>CM033729.1:40684050-41184050 GCA_019671005.1 Hibiscus mutabilis | reverse complement strand
ATTTTGGTTTGACTTCGCTTAAAAACGAATAAACCTCGGTTCAAGAAATCATATCTTCTACCAAGACATTCATCGAGGAAGCGGTAAACGCTTTTGAAAGACGCTATTCAGAACAAATGGAACGTTTTCGACTTCAGAACAATTATAAATAGAAAATTCTAACTTACTTACTTAAATGAAAATAGAAATTTTTAATAAAATTCTAATTTTTATATTTCTATTTTTATTAAATATTAGAATTCTAATTTTAATTATCTAATTCTAATTAGATAATAATTTAGAATATTAGTAAATTATTTTTACGCTTTTTTTTAATTTAAAATAGGAAACCATATGAATAAGGGAGAAACCCCATGAAAGAAAGATTAATGATTCATATAAATCACTTAATGGGAAATGTCCTGAATAAACCCAACGGGTGACTAATAATCTGTTATAGAAAAAGGTAACTATCATACCCTTTTCTGATGAATCATATAGTCCTACGACTTCGTCTACTAATAAGAATAAGGTTAAAAAATGAATTGTAATTACAATTGAAACGACTGAAAAAGATATATGAGTTAATATATGCTCTAAAGTTGAAAAAATCATAAAAATGATGAAAAAAGCGAGGGTTTCTCGGTTTTATGGAATGGAAATCAGGAATTAAATTCATTATAGGACTTATTCTATCTCTTTTAGAAGATACTATGCCGCCACTCGGACTCGAACCGAGATGCTCTAGCACTGCTTCCTAAGAGCAGCGTGTCTACCGATTTCACCATAGCGGCTTGCTCGAAATCATAATAACCCATTTTTTATTCAATCGTCGAGATTGAAGGTGAAGGGGTCAATTCAATGTAAAATATAAATTTTTTTAGGAAACATTTAATTTGAATTGATGAATAAAAACTCGTTGAAATAGCAATTTGAAGGTTCAAAAGAAATCTTTATTATTTATCATATCATTTTATTTAATTAGTTCGTCGATAGAGATTTTTTAGTTTGTGTTTTCCTAAAAGAGAACTCTTTTATTGTAACGAAACTAACTAGTTGTAACTTCAATTCATAGATAAAATTCAACAAAACAAAAAGGGGTTCTTTATCATAAACATTTTTTAATGATTCATTTCTCATTCTTTTGTATGATTTTTATGAATCCATAAAAAAATGTTTATCAATTGAATGAATAAATGAATGAAAGAATATGATTTTTAGAGATCGCAATTTGAGCACCACATCCAACGATTTCAAAAGATTTATGTAATTTGGATAGCTTTGTATTAATCGTTAGGACTTTACGTTTTAAGGATTTATCAAACCAACTAGATATTGGGTTGTACACGTTACGTTATATAAAAAGCGTTTCGATTCCTGTCATAATTGTACCATACTTCAAAAAAGTATTTCAAATTTCGAATTCTAAAAATATATCTTGATTCATCTTCTTATACAAGCATAGGATTTTTTTAGATCACTTAAAATTGATACATTATTTGTATATCCACTAAATTAGAAAGGGGTTTTTTCTCAAGTGGGTTGAAAACAAGGGAAGGATATATAGTAATTCAGAGAAATAATGATTCATAAAGTTAAAAAATTGAAACTTCATTTTTAATTTAATGGATTAGTTTCGACAACCCAGTTAAAGCTCTTATGTATGTGCTCCCATATAGTATAAATATCAAAATTATTAATTATTATTATTTATTATTCAAAATTCAATATTATAAAAATAACAAATTATTATAACACTAACATAACAAATGGGCGATGGGAAAATAAGAATCCCCACCCCCGGAAATGAAAAAAAAAGATATTCAAAAATTCAAAAAAGAAAACCTTAATTCAAAAAAGAAAACCTTTGTATCTTATTCGAGTTAAACCAATTCAGATTACTCCAAATTTCTTTGTCGTACAAAAAAACTTTTTGAATTACCCGTAGAAAGAGATTTATTTATTTATTTATAAGTAATACAAAGCCACGTCAGCATCCAGCTTGACATGCGACCTGGTGAGAAACGAGTGACGTTGCAGTCAAACATGCATAAATTAATAGTTTCGTTAGTCAATAACGGCCAAAGGACAACATTGCTGAAATTAAATGAGTTTGAGGGCACAATTGTTGAAAAAAAATTATGGGCAACATTGTTGATTTTGGTTTATTATATATAGGGGCAAATTTGACCCTTTAGCCCATACAATATTTTAAAAAAGGCAAAAAAGAAAAAAAAATCAATCATCATCAGGATCACCACCAACCTTCCTAAGATCATTTGTGTAAGGAAGATACCTAGTTTTCATATTTCTGAATGCCTTCCTAAACACTAAAGCACTTTTAAGCAATGAATAGGTAGAATTCCACCTTGTTTCAACGTCCAAGCAAACAAAAACTTTGCTATCTATATTCTCCTCTTTAACACAAGATTAAAACTTTTGAAGTCTTGCAGGGGAATATCTCACATATTTTACAGCAGCACGAACCTTCATAATAGAATCATCAATATTTTTTAGCCTATCTTTAACAACTAAATTTAGAATATGCGCAAGACGTCTCATATGCAAAAATTCACCATTCAACACACTTCCATCCCACAAGTTAAGAATCTCCTTTAAATACTTGATTGCTAGATCATTAGAACTAGCATTATCAACGGTTACCGTTAAGATCTTCTTAAGACCCCACTCTTGTAGAAACTTTTCAACTGCCCTACAAATAAGCTCTTCAAAATGAACAAAAATTAGAAAAGAATTGATGATCATCTTATGCAATTTTCAAGCATCTTCTATAAAATGGGCAACAAGGCACATATATGACAAGTTTTGACTATCTTCATGTGTCTGTCGTAAGACATACTCTAGAGGACAAATTCTTGAAAAAGTTCTTCAACGCCTTTCTTTTTTTTCAATAAAAAGAGCACAAAAATCTCTTATAATAGTATCACGTGAAGGAAGAACAAAGTTAGGAATGACAATCTTGCAAAATATAGATATCCATCGCGTTCAACAAAACTAAATGACAACTAATCAATAATCACAATTTTAGCGAGTACTTGTTTAATCTTTTCTTGATCAAAACGTCATAGTTTAGGAACACTAATAGTTTATATGGTCCCATCAACTTTGCACTTTGTCTTAGACTCAACATTTAAGAGTGTTTGTTTTTTATTCAAGTTAAAATGAGCTTTCTTGTATCAATTATTGTGACACTTCATGTCATTAATTCCATTGACAGTTGAACAAAATATCTTTGTAGTATAATAAATGCATTCAACACGTTCTTTATCACCAAAAATTGCTTTAAAATGATCCCAAAGAGTAGAAGTTTTTTTTTTCTTTTGCCTCCTTCAGTTGTTGAAGCTTCAACAGTCTTTTATCTCTTCTTTTTATTTTTTTTGCACTTGTTAGAGTCTCCACCATTTCAGTCATTTCAGGTTCCTTAGGTGACTCAACTGAGGAAGATAAAACATTTAAAACATCAACATTTTTCCCTTTATCGACATATTTAAAAAAGGATGGATGAACTTAACAAGGAGCCACATCAACCAATTATCAATAGTCACTAAATAAGAGCTAAGAACTTAACAAGCCTTATGTGTTAGTAAGGGATGAAAATGATAAACAATAACATGATAAGTTAGTGCTAAGAAAACAAGGAATTTTCCCATCATTCAAATGATTAAAGAATATTCTTTCTAAATGCAGATGATACTCGATACACCTATTCCATACTCATTAATAGCTATTTATTTTAAAATTCCACTAATTTTTATCCCTTGCAAACAAAAAGGGCTGTTGTGCTGCGATAGTGAGAGTCCAAGTAGCCAATACGACGATGTGAATTGACGATGAACTTGAGACTGGCGAGAGAGAGCGATAGTGCTTTTGTGAACTGAATATTATGGATATGAAATTTTAAAAAATAGGGGAAAGTAGAAATGCTCGATATGTTGGGATATGGGGTATTTTTAATTAATATATATATATATTTAATTATAAAATAAAATATATTAAAAATTAAATAGCAAATCGGGTAATCAAGTACCCGATTATAGGCATATTTGTGGCCCAAGCCCAACCCGTGAACCTGAGAAAATTATCGAGCTAGGTACCGACCTGAGGGAAAATAATTATAAAATTACCCGACTATTTTGTATTAGGTCGTCGGGTAGTCAGGTTGGGGTAGTTAGGTTGGGTATTTTTTAACACCCCTAGTTACCATTTGTCTTTGTGGAACATGGAGGATTTTGATATTTTTGCAAACAATTATCCTAAATTTGATCATTCTTCACGCACCACTATGACAAGAGATTGTTATAGTATCTTCATTGAAGAAAGAAGTAAATTGAGAGACTTTTTAAGTAACTGTCTTCAAGAGTGTGCCTAACTACTAATACTTGGACTTTTGGTCAGAACTTTGAGTATATGTGTCTTACGGCGCACTTCATTGATGATCAGTGGACATTGTATAAAAAAATCATTTTTTCCATATTTCAGGTTATTCTTGTGAAATCATTGAAAAATTCATTGAATGAATAAAATCTTTGTAGGATTTTAACAATAACTATAGATAACGCTAGTTCAAATAATGCGGTCATTCAATACCTTAGAAGAAGAATCATTCATTGAGGAGGTAGTGTATTAGATGGTAAGCTTTTACCTATGAAATGTGCGACACATATATTAAACTTGGTTGTTAAGGATGGTTTGAAAGAGCTTGATTTATCCATCGCTCGAAATCGCGGTGTTGTGAGATTTGTAAGGTTTTCTCCTAATAGATTTCAAACGTTCAAGACTTGCATGGAGAAAGAAAACATTACAAGTAAGAGTTTTAGTTGCCTAGACATTGAAACAAGGTGGAATTCCATCTTCTTAGTGCTTAAAATTGCTTTAAATTTTAAGAAAGCTTTTGATAATTTGTACACCAAGGGCGGTGCCTATTGTAAGGAGTTTAGAAGACATTTTAGACTATCTAATGACAATGATTGGAGAAGAGTTGAAGCTTTCTTATCTTTATTACATATTTTTTATGAGACTTGATCTCATATTTTTAGAGTTAGAGACTTGATCTCTAGCTATTATGGTCATGAAAGTGAAAGTATTGTAAGGATGGCTCATCAAATGAAGGTTAAACATGACAAATATTGGGGAAATGTTGATAACATCAATATTTTGTTCTTTGTTACTTCAGTACTTGATCTAAGGCATAAATGGGGTTCTGTTGAGTGGATTGTGAGTGATACTTATGATTTTAAAAATGTCAATTTGTTGCTCTCCGCCATTAAAGCACTTTGAAAACTCTATTCGAGTTTTATGATGATGCAATGCCTCACTCCAAGAACAAGAAAAGAGAATCAAGTGCTAGTATTAATACACATACTTCAACTATAACAATACTCCATGGCATGAAAAGTAGTGAGAAAAAGATTGATGTGCAACAACATTACCATTATAGGTATAGAATGACAAAGGAGACTTTAGGAATTTGTGATGAAAAACTGAGTTAGAGAAATACTAGAATGAAGAAGTTGAACCACATAATCTTAATTTTGATATTTTAGGATGGTCAAGTGAATCTCAAATGAGGTACATATTTTTGCTCGAATGACTCGAGGTGTGCTAGCTATTCCAATTTATACTATCACTTTTGAGTACGCTTTTAGCACAGGAGGCCGAGTTCTTGATTCTTTTCGCACTTCCTTTAACTCTAAGAATAGTGGAAGCTCTTATTTGTTCACAAGATAAGCTATGTCAATCTCGTGGCCCTCTTATAATAGAGGAAAATCGTCTTGAGTTGGAGTAATTAGAGGATGGTTAGTCTTTTTAATACAATTCATAATTATTTTTTATCTTTGATTTACTATTATTACATTATATTTCTTATACTAACTTGTTTCATGTTTTGAAATATAAGAATTGAGGATTTAATATTCGATCAACCAATAATTATAATTGATGAGTCATATTCCATTTCAGAGGAAAACGGTGAAGACTTTAGGTGATTTAATCCTAGAGTTAACTTGTTGTCTCTTGAGGCTTGAGGTAGTAATTTTGGCTTCATTAAATGATATATGAAATGAGCAGATGGTTTTCCTTTTATTCAAGCTAAACCTTCTAGAGTTTAAGGAACCAAATGTTAACTGCTTTTACTCTTGAATTGTTGTGTTATTATTGTTTCAAGAGTTATATATGTTTGTTTTTCGGTCTATATGATGCCATATTAATATGGCTTGTTCATCTTCTGTTTGTAAATAAGTTCGCAAGGTGGATATGTTGGAAGAGAAGGATCACTTATGAGGAATGATTGTCGTTTCCTTGTTTTAGTTCAATGCATAATTATGTTTTGTCTTTCAATTTTTCATGGATCACAATTAGTTCAGAATTTTCATGTTGAATATGCCCTTATGTTCTTGAAATCGATGGAGGATTGATCAAAATCATGTTGAATTTTATATCATGCTAAAGAAATAGTCATTATTATTTAGTCTTCAAAATCATGTCGATTTTTTTTCTGGTTGAAATTTTTTAACATGGAAGTTTAAGCATGTGATTAAGAAGGCAATGGTGGACCTTGAAGGTAATCAAATGAAATTTTGCATATTATTTTAGTTTATTAGCATTTCATTTACTTTAGGTGCTGAAAAGTTACGTACGTGGTAACAAAGAGTTTAAGACTAGACTTGATAACGTGTATATTTTTGTTTGGTTCAATTTTTTATATTTTTGACTGGTAACCATATTTTAATTATGATAAGTAAATAATTTGTATTATATAGATTTTAGCCCGTTTGATTTTATTGGAGTATTAATTCCAGGTTCACCAATGAAGAAATTTGCATCATCACGAGATGATTCAGTAAATTTAATTGTTGTTTCAATCGATGTTGTAATAGATTACATGTTAAAATGTAATCGAACCGTTAAAGAAATTATCTATCATTAACAGTTAACCATTTCTTAATGGTTAGGTTATGATTTAATAACCGCTATAAAGATTAACCAATTATTTAAGCTAAACGATAGAGTTAAATTACTTTGAACACCCCTATCTACAACACTATAAGTATAATGAAAGATCTCAATGCTTGACGCTAAGGGGAGAAACAAACCTCTTGTTGCGAAACGGAGGCATCTAAATACTAGAAATAGGACAAAGAATCTCAACGCTCTTGAAAAAAAAGTTTCATTTTGTGAAATGTAAAATTATGGTATAAAACTTGACATATTTTCAGGACAAAGGAATTCAATGTTTTTCATAGTAATTATGTAAAAGCATAATAATTTATTGATACAAGGTGGAGATATTTCGAGCCCTTTGTAAAAACGTATTACAAACTACCTAAATAAAGTATAAAGTTTGTATCCTAGTATATCTTATATCTCTATGCATTTTTTAGGGAAGAGAATTTATATAAGCAGTTTCAAAAGTTTTAGCAGTGGAGCAGAGGTATCTTGACGCCTAGCTTTAGCATCTATAGTAGTTCGACCTATAGAAACACATACTGTTTGGATTAATCAATTTTAAGGAAAAACATCATTCCATAAAGATTTCTAATTTTTCATATTCAAGCCAAACAAAACTGTTTTAAGGGCTTCCATGGATAAGTTACATCTATACTTAGTTTTGGCGGATTTCTAATAATATTTAACATATTCAAGATAAAAAAAAAAAACTCAAAATAAAGTTCTATGAAGGTTAGGAAGGATGATCATTGATGGGGAAAAATTAAAATAAAAACTTTATGAAATTAGGAAAGATAAGTCACTGGAGTGCTCAAAATAAACAAAAATATTACCCGGAAGCTCAGAGTTAAGCATCATGATTGATTCTATTAGTCGGGAAGTGTTTTCACGCTCACATCACCAGTTGTTGATGAGCAAAATGGAATGATGGTGGTTGTCGGTGTTTGGACGGTTCATCCCTTTTGATTTGGACAAGAATCGCAATCAATGGCCATTATAAAGAGGAGGGAGAAAAGCGATAGTGTGTTTTATTTATATCTAATCTCACATCATGATTATGTTAATAGAATTCTAACGGGATGTCAAGTCTAAACTTTGTAGGAAATGATGAGTTTTATAGGAAATGACATGTGTGACGGTATAACCCTGACCGTATGTCAGTAGAGTTAACTATTCGGTTAGGTATACTTGATAAATAACTTATCAAGAGTGTTGTAGCTTCTTGATAAGGTTAATCATGAGTGCTGAAAGGCAGCTTCGTACCTCAAACATGGACTATAAGACGAACATACATATTATAAAAAATAATATTATTTTGATGAATAATTAATTTTGAATATGTGCATTCTAAAAACAATTAAAAAATATTTGAATAAAAAGGCACTACAATTTCAATAAAAAAGTAACTTATGCCAGCGCTAGAAGTTTAATTCATATAGGATAAATTACAACATTAATCACCAACCTATTATTTTTTTATTGTTTTAGCCATTGAATTATTTTTTTACGAAAAGGGCACCAACGTTATATATTTTGTTCCTATTTTATGATCAATACTAGAGGTGTGCAAAAAAATATGATCCGATGGATCCGATCCGAAATTTCATATATCCGATTCAATTTTTATTTTCGGATAATTTGGATCGGATACGAATAGTGATTTTGCATTCAGATCGGATATCCGATTATTCGATATTTTTATTTGTTATATATGAAAATTGAAAATTTTATGGATAAAAATTTATTATATTCAATAATTTGTTGATTGTTATATTCGAAAACCTAAAATTTTCATGGTAGGACCGTCAAATTAAAAAAAAATTAAATCAAGTGATAATTTCGAATACTTGAATTTTCGAATCAGATCGAATATATTCAAAATGCACACCCCTAATCAATACTACAACGACAACAGCGACACTTGACACCATCCTATTAGTAAAATTAGAACACTTGGCACCGTCCTATTAGTAAAATTAGAACAAATTAAACTTATGTTGCAAGAATGCTTGGGAGGGGCGGGGATTTGAACCCTTGACCTCAGGTAATAAAATTCAAGCGCCCAACCACTACACCAAGCTTGATTTTGTGAAATTTTACCAAAATGTGTATTTGAGTTATATTGTCTCTCCACCTTAAAATTAAAAAAAATACAATTGAGACGGTTTTCTCAATTTAAAAATAAAATTTATAAAATCTATATAAAATTAATATAATTAATTTTAAAATTAAATTTATAATATTTATTTAGGTTAAAATCTAAAATTATTATAAACTTTAAATTTATAGTATTTATTTAAGATTAAACCCTAAAATCTATTTAAATGACAAACAGTAAAATTATGAGTTAATATTAAATTATTCTAAAATTTAAATTTATAACACAATTAATTTATATTCTCAGGTTTTGTTTATTTTTTCTGTTAGTATTTCCTTTCTCTCAAAATAGTTTTTAGGAGTTTGTTAATATTTAATTTTTAGAATAATCTAATATTAATTTATAATTATATAATTTTAGAATTGGAGTTTATGGTTTAATTTTAAATAAAGAATATAAATTTAAATTTTAGAACAATTTAAGAGTTTAGTCCTAAATAATTATTATAAATTTAATTTTAAATTAATTATATTAATTTTCTATAAAAAATAGAAATTTAATTAATTTTTATTCCTATATAAAGTGAGAAACCATCCAAGTTGTATTTTTGATATAATTTTAAGGTAGAAACAAACAAAGTATAGCTCAAATATATGTTTTGGTAAAATCTTCACAAAATTAAGCTTGGCCTGATGGTTGGGTGCTTGAATCTTAATACCTGAGGTCAAGGGTTCTCAAATCCTTCTCAAGCATTCTTGACTTATATTTTCTTTGTTCTAATTTCACTACTCTCAAGCATTCTTGACTTATTTTTTTTGTTCTAATTTCACTAATAGGATGGTGCCTTTAATGGTGGGTGACTAAAATAGGAACAAAAGATAATATTGGTGTCTTTTTGTCAAAAAATTAGTTTGGTGGCTAAAACGCGGAAAGAAGTGATAGGTTGGTGACTAATGATGTAGTTTACCCATTCGTATATTAGGTAAAGTCAGCCGTCAGCACGTTTATTCTTTTAAAAGTGTTCAAGCTGCCCAACTTTGAACTGGATTTAACTCAATAATTTGCAGTCGTTGCCATTTTAATATTCTATAATTAATACAAACAATACGTGAAAAATATAAATTTATCATATCATAAATATATAAAAACAATATTAAAGTTCTAATCATTGTAATTTGAAGCCGACTGAAATGGAGGATTTTAATTTGATATTGTACAAATTTTATAACGAAAGCATCCAAACGATGTTGATACCATTATCGATTTTTGAGAATCTGTGTATATAAAAGAGCAGAAAACAATGAAGCGAGGTGAAACACACAATCCTCAAGTATTGCAGTCTGAAACAGTAACTGAGTAATATTCTTTGTTCGAGTTCAACAATGAGCGCCGAGTCTTCAGTGACCAAGAGGTAAAATCATACGGTTGTGCAAATTTTCATATCTATTTATGAAGTAATCTGCGTTTGAACCTTGAGATTTTTGTTTGAAACAGGCTAGATGGTAAGATAGCACTGGTTACTGGAGGTGCCAGTGGCCTCGGAGAGATCACAGCAATGGTGTTTGTTAAACATGGAGCCAAGGTTGTGATTGCTGATGTTCAAGTTGAATTGGGCCACTCCCTTTGCCAAGAGCTTGGAACAGATGAGGTGGAATATAAAATAAAAGATGAGGTGGAAAAGGTTTTATTGATTAACATTATTTAGTTTAATTTAGTTTTATTTATTATAATATTATAAGCTCAGGTGTAATATAAAATAAAAGATTAGGAGGAAAATGTTGGGTGAGTGGACAGCCCAATCAACACCTCGTTAGTGAGTTAACAGTGCTTAACGGGGAGTGGTAACATTAAAGCAAAACACAAAGTTTAATGGTAACATTGAAGCAATTAAAAATTTAATTACTAAATTGAATAATTACCGAAAGTGTAGGTGCCATTTGTGAACTTTACCTTAAATATTTTCTGTAGTTCAATCATACCCACAAATCAAAATCAGTTATTTAATTAAAAAAAATCAAACATTAAAGTAGAGATTGGTTGGAGAAAGAACAACCTTGAAGCTGATTTTAAACGAGGATTTGGTGGAGATGACTGGCTGTTCCCCATTCTTCCTTTTCCGGTTATGTTCGTTTCCTTCCGTTCTCCCTTCCTATATTTTTCTTGTTCCTCAATGGGCCGAGCTTATTCTGCACATTCAATACAATTAAATCAGTCTGTTCCCCACGTTCAAAGCCCAAACCTTTTTGGGTTGGATACCATTCCGAATTGCCGTAACAGAGATTTATATTAATAAGTTTTTAAAACGAATTTCTATTTCTTCAGGCTCGTCTACTTGAATCTGCGGCTTTTCTTTCTTTCTTTCTTTGTTGTGAATTTCTTGCCATAACAAAATCGCTGGCACCAGATTTTGCAATTTCTTGAAACACCCAAACGAAAAAGAGTAGAACAAAGAAAAAGATTGTGTTACACAGATGTGAGCCATGTCGAGACCTTGGCTTCTCGTTTTTCTAGTGTTCGTAATAGTTTTCACTTCTCAGTTCGAATGGAAGCAACAATTTGGTGAAGAAATTGAGCCAACCCCCACTGTTTCTCTCAAAGATCATTACGTTTCGAAACGCCAAGATTCCGTTAAGGAGAATGTTTGCCTTCCCTAATCTTCTTTCTTTCTTGATTCATTTATTCCTTTTTCGATGAATTATATTCCCCATTGCTGTTAATTCGCTTTGTTATTCATTTTTCAGTGTTTCAAACAGTATAATGACTAAAAAGTGAAGTGAATTTTGTTTTCCTTTTTTTTAGTCTTTTAATTCTGATATTTAATGGACTGAAACAATGTTTATTCATTTTGTCAAAATGTATTTTTCATCTTTCATATCAAGAAAATTAGTCCACCGTTTACTCTTAAAAATCTTTAAGAAAGGCTTAAAATGGGCTTCTTTGAATCGTTAATTCTTATAGTATTTTGTTTCTACTTATTACTAGTTAATTCTTTAGTTGACTGCAAAGCAATATCTAGTTAGAATTATATACATCCGAGTATCTGTGAATGGGATAAAATAGTCTAGTTCAATTGAGCACAATCTGATATACCCAAAGAAAAAGGTCGAACAATATTATTTGTCATGAATAGTGGTCATCTGGTCATTCCAATGAAGATTTAGGGCAGTGTTCAACACTATCTGGTTTCTCATTCTGCTTGTTGTCTGCTATTTCCAACCAAAAGAATCTTTACATTATGGCCACTAGTGTAGGTATCATCGCAACAGTTGCACAGTTGGTGGTTCTTTCTACCCTTTCATCTTGGTTCAGACATTTGAAAAAGGTTGGTGTTGTGCTTGTTCTCCAAACTCCGTACTGCTATTCTCTCTCATTCCTTTCTAAATTCCTGCAATATATTGAGTCTGTCTTGATGCTGCCCACTGTAAATGTGAAGTTTCCTCTCAGTGGACTGGAGCTTTCTTTTGTCACCTTAGCAAGGCTCATGTCTGTCACCAAATCTGTAGGTTGGTGAATTCCCACATATAGGCGAATAGTCATATAGCCCTATTGTTAAAACATCCACATTTTGTCTAGTACAATCAATAATGGCCCATGCAAGCTGACTCTGTACTTCCATTGTTCCTGTTTGTCAAAGGGTGATGAGTTCTCGGTTCTCCAAGGGGATTTCTTCGTGTTGATGGTCCGATTCCTTGAAATGTTCCCAAGATAAATCTTGGTTTTCTTATAATAAATTTAAAACCGAAGTCAGGTGTCTTTGGTCATATGGAATGAAGTAAGTTGAAGCTTATCATCTGTAGTTGTTATCTAGATGCAAACAAATCGATCACATCTTTTTAGCCATCCTACCGGGTCTCCCTTTCCACCATATGAAGGGAAATAATGCTATGCATTTCAGGGAGCAAAGTTTCTGTTTGGTCACCCCCATGATGCAGATTTTGGTCGTACAGGTGTTGGCATTTTGTTGTTGCTATTTTTAGTCCATGCATTTAACCTATCGCCCCTTCCCGTCTTTGGGACAGATTATCAATTCAAGTGGTCAGGGAAGCAATTGCTACTTGATGCTCAGCCCTAAGTTCCTCCAACATGCCTTTATCATCTCTATTATTTGATCCATCTAGTTGCTTGAATCTCCCACGACTCTTAGCTTCGATGCCAAGTTGTTGCGAGCCTTAAATTGGGATCTAATCTAATAACAGGATGAGTTTTGGTTTTCCATGAGAACCTATGGTGGGAGGATTGGAAAAATAGTGGAGCTCTTCTAAGGGAGTTACAAACCGTGGAGCTCAAGAGAGAGAGCTGCTTATCTTAAATTGCATAATTTTCTGCATGCTCTTTCATTGCATTTTGTTGTCTAAATAACAAGGTTAAGCTGGCTAAATTAGGGTAGTACATAATAATAAGGATTCTAATCCCTCAATTATTGGGCCTGATTAAAAGACATAAATTCGACTAGAATTTAGTAGCATAGTTAACTAATACCATTTTTATTGCTGCCTTGATTTGTGGGCTCTTGATTGGAACCTTCATTCTTGCAATCTTCCATAATAGCTACCCCAAAAATCATCCATAACATTTACCAGAAGGAATTGTTTTAAGTTTTATCCCTGTTCACCATCTAACTCCATTGGTCACTTTGTTGAGAGGCAGCAAGTCAATTTGATTGTTCCTATTCACAAATGTCATACATGATTCAAACTAGTGATATTTTTGAATTACTATTTGTTTTGGCAGGTACTTATATGTTTATCCAATGGGAAGTTTGTTGTCCCAAACTCCCATCTACTATGACTTTTATGGTATCTTTAAAATAAATTCATTTAAAAGTACCTTAATACATGCCAGATGTTAATGAAGTTCCTTGTAGTTTAAACTACCTAGAGCCTAGAGGACCTCAATATGACCCATTTGTCTAGTTGCTTGAAGTGAAATGCAATTTTCCATTTAAAATACCTACAGATCTGACTTGACTTTGTTTTCCAGCCGTATTTATTGTTTTACCTGGTATAGTTGCTTGAAGTGAAATGAAATTTTCCATTTTCTATTTGGATGGCGTAAATCATCTTGAACTCTAAGTATTTGACTGACTGATTAGAATTATTGGTCACCCTCGTTGTAGATCATACTTTCTCAGGAAAGAAATATTCAGAAATTGAATGAGCAAGTGAGGAGTCTTCAGGAGCAGCTGCTACAGTGTAAGGCTGAAAATGAGGTTATCAATCGCTCTGCGTTTTCTTTGACTGAATATTTAACTGAACTTGAGCAGCAACCAATATTGGATGACTAGTATTGTTGGATCACATGCCAATACATCAATACTGTGCGATATGTGCAAGTAGATAATCCTTGTGTCTTTCTTCCCCCTGTTTTGTAGCTTCACAATGATCGTTTCAGTTGATTAGAACATATTATGTGAAACTTCGAATATCTCTTGTCATCATGTCATGGATGCTTCAAGTCAATTTGCTTTATGGTGTAAAGTGTCCTTAGTTGATGTAGAGAGAGAGTGTGTGTGATCATTGATGGTAAATGGAAGAAAGTTTGAAATAAATATTGCACTTAGTATGAAAATATGACAGAACCATAGAGAATTATGAACTTTAACAAAGTCTGTAGAATGTAGCTGAATCTGATATGTATTAGCACTGTGTATTTTATGTTTATCAACTTAGGATATAAGTTAGATAGGTAGGACTCTTATGTAAACACTAACCTAATAGGACTCTATTGTTGTAAACTCAGTGTATTTAATCAGGCTGCTTCTTCAGTTTATTAGAATGAGAAAAACTAGAAAAGAGAACTCTTTTTGTTTCATAAAACTTTCATGGTATCAAAAGACACATTCAAATCCTAAAAATAGACAATGGCAGTTAGTACTTTACTAAAACCTTGGGTTCTTTAAAGATAAAGGAATAACTTATGTTAGTTCATGTGTTGACACACCTCAACAATATGATAACCGAGAGAAAAACAAACATTTACTAGATGTAGCTAGGCGTGTTATTTTTTCCACTAGTGTTCCAAAACAATTTTGGGGATAAGCAATTCTTACTACGACCTACCTAATAATTAAAATGCCTAGTAGTGTTAAAATTTAGTTGACCTTGTGATGTTCTAGTTCAAAAGCTTCCTCGCTTTAGGTTTCTTTCATTAGAAATATCTTGAAGAATAGCCTGTTGGCAAGCAGCTAGAAAATTCAAAAAATCTTAGCAATTACGCAATGGTAATGGCGGTAAAAAACACGTCGCATCAAACTTATGGTAATCAAGAAGAATCGGCAATGGCTAGAAAAATCTAGAATTAACTTTAGTAATATTTAATTAGTACTAGATGCTTCTTTATGTCGGTTAAAGAACACTATAAATAGGATTACATTGCAGCAGTTGATGTGTGCAATACAAGCGGAAAAAAAACATAGTTAGTGTGCATAAGAAACGAAGAGTTGCGTGTGCAAGTGAGAAAAAGAGTCTTTGTTGTATATCAAACTTGTAGCAACAAGTAAGTTGTATTTTGGTTATTTGTGTAATAATATTAGTGTTTTATAAAATTATCGAGTGCCCACCAACGCTTCAAACAAGTGGTATCCGAGCTAAGTTCGAATTCACGTCATGAGAAGATGGAAAACATGATCCAACCACAAATTTCGAGATTGAAAAAGACGAACTATGACAATTGGAGTATTTATATTAAGGCACTACTTGGTTCGCAAGATTGTTGGGACATCGTAGAAAAACATACGTCGAGCCTGAAAATGCAGCACTAGAAGCGACTCTAACCAATGAAAAGAAAAGAACACTAAGGGAAGCTCGTAAAGGAGACAAAAGGGCATTATATATGTTTTGTTTTAAAGACAGGCCTAAGGCGCAGGCGCCGGGAAAATCGCTTTTACCCAGTCAGGCACAGCGATCTACAGAAGGCACGGTGAGGCAAACTAGGCGCGATTTCGAAGGACAACTTCACGTCTTTTAAGGGAAAAACACCCACTTGAGGAATTCGCGAAGGACTTGAGAGAGCAACTTGATGCGGTTGATACGTGCCTTGAGGAGCTGGACAACAAGAGGGACCATCTCAACGGAAAGGTGGAGGAACTTATGTACGAACAGTATGAGAAGTTGGATAATCTAAACGATGCGCTTGAGGCCAAGTTGCAAGCTGTGAAGATGGAGATGGAAGAGACGAAGACAAACTTATTCTTATTCGAGGTTGCCATGAAGAATGGAGCAACACATACTATAACCAAGCCAAGGAAGGACATCACAAAGCCAAAGGAGTTCAAAGGAAACAAATAGGCCCAAGATGTTGAGAATTTCGTATGGGGCATAGAGCACAACTTTCTGTAGAAAAGCAATTTTCTAGCTTTAGGAAAAACTAATTAACACATAAAAATAAAGCAGAATTTAAGTTTCTGCAGAAAAGAAGAAGAAAACAGAATTGATTTTCTGTTATTGAATATTTTCAAAAAATTACATCCCTTTACAGTGAATTTATAGACTCAAGTATTGGACTTTAGTTACAATTAGGAGTCCTAAGTACACAAGACATCTAACTCTATCTTTTAAACTTTAATTTTAACTACTATTTACATAAGGACTCTAACTCTATCGGATAATCTAACACTCCCCCTCAAGTTGGAGAATATACATTGTATAATCCCAACTTGAATAGAAACTTGTCAAAAGAAGCTTTTGGTAGTGCTTTTGTAAGTACATCTGCCACTTGTTCTTCTGTAGGAACATAAGATAAAGAAGCTATCCCACTAGTAATCTTTTCTGAGATAAAATGCCTGTCAATCTCCACATGTTTAGTCCTATCATGGTGGACTGGATTTCGAGCAATTTGTATGGTGGACTGATTATCACAAAAAATCTCAAACTTCTCATCTTGGTTCACATTTAGCTCCTTCAATAGCTTTAACAACCAAATTCCTTCACACATTCCCAATGCTAAAGCCCTATATTCTCGCTTCAAAGATCGCTTCTAGATACAACTGTTTGTTTCTTACTCCTCCAGTCACTAGATTTCCCCAAACAAAGGAGCAAGAACCACTATTTGATCTTCTTTCTGTCAGTTCGTTTGCCCAACTTGAATCTGAATAAATCTGAACAGTCCTTTCTTGAGTCTTTTTAAATAGCAATCCATGCCCTAGTGTCCCTTTCAAGTATCTCAAAATTCTAATTGCAGCTTCCATGTGATCTTCCCTTGGATCAGTCATGTGTTGGTGATAATATTAATGGAAAAGCAATGTCTGGTCAGTTAATGACAAATAAATCAATTTTCCCACTAACCTCTGAAATTTACCCTTATCGCCTTTAGGGCTTGTGTCCTCTCTATTGAATTTTAAGCCTGCTTCCATGGGAGTATCAACTGGTTTGCATCCCAACATTCTCGCTTCATTAAGTAGATCAAGAACATATTTTCTCTGGTTTATCACTAGACCTTTGCTCGACCTAGCAACCTCCATGCCTAGAAAGTATCCGAGCTTTCCTAGGTCTTTTGTTTCAAACGTGTATTTAACAACCCTTTCAAGTGACTTATCTCTTCATCATCATCACTGTCGAATAATGTCATCCACATATACTATTAAAATAACCCTTTTATTGCTAGAGGTTACCTTAATGAAGAGAGTGTGATCCGCCAAGGATTGTTTGTATCCATTTTCTAAAATCACCTTGGTGAATCACAAACTAGGCTATAGGTGACTGCTTCAAACCATAGATGGATTTATTAAGTCTGCAAACTTTCTCGATCTCCTTTATCGACTTCAAGCCCGAAGGCACTCTCATGTACACTTCTTCTTCCAATTTTCCATTAAGGCATTCTTAATGTCAAGTTGATGAAGCTTCCAGTCCTTGTTTACAGCCAAGCTTAAGAGAACTCTAACTGTATTTAGTTTAGCTACAGGAGCAAATGTCTCATTATAATCAATTCCATAGGTTTGAGTAAAACCCTTGGCCACCAACCTTACTTTATACCTCTGTATACTGCCATCAGAGTTGTATTTTATGGCGAACACCCATTTGCATCCGACTGGTTTCTTGCCTTGTGGAAGATCTGTAATGGTCCAAGTATCATTCTTTTCAAGTGCTTCAATCTCCTCTTTAACAGCCCTTCTCCACTTAGAATCTTTTAGAGCCTCCTCAATAGTGTTAGGTATCTATTCTTTATCTAAGCAAGCTATAAAAGCCTTAAATGATGGCATTAGATTACCATAAGCAACATACCTCTGAATGGGGTGTTTTGTACATTGTCTTACCCCTTTCCTTTTAGCAATAGGCAAATAATCAAATTCAAGTAAATGAGAGGAATCTCGGCTAGAACATTACCTCCATCATTTTCATTGGCAATCAATTCAAGTCAATTCTCGGCAAGTGTCGATTGCAAAACAGTCTCTGGAATAGTTTTTCATTTTTCTGGTATAAACTTTCAATTGCTTAGTAGGCGGAGGGGTTTGTGAGGAAGGTTTGGGTGAATTCTGAGGAGTAGTAACAATAGGTGAAGGATGGGAAGCTGTAGGTGTAATAATAGGTGAAGAAGTATAAGGGTTTAAAGGAGTATGAGGTTCAAATAACAAAGGATTATTAGTAGGTAATAACTCAAGGTAAAGAAAGATAAACCTGATTGGTAGGAGGTGAAAAACATCACAATTCTCCCACGATTTGCAGCCCAGCAGGAAATAAGGTTCTGTTCAAAAAAGGTGAGATCCAAGGAAGTAAAAAATTTTCGAGAAGGAGGATGATAACATTTGTAGCCCTTCTTAAGTGAAGAATACCCGCCAAAACACACTTCAAGGATCTGGGGTCAAGTTTTGACCTAGAGGGAACATAATCTTTCACAAACACAAGTGCAACCAAAAACTTTGAAAGGGAGAATAGAGGACAAAGGTTTAAAATTGGGGTAACTCTCCAAAAAAACAGCTCTAGGTGTTCTCAGATTGCAAAAACCTTCTGGGCATTCGATTAATGAGATAGGTTGCGATTAACAAAGCCTCACCCCACAAATACTTAGGAATATTACTAGTGAACATCAAAGACCTAGTTACCTCCAACAAATGCCTATTTTTTTCCTTTCGCAACCCCATTTTGTTGTGGTGTATCAACACAAGTGCTAAGTTGAACAATCCCTTTTTTGTTAAAAAATTCCCCAAGGACTTGGTAAAATATTCACTCCCATTATCAGATTTGAAGATCTGAATTTTACTTCCAAATTGGGTTTCAACCATATTGTAAAATTTCTCAAAAACAGAGGCTACTTGATTTATCCCTTAACAAATATGCCCAAGTTGTTCTACTATGATCATCAATAAAAGTGACAAACCACCTACTACCGATTACATTCTTCACTCGAGAAGGACCCCAAACATCACTATGAATTAATGAAAAAGGTTGGGAAGGTTTGTAGGAAGATGGTAAATAGGATGCTTTTGTCCATTTAGCTAGAGGACATATATGGCATTTAAAAGAACTTGGTTTTCTATTAACAAATAATTCAGGGAATAATTTAGCAAGATAATGAAAATTAGGATGCCCTAACCTAAAATGCCATAACATTATATTATCAATTTGCCCTAAAGAAGTCAAAGAGCAAGAAGTATTTGGTAGGGTAGATGGTTGATTTCCGAGGACATAAAGACCATTTTGCAAGCTAGCGAGTGCCAAGCATCTTCCTCGAATTCATTGCCGCAAAAAACAACTAGATTGATGAAACTGTAATGAACACTTCAAATTCTTGGAGAGTTTACTAACAGAGATGAGATTGCAAAGCGAGATTAGGCACAAACAAAACATCTTCAAGCAACAAATTATCGTTAATGAGGGTGAGCCACTTCCTTTGATAGGAGAGAAAGATCCATCTACTGTTTTAATAGAACTTGTAGAAGATGAATCTGAAAAACGAGGAATAATTCCTGTTACCGGTCATGTGATCGGATGCTCCAGTCGATGATCCATGCTGATGCACCTTTGGTAGAAAAAAAGTGCGAGAGGAGAACAAGTATTATGTATGCTTGTATCCTCCACGAGGGCTAAATCGCTTCACAGTTTCTTGTCGAACTTGAAATTTGGAAAAACTCCAATCCAAAGAGACTGCTCGCTATGGATAGCATCTCAAAGGTTGTCGAAGGGGATCCCATTAAGAATTCTAACTAGGATCGATGTTAGACTGATACCATGTAGAAAAGCAATTTTCTAGCTTTAGGAAAAACTAATTAACGCATAAAAATAAAGCAGAATTTAAGTTTTTGTAGAAAAGAAGAAGAAAACGGAATTGATTTTCTGTTATTGAATATTTTCAAAAAATTACATCCCTTTACAGTGAATTTATAGACTCAAGTATTGGACTTTAGTTACAATTAGGAGTCCTAAGTACACAAGACATCTAACTCTATCTTTTAAACTTTAATTTAAACTACTATTTACATAAGGACTCTAACTCTATCGGATAATCTAACACTTTCGGGTCATGAGCATCAATGACGATGCTGAAAAGGTAAACATTGTTTCTACGTATTTAATTGACGTCTCTCTTTTGTGGTGGCGACGCATATGCTCTGAGGAGAAGAGCAAAGACATTCCCTTGAGACATGGATAGATTTTCAAGTTGAGTTTAAGAATCAGTTTCACCCAACAAACATTCAATGTGAGGCTCGAGGGAAGTTGCAACAACTTAAACATGATGGACCCATCTAGGACTATGTCAGGCAGTTCATCGAGCACAAGCTCCAAATCCCGAACTTGAGCGAAGCAAAAGGCTTCTTTTACTTCACATATTGACTTTAGCGATGGCCTAAAATGGAGTTAGAGCGGAGGGAAGTCGAAGAACTTTCCAAAGCATTGACCACAACCGAGTCTATAGAACAATTTAAAGTTGGAAAATTCAAGGCTTCCAAGCCCTGAGGAAAAGGCAATGTTGGGGAGATGAGAATGAGCATCATTCCAGTGATGGTGACGAAAAGCCCAACAAGTTCGTCAAATCCTGGGAGAAGAAGGAACGAGGACTCGTAAGGTGCTACCATTGTGATGGTCCACATTTGGTGAAAGACTGTCCCAAGAAGAGTCGCCACGATGCCATCTCGATAGAGACAACGAACAAGAAGGAGAATATAGATTTAGTGCGATTGCTAGCATTAAAGCAATCAAGCCAAGGGTAAAAGAGAAGCAATTCAAGTGTTATCGATACAAGGGGCCTCATTTGTTGCCAGAGTGCTCGGATTAAGTCAAGCCGTCCAAAGCGGAGGATAAGCCCGAGAGCAGTGAGGTTTTGAAACTTGGTTTGATGCTACTGAGTTTTGTCAAGGCGAAGAAGGGTCAAAAGCAGAAAGTGTTGATGTACTTAGACATCAACGTTACGGGTCAAAGGAGAAGTGCTTTTGTGGACACGCGAGCATCTCACTTGTTCGTGTTGAAAAAAGCTTCCGACAAGCTTGGTCTGAAGGTTGAAAAGTCAACCAAGGTGATTAAGACCGTCAATTCCAAAGGTGTTCTAGCTGTGGGATTGGCACGAGGAGTGGAGTTTTAAGTTGGAGAATGGAAAGGCAAGGAAACATTCGAGGTGATTCACTTGGATGACTATAATTTTGTCATCGGTTTAAATTTTCTTGATCAGATTAATGCACTCATTGTCCCTTTTGTCGATTGTGTTTGCATTTTGGATCCTAGTAAACAATGTATCGTTACGGTTCATTGACACGCGAGGGTTAAGACCAAGGTGCTAAATGTTGTTCAACTAGCCAAGAATTTTGACTTGGTAGTTACCACTTAGGAGACAACCAATGAATTTCCACCAATGAGCAAGGTGGATGGGGCATTAAACTTCATGGATAAAGAAGTGTTAATGCGAGACGAGGCGTCGGACTTCACGAATAAAGAAGGGTCGATGCGCAAAGAGTTGCCAGTGGGCAATGGTGCATCAAACTTCGCGAGTAAAGAATGGTTAATGCGAGTTAGAGTGAATGCCAACCGGAGTAGTCTAAATGAGGTATATCTTGAATGCAATTATGGTGTTTTACGGGGGGACAATCGAGCCAGAGTCGAGTGCTCTCTATGGGGAGAACGGTCTTTATAGGAGGACAACTAGGCCCGATTCTGAGTTGGGAGCAAGCCAAGGTGCTGAAGCAAATCTAGTGTGAGTTATCTGAGAGAAATTTTAGTGTTTGTAAATAATGTAGTAATTATCCTACTTAAAGTTTATCTCCCTAATAGATTAGATTTTATCCTTAGTAGGACTCCTTATTGTAGTTAGAGTCTATCAACTTAGTAGATTAGAACTAGAAGTTATCTTAAGAAGGTCTTCTTAATGTACTAAAAGACCTAGAGCCTATATAAGTGTGTATCGAGAGATGTAAAATATTATTGAGCAATAGCAGAAAAATTCTGCATTCTTTTCTGTATTCTGTTTTTTCCTTTTAAGCAGAAACTTCAATTCTGTTTTTTTTATTTTTCTGCATTCATCAACATCTAGGATCACCTAGTCCGGCTTTATTCTGAAGGTGCGACGAGGGCGGCGCTAAGTTTGGTGGTGGAGAATGTCACAGACCGCTAGTTCGAGTCTGAGTCCGAGTCACACGCACATTAGTTGCCTAAGAGGTTCTAAGGGAGATTTTGAGCTTGAAGAGACTACTAGACTTGGCCCGATCTGTGGAGGATTCTAGAAGACTTAACCACTTTGACATATGTGAACTTTTCATGTAAACATAGGATGTTCTTTCCTTAGTTAGAAGATTTGTTCTAAGAAATATTCTGATTTTATACCATTGTGATTGGTGGGTTTTGATCTTAGGTCGATGTAAATCATTAGGGACCGTCGGATATAGGTGGCTCAACTATAAATAGAGGCCTTCTCTACATTATTTTGTATCATATATCTTCTGAATAAATAAGGCATTTACTCTAAATCCTTTTGAGTGTTCTCGAGTTTTCTTCCTTTGTTCTTTGAGGTGACTCTTTCTAGTTTGTTTCGCTTAGAATGATTCAGTGTTCGAGTGTCTTGGAAGAGTTTGATCTTTCGGAGTGAGAAATCAAGCTTAAGCGTTCGTCTCTAGAAAATTGTTTAAGGCCGCGCGGTTCACTATAGAAAATTATTACCATCATATAGAGCATTCACTACGTCACTTGACAACATACATATTCCAAAGTCGGTATATGAAGCAATGAAAAGTCCACTATGGAAGAATATAGGTTGTAGACATGTAGTTTACGTGTAATTAGAACTATGCAATTAGTGTTTTGCTTTGTATAAACTAGTTAGTAGTTAGATTAATAACTAAGTATTATCCTAGAAGATAGATTATCCTAAAATTCATTAGTATCTCAAGTTCTTATGTTAACTATCAATAGGTATTCAATGTCATTGGTTGAATAGGAATGAAGTTTTGAAGATTCCTAGTCAAGTTAATGTTTGAGTATTGACCATTGCGTAACAACATTTATTCCGGTTATAAATTGTAGGAATAATATGGTGCTGGTGTAAAAACTTAACAATCTTTTGCTCTTAACTTTTAGTGGATTAATACATGCAACAGTCTTTAGTTAGTACGTTCATTAATCTTTCTACTCTCTTGGAAATCCTACCTTCTCTTCTAGAAGAGATTATAGGCTGTATTAATGGTAGTTTGCTTCTCTGTCTCTCATGCCCACTGTTGGACTTACTGCATTTTATGCATGATATCATTCATCTTCTTGGGACTGGGTGAATTACTTTAATGTCATAACTTTGGTCTATTAGCAGCTTTAGACTGAAAAGGGTACAATCTCCTCACCAGTTGGTACCAGGGAAGTCTATGTTATTAGGGCATTTAAACTTTTTAGCGACCATATCATATTATGTTTTGGGATTGTATTCCAAGCTTTTCCTCTGTGTTCGAACAGCCTTGGAACCGGAAACTTCTCACCTGGTCTTCACCTTTACTCAGCCAAGGTCCCAAGTTCCTTGTCTAGATTACTCCTCAAAATCCCAATATGTTAAAGCCATAATTACTTTTAAAATGCAGAATCTATTATATATTCAATATGTATTTGTACAATCTAGTGCCCATCAGTAAAAGTATCCTTCAATATGTACTTTCCTTCTTTCTTTAATTGAAGTTTACATGAGCTGTTGAGCCTATGTTATAGAAGGGTTTCATGGATCAGTTGCAAGTTGAATCTGTAGCCTGAATTTGCTCGATCTTATGGTCATTCCTTGCATTGTTTTCGCTTTGAAGTAACCATATTCACAATATGCCACTGGCAAATAAAAATATAATTTTAAAAATTTTCTATCCAGGTCCAGGATGGAGAATTACTGATTTAACGAGTGAAGATTCAAGAACTGAAAAATGGCTCCAAAAATCCTGATATGCAATTATATCAGTAGTTGGCTGTTTCCTGGGGAGACCAGGATACACTCAATTTAAACTCAAGCGTGTAATCCTTAGGAAAGTTGTTTCCCTTGGTTACCAAATCATTAATTTATGCCTCTAATCCATTACCATCGATCTTTATCACACTTATGAACAATCAGAAGCGTCCCCTCTTAAATTTTAATTCCTATGCCCATTTCAGTTCGAAGTATTAGCTCTTCCTCACCTAAACCAGCAATTGAGTTATCTTTTCCTGCCAAAATCCCGTTTGGAGTATTACATATTTATTACACTTTCCAATTACAAAAGCTTTAATAAATAACTCCTATGGCTATGGATCAGTTCCACGCATATGCATTTTGGTGGATTGGTAATTGAAGCGTCAAAAATGAAATGTTTGAAATTGATCATGTTTAAAACTTTGGTACTTGAATTATAATGACTCAAGGCTTCATTGAATGGAGATGCTTCAACTCTTCAATATACATATTGGGAAAAAAATATGTTATGATTGTTAACATCATCGGTTATCATAAAATGATATTTGTGTCGTTACCATGATAGCATGACACATTTTCAAAAATTGTTAATATCTAATTTGATCCTAAACTATAACTAAAATATTAATTTGACCTCTAAATTCTCGCTTCGTTCTTCGGTGAGAAGTTGCTCATACAAAGCTCCTTGGCATGCTACATGACTCCATTAGCATACTCTTCACAGGACTCCAGATTGTAGGTATCGGTTTCAAAAAGAAAGCTTCAAAATCACTTCTCCCACTTTTAAACAATGATGAGAAATCTATTTTTTTTGTCAAATATCTCACCCCTATTCGAACTCGAGTTAAGTTTAAAAACTTTTATTTTAATTTTCTCTACTTTTTAAAACATTTTGATGAAATTTGTGAAAACATCTTTTTTATATTTTTAAAATTTTAGTCATTTTTTTCGTTTTTCTAAAGTCATTTTCAAATTTTACAACCAAACACGTTTTTTTTACATTTTATATTTTCCAGGAAAATGAAAATAAAACTTGTCTACATTCTCTGTTCTCTCTTGTTTTGTTACCACTTTTAAAGTCGTTTTCTCCTACCATTCTTTGTTTTCTCTTGTTTTTTCTGTTTTTCATCGGTGACGACAATAATTCTAAGCCCATTATCAGCCACTGGCCTTGTTTTTTCTTATTTTTCTTTATTTCCTTTTTTTCCTCCTTATGTTTATCACCATATTTAAAAGTAGGTTTGGTATTGCAATCTACGTAGGAACATAAAATTAACTTGGATTAGGCTTTTATTTTGGCTTCATACTCTCTTATGTTCTTCAAAACCTAATCGAAATCGATGTTCTTGAAAGGTGTCATTTGATGCGTGAAATATAGTATGCGCAATTAAGAGCAAGTATACTAGTCGCTCAAGTAATAAAGTGATAAGTAGAGTATCGAACCTATAGAGATTGGAGTGATAAACTCAAAGCAATTGCACGAAAGAGTTAGTAAAATAATGATGTGCGGTGAATGAAATTATAAAGTAAATCCAATAATAAAAAGTAAAGATGAAGCAATGATCAAAAGATAAACAGATGTAGCAAAGATTTAGATAATTATGGATGTTGGGTTTATTGCTTAGGAACTATGCTAATTACCATTTGAATGTTATAACAGTTGGCAATACATGTTCGATTAAACCAATTATTCACATATCTATCCGACAGGGTTTTTTAATAACTCCTAAACTCTCTCGATACCTAGAAGTAATAACAAGAAGCTATGGTAATACATGTCTGCGTGAACCCTAACAACTTATTATTTATTTAATTTCCTCTTATTAGTCGTTGAAATCTTAAACTTATGTCTAAGCCGGATTAGAACCTAAGTTGACATCTTAAGCTCCATTGTTCATGTTTGTCTAACTTAACTCTCTCGATATTAAGCCACGGATCAATAATTAAAAGGCATCTCTCGATTGCTCTTACAATAATTATGCATAAAGAACAATGAACAAGATAGATAAAGGAAAAAGGCTATAACATTGAACAAGTAGTTAAAACATAAAATCCTAAAATAATAAAACCCAACAAAAAGTATTTAGCTCATGTATGAGAAACTAACATCCATAATAAAAACAATTAAAAACATAGCAGTCAATAAAGGAAGAGAGAAAGAGAATCAAAGCGTCCTAAGATTTCTTCTTCGTGCTCTCGATAGCTCTTCATCGTTTGGAGACTCCTCTCAACCTTCGACAATGGTGGTCCTCTGATGTAGAAGACAAATGGGTTGTTTCCTCGAATAAAAGCTTCTCTGCGTATTTTTGCGTTAAGAGAAACCCCTTTTAATTGTTGCCCTTGATGTCTTTATATAGAGGTGGCTCTCCTAGGGTTTTAAAAATCCTAAAGTGCAAGTATTCTTTTAATGAAGATTTTGTTTTTTCTACATCATTAATTGCTCAATAAAATAATATCTTGTCACATGCTTTTAATAAAGTGTCATGTGATCCAACAATGAGTATCTTTGCTTTCCACGTCATTAATAGATCAATAAAGGAGAGGGGACCACACATTAAATCACATTAAAGGATTCAAGATTTGTCTCCAGCGTCACAACGAATGTTGTAGCATTCAGTCCAGTACGAGAGAATGTTGCTCCAATACTCCAACGCTCCACTGCTCCATTACTTCATGCGCAAGCAACACTAAAAACACTATATTTCTCATTAATAGCATCAATATTGATAATCATTAAGCTCAAACACCATAACCCCATAACTATATACAAACTACTCCTAAATGCAATAATATGCTTTCGAACACATGCAATATATTAAATAAAAGGATCTAAAATATAGGTTTTATATGCAGTCATCATCATTACCTCTTTATCTTTGTACTTGTTTTTTTAATGCAATTTTTCTTTAATAGAAAAACAACAAATTTACTTCAGGCTTTTATTCTCCACTAAAATATTAACTTATTTTTTACTTCAAACTATGGGTGATTTTGATGTGAATACCCACACAAAAACAGAGGATGATGAATGCATTTCCATGCATCTCGAAACACAACAACACATCTCTTCAACTTCGTCTCACTAAAAACCATCAATCGTTTCCTTAAAATATCGAAAACATCACCAAACTCAACCTTAACAAAGCCCAGCCAAAACCTAACTATTTTAACATCTTAACATCATCAATTAACATCCAAAAACAACAACATAACAACCTTATATCTCCAGCAACCTTTCAACACTAAGATCATCTCAAAATCTAACTATTTTCAACCTAGAAAATTAGCAATTCACTTAGTTTCGGGATTTCTTTTATCAATCACTTCTCATAAAATTAAAACATATCTTATAAATGATCTAAATCAATTATAATCAACACAAAAACAGATCTATATTAAGATTCATCAAATTTCTCATCAAAACTCAATTAAAACATTATAATCTTGATTTAATCATAAAAATATAACAAAAAGTAGTTGTAAAGGATCAAGAACTTGGGAATTTCAATAAAGAACATTTAATTAGAGGAGAGAAACAAAAATCACCTCTAATTGCTGATTTCTCCCTTAATTGGCAAGATTTGAGTGAAATCTCCAAGAAAACAAATAGAGTTTGATGTAGAAATCAAAGGAATCAATTAGGAAATCAAAAGGAAATCTAAAAGAAATGTTTTCTGGGAATCGTTTAGTAAAATTGATAGTTTGGTTGCTGAGAAAGTTGAGAGCAAAAGTAGTTACGTAAGAAAATGAAATTGGTTATTAAAAATACTTTCAATCAAATCTCTTTTATTTTTATTTAATAAACTTTTAAAAATAGCCTAAGTTAAGGGAAAAATATGATTAAAAACTTTGGTAAATTAGCTCCTTAAATATTCTAAGTTTTGACCCTTTTATGATTTAGTCACCAAACTAGTTTTGAAAACTTTACATTTTAGTCACGAGACCAAATATCCCAAAATCTGATTTTATTTCTTCAAATTGAGTTTTCTAAAACCATTAGAATACTAATCAAATATTTTCTAAAACCCTTAGAATACTAATATTCTAAGTTTTGACCCTTTTATGATTTAGTCACCAAAATAGTTTTGAAAACTTTACATTTTAGTTCACCAGACCAAAATGTCCCAAAATCTGATTTTATTTCTTCAAATTGAGTTTTCTAAAACCCTTATAATACTAATCAAATATTTTCTAATATTTTTTCATATTTTATTTTAACCAAAAACCATTTATTAAGAATTAATTTCCGAAACTAGCTCGAATCGCCTAATTTGGTTCCCCTAAACCGTCTAATCAATTTAGCTAACATCCAGGCCCAAATTTGGGGTGTTACAATTTTAAATAGCCAAAATGTCAAAAACATGCTATGAGTACCGGTACAGTTTGATATGTACCGATACCTAGAAGAGCCCGTACTAGTATGGTTTCCTGTGTACCGATACGCCCCTTTGTCACCAAGTTTTGACAAATTCCAGTAGCAAAATAGTGTACCGATATGGCTTCAGCCGTACTGATACTCTAGGATGCGTACCGATACCCTTTGTAAAATACCCAACGGATCTTCTTATTTTGACCATGTGTACCGATTCACGTGCACGCATACCGATATCGATGAGCCCAAAAATGCATCTAATGCTGAAAAGAAAGTCTCCAATGGCTCTAAATCAACCCTAACGACTAGTAACGACCACAAACTCCTTTGAAGGTTTAAAAGAACTTCTCAAGCAGCCATGGAACAACAAGAAACAACAATACCAACATTCAATGTTAGAGAAATTGTTTTAGTGCTTAAATTATCATATTTCTTGTAGAAAACACTAGTGAGCCAAATTGTCACATTTGCTCAAGTGTTTAGGATTTTGGGTGAGAGCTTAATTGTGTAAACTTATTTGCCTTGTGAGGTTTTCTTTAGTTTGCTAAATTTATTTCCTCTTGTAAGAGAGTGTTTCAAGACTTTGGGGTATAAGTCTTGGTTGTAAGGGTTATCTCATTGAAATCGAAAAAAGGAAAGCTTTAGTGGATTTGAGAAAATCCTTAGTGTGGATAGCTAAAGTAGTGGAGGTAGACTCGGTTGAGTAGTCGAACCACTATAAATCTTCATGTCACAATTTTTATTTCTTTGTCATTCATCCACCAAAGAAAAAATCCAATCCACCCCCTCTTGGCTATTCAATTGATCGTACGAGCCTCTGAACAAAATACCAAATAAGTTAGCAAATAAAGTTTAAGTATCAAATAAGTTTAAACAAAAGTTTAGGTAACAACCAGGTACTTTAAAGCCAATTGCAACTAGGGATGGTAATTTAATCTGAATCTGTAGAAAAAAATTGACCAAATCTGATTGAAAAAATCCAAATATGAATCCCAAAAAAGGTCAGAGCCCTAATAGGAGGCGGAATAGATATGGATCCTGCCAAGATCCAATCCAAATTCATGTCTGATCTTAGTCTGATCCATATCCGAGTTCAAATCAAAATATTTATGACATTTAGTTGTTTAAAAATATTATTTATAATATTTATAAAATATCATTTATAATATTTATGCTAAATTATAAGACAACATATATAAAGTAAAAAAATCAACCTAAATACATTAAAAGAAACATAAATATATATTAGGTAATTTGGAGTAATGGTAAAAACAAAATTACTTACATATATATTTATGATAAAAGTGACAATAAAAATATATATGTATTAAAAATACAAGTTAAATAATAATAACATTTACTATGATTTATATATATTAACTAAACTTAATATACTGTAATATATGTACGTATACCATATGCATATATACATAGATACGAAAAAAGAAATAAATGTAAGATAAAATCATAAACAAACAAATAAGAAAATAAATACAATAGAGAAATAAATAAATGCAAATATTAATTGAATTACCCAAAACTAAGGAAATTAGTGAATAAAATAATAAATGATGTGCAAATGCAAGATAAATTTAAGAAATATTAGGTTAAAATTATGAATTAAAGTATGAAGGAAATTAAAAGCATAAATAATAAATACAAAATTTTAAATGCAATCAACAAACAAAAGACGAAAATGAATAAATACAAAATTAAATGACAAATTAAAAACACAAGAAATTAAATTGAGTGTTGCAAAAGAAGGGAAATACTGGGAATTGCTTTCTTCATTCTTGAACGACTTCATATAATAATGGGAATGTTGCAAAAGAAGGGAAATACTGCTAGAGATAAATTATTATATAAAATATTTTAGATGAGTGTTCAGTGAAGTGATGAAAAAGGAAGAAAGAGTAATGTTACAGAGGAAGAAAAAAGGGCGGAGAATTTAGAGTTTAGTCCAAATATTTTATGAGTTATTTCATATTAGGATTAAATTGATAGAATGTATAATTTTTAGGACTAAAAGTGTTACTATCACATGACACATCACAATCTCCGTTAATTTTTTAACGGTCGGTGACCAAAACGATAATGAAACGAAACGAAACGTTAGTGATGGTTTTGACGAAAAATTTAGTTAAGTGACTAAAACAAAAAAATAGTGTTAGTTGAGTGATCACCCGTATAGTTTCCCCCTAATTTATAACCTTCAACTGCTCGCCCTACCATTAAGGATGGTACATGGGCATAGTGCTATAAATGAGACGAGATAGATCGTGAGTTTTCGAGCTTGACTCGATCAAAGCTCAGTTAATACTCGACTCGATTGGGAGTGACTCGAGCTTGAACTCGGCTTGAGTTTTTAACGAGCCGAACTACTTGATACCTGACTCAAAAAAACTCACGAGCTACTCGAAAATATAATAAACTATTTTTTTAATTTTTAAAATTATAGTGAACTAAAATGTAGGTTGGGTGTTTTTGGTTGTTATGCTAGTTTAATTTTTAGTTTAACTTTCTTTATATTTTCATGTGTACTTTTTTCTCCTACTAGGATTAGGGGATTTTTTTAACGAGTCATATGGAAATATTTCTTTTGCATGATTCTATCTACAATGAAATCTTTATTATTATTATTATTATTATTATTATTATTATTATTATTATTATTATTATTATTACGATCAAGGTTGTAAATGAAACGAGACAGATCGCGAGCTACTTGAGTCTGATTCGGTCAAAGCTCGATCAATACTCGACTCGAACTCGACTCAAGTTCTTAACGAGCCGAATCAAGCTCTGCATACTCAAGCTCGAGTCAAACTCAAACTCGACTCGAATTTTTAACGACGAGTTGAGTCGAGCTTAACACTACTCGAACTCGACTCGGCTCCATTATACCCTACATGGGGACACTTTAGCTTCTTTCTTATAGGCAACAATAATTAATCTTTTTCATCGTACGTAATTTGATAAAGAGAAACATTTTGATGCACTACTAACAATAATTAATCTTTCTTTAAATTTGATGGTCCTATCCATGAAAATTTTAGGTTTTTGAATATAACAATCAATAAATTATTGAATATAACAATTAATAAATTATTGAATATAACAAATTTTTATCCATAGAAATTTTAATTTTTCATATATAACAAGTAAAAATATTGAATATAACAAAATTCATATATATAAAAAATTGAATTTTCAGATTTCAGATAATCAGATATCCGATTCGAAATTTTTGAATTTCCGATCCGAATTATCCGAAAAATAAAAAACGGATGGGATATCCAAAATTTTAAATTAGATTAACGGATAAACGGATCGGATTAATAGGATCGAATTTTTTTTGCACATCTCTAATAACAACGGCATAGACCTCATCAAAAAAACCTCTATAAAGCTAACGAAGGAAAAAGAATACCAGCATAACCCACCCCTTTGTTCAAATATTAAATTAATTAAAGTTGCATTTTGTACGTACTTCTGCCATTTGTTCAAATACAATGTTAAAATGTTTAATGGTTGTGGGGTTGATGCTGAGCTGTTAAAATGTTACACTCAAATTCAAGTCACATTATATATATATAATATGCAAAATTTTAGTTTAGAAATTAGATTTATTTTTATCTAAGTTTTGTTATATGTACTTTTTCATACTATATATATATTTTTGACAATTGGCCATTGAATTTTTATTAAAATATCATGGAAGATATTACAAATGCGACGTATCTACGCATCTAGAAGGGAGTATAATAAGGATTAGTCCACTAAAATCTCTTACAAAAACTCAAAGGTGCAAAAAAAGTAAATACTTTCATAGAGATAGCATATCGTCAAAATTCAAAAGCCTTCATGAATCTCCTTGTCTATATCCAAATGAGACGCTCTACGGGGTGAAAAGCAGTAGTGAGCGAACCAAATTATCGGGCAGATTGTTCCGCTACTCAGGTCTGATTACATTGGCAAACAACCATCAACCGAGTGGGGGATCTATCTTTCTATGACCATCGACATAATCATAATCAGGAATTAGCGTCGTGAAGATCTCTGTAGGAGCACCAAACGACCGCTAAAGTATGCTGAAATCATGTCAAAATGACAGATGAACAAACCACAAAAAATGCCACAAGGGCAGAAGGAACACGTGCCACAAAGGCAGAAATTCTTATTAAAAATATAAAAAAAGAAAATAATGAACTCGATAGTCGACAACCAATACTAAGATTAGTTGCCGACCACCGACCAAAGAATCAAAAGAATCAAGAAGCTGCGGCGCTAGGGAAAAAATTAAGGTTTTTCATACTATATTTTAATTATCTGTTTGTGTACTATAATAATTTTAATTGTAGTTTATACGAATGTAGTGATTATAATTTAATTATATTTGTGATTTGTACCGATTAATTCTAATTGTAATTAGAAGAGAATATATATTCTGTAATACAGCTATATTAAATTAGGTAACACCCCTTTGGAGTAGTAGTTAAGATTTCCTTATTGACACCCTAAATTTATATTCAAATCATGACAGTAACATGTTCTTCTTCATTACATCAAAAAAATATTGTCAAAATCAAGGTATTATATTACATATTTAATTGAAATTGATATATAATTTTATTAACAACAAGTTGATTTAGTGATATGAAGCACTAGATCCTTTAAGTAGGATCAAAGGTATAAATCTTGACGTTATGAATGAGATAATTAAATTTGAAGAGTCTCCCTCATAATAACCATCTGCAGTACTCTATCATGATTAGTCATTAATTGGGTTAGATACCAGTTATTATATATATAAAAATTATGTATACTTTTAGAATTTCTCTCCATTATATAATTTTGTTTAGCATATGAATCGTCCTTGAAAAATCATTTCGTAAACCCATGGAATCTAGACGGAATAATTATTTTTTTACCTTCTCCTTGCTCTACTATACATGTATGTACGTATGTATATTGATTGTTATAAATTCGTCACCAGCCTGTGCTGAAAGAGGTCAAGAGACATCCATTTGGTTTGTCTTACATTAATAACATGACACCTATTTTAATATTTTTTAGTCACTTGAGTCTCCAATTTATTAAATATTAATTTTTAAAATAATTGGATGTACCAATTTCATTAAATTCCGAATTCAAGTTTATGGGTTTTGTAAGCTATCTTTTGATAAGTTTGAGTTTTCTCTTTAAAAAATAATTGATATATTAATTTGCAATTCTTTCCATAGTTACTCTTCTCTATATTAACATTTATTTTATGTTGAATAAATTTACTTCCCCCTATTTTTGGTACATAGATTGATTTTTCTTTGGCTTGAATTTAATTTTTTGAGTTAGTTTAGGTTGGTGTAATTGTGTTCGAAAATACTTAAGTTAAAGGGTAAAGTATACAAATGTTCACTAAACTATCCCAAAAATACATAATGGTCACCGAACTTTTAAAAGTTACATAATGATAATTAAACTTTAGTTTTTTTTTTTATAAATGATCATTGAGCCGTTAACTGTCGTTAAGTGGATGACGTGCCAGTTATGAAAATTTGAATAATAACAAATTTTATACTCTATATTTACACATTCAATTAATTTAATCCTAATTTAACCCTTATTATTGACATTTAAATTGATTGGATGTATAAATATTGAGGATTAAATGTGTTGTTATACAAATTTTTCGTAACTACCATGTCTCCCAGTTAACAATAGTTAACGGCTCGGTGACCATTTTGTAACAAAAACTAAATTTAATGCCCATTCTATAATTTTTGAAAGTTTGGTGACCATTTTGTATTTTTCGTGACAATTTAGTGACTATTTGTGTACTTTACCCTAATTTAATTACAACTGGGGTGAATCATTAGAAAATCAGAACATAAACAAGAACAAGAGAGAGTTTATTTACATAGTTCAGATAGATGAACAATTCTACATTTGTGAAGCCTTTCTCAGAGAGAAGTTTAGTATAATATTTCCAATACAAGAGGAACAGATCCTCAATATAACTACACTGCTAGTTGTAGGTGTTCTCTCGTAAAAAATAATCTTATCTATTATCTTCCTTAAGTAATATCCATTTATTACTTAACATGCGTTGTAAGCATAGCTCACAAAACTCATGATTGCACACTCACTGATGCGATCATGACCCAAGATGTTCCAGAAAGGCTTACTTCAGGACCTATGACTCGTGCTCAAGCAAGAAAAATGAGAGAAACTTTGGAAAGCTTGATTTGTCAAATTTGGGACTCAAATACAACCACCCTTAGCTCGTTCGAGTCTAGCATGAAACCCCGCAGCTCACCCGAGCCATGTCACCTTTTTTATGTGCATTAGTTTGCATGTGTTGCATGTTAAACTATTGTTTTATGATATAATAAAATCATTTGCATTAGTTGCATTTAGGACACTTATAGTTCCAACATTTTAATAAATATATTGCACATGTTTCTTGCACATTTATCTTGTCTTGTTTGCATATTTATGTTACCAAGTGTCATGCACATTTAAGTTGTCATTTCTCTACACATTTAAGAAATCTTATCACAAGTGATGACTATTTATAGGAAAGAAGGAAGCAAGTGCACACCAAGGGTTGCAATTGGCAAGGATCTTGTACGGAAGGCTAATGGACATATTCACATACCATATGGAAAAGGCTAGGTGCATGTTGGAAAGCCTTCATGAATGACAAAATTAGAGAGTATCTTAAAAAGCCCAAAAATGACTTTTAAGCTCCACAACCATTTAGCTACCAAGGGAAGTTGGAAGGATCAAACATTAAAGTATTTTAAAAGCTTCACAAGACCATTTGGCTACCAAGAGGAGAAGGATAGTCACAAGCTTTAAAGACATTCATGAATGACCATTAAAAGGAATTTACTAGATCCATTTTAAGTACATTCATCTTCCATCTTATAAATCCTATAAATATGACTCATTTGTAGCTCTCAAGATAGAATATGCAATACATATTTTTCTTGTAAGTGTTTAACTCTTTTGTTCTTTAAGAACTTTATCAATTTGTAAGGTAGTTTTTTGAAATTATTTATTTCCATTCTTTTATATCGTTGGTTCATAGTTCCTTATAACTGGTGGGTCACGATCCATCAATGGTTAACGAACATTATAAGGTTCGGGTCAACATTGCTATATAGTGTTGGTTCTTCCTTTGTTCCGAAACCAAACTGTCATCTTTAAACATCACCATCACCTCTACCATTCATCCAAACCTCCATATCCAACTCATCAACCATTAATCACCTTATACACCAAACAAGTATAGCCCCTTTGAACCATCATTTTCTTTCCTACAACCTCCCTTGAACACCCAACTTAACCAATTCAACCCAATTTTTAGTTTGAGAAGAAACTTAGTTGGATCACGATCAGGTAACAAATATAACTTGGAAACTCACATAACCAAGATCGTATCATTTCGTATCAGAACTCACGTAACCAAGCTCGTATCATTTCGTATCAGAGTTATTTAATTTAGTAAGTTTCTCTCTCTCTCTCCCGGTTTAGTATTTTTTAAATGAATAAAAAAAGTGTTTGTGCAAAGGAAAAATTCAAAAGAGGAAGGGTAGAAGAAATTGAAAAAAAATTGAAGAAGTTGAAAAGAAATTCTCATTTTCGAAAAGGTTTGCTTCGTTTTGCATTCCTTACTTTCAATATCATCGTGACCCTTTTTCTAACCTTACTTTTCTTGTTTAAGCCTACCCTATTTGTCCTACATCTTCCCACCTAACAATCACTTTTGCGGCTGGTTTCACTAAAGACTACTTGCTTAATCTTGAGTAAGTTCTTCAAGAACATAAGAAGAGAACAACGAGGTAAAAGGCAAGAGAGTACATTAAGGGACAAAAGCTAGATCCTGAGTGAAACATGAGTGGTATGATTACTTTCTTTGGAGTGATTTTGTGAGGTTTATTTGTTAATCATGTCTCAAAATTATGTGAGAAATACTGTTGCTGATAATAATAATGTTAATATGGACGCAACTAATTCCAATCATTAAGATATTATCTGAGAAATTGACAGGTTGCTACAACGAAGGTTAGGGCCAATGCAAAAGCAGCTAGAAGAATTGGAGGAAAAACCTCAAAGGATGCATAATTCAGAGTAAGAGGAAGAATATGATGATGAGGTGGACGATGAACAAGCATATGAGCGAGCCTCCTAGAAAAGTTCGAGGTGCCAAGAGACTAGGTACAAAAGAGCTTGCCCACGTATAGATAATGATCTTAACAACATCAAGATTAACATTCCTCCATTCTAAGGCAAAACCGATCCCAAGGCTTATCTAGCTTGAGAAAAGAAAATCGAGCACATCTCTGAGTGCCACAATTACTTTGAACATAAAAAGATAAAACTAGCCACCATTGAATTCATGGATTATGCACTAATATGGTGGGATCGGTTGACTTCTAGCAGGCATTACAACAAAATAGACTTTTGGCAGTATGTTTTTTATCCCTATAACCATGTTTTTAAGTGCCGCTAAAAACCTTCTCAGCGCTAAAAAAATGCCGCAAGAAGTGTCGCTAGATCAAACACCACAATAGTTAGTGGCGTTTGTGAACAAAAAATGTTGCAAAAGGTCGAGTTATATAGCAACGTTTGTTGGAAAAAATGCCACTAAAGACATGGTCTTTAATGGCGTTTGATGAAACAAACACTGCTACAAGCCATGTCTTTAGTCGTTTTTGAACAAACGCCTCCAAAAACCATTCTTTAGTGGCGTTTGTTGTAACATAGTGGCATTTTTTCCTCCAAACTCCGCTATTGACTATGTTTCTTCTGCCTCCCTCAGCTTATTACTTACCTCATCGATCTATACTTGCGCTTCAATTCTTTAGAAAGTTTCAGTAAGATAAATAAAGAGTCGATGTGGGATATAAAGTGCATGTCTATAGCGGCATTATGCCTAAAAATGCCGCTAAAATGCTTGTCTATAGCGGTGTTTTCTTGAAAAACATCGCTTAAAACCTATTTTGTTGTAGTATGGAGATGAAATGGCAAAAGGCCTATTTCTACTTGGAATGAGATGAAGGTTGTTATACGTAGGAGATTCATCTCGACTCACTACCACCGAGAATTATTAAAAAAACTCTAGAATCTCAAACAAGGTAATTGGAGCATTGCAGATTACTTTAAAGAAATGGAAGTGGTCATGATTCGTGCTAACATAGATGAAGACTGAGAAGCCACTATGGCCAAATTTCTAGCAGGACTTGATCCAGGTATTTCCATTGTAATTGAGTTGCGACACTATGTCGACATTAATGATATGGTCCACACAGCTATGAAAATAGAAAAATAATTGAAACAAAAAGGGGCAACCCATCCTATGCAAGCTCTACATCCAAATGGGGAAAAGAACTTACAAAAAGAATGTTGCCATTCCGCCTAAAGATGGTAGTGATCCCTTAAAGCCCAACAAACCTATTTTTGAAACCAACGATGGTAAGGATGTTATGTCCCAGTTAGATCACATGATGTGCAATGTTTCAAATGTTTAGGACATGGCCATATTTCTAGTCAATGTCCAAACTGCAATGCTAGGTTAATTTGAGAAAATAGCGAGATTGAATCAAATCATGAAGAAAAAGAGGAAACTGAGGTTCTAACCGATAAAGAAGAGATCGAATTTGCAGTTGATGGAGAGACGATTGTTGTCAAAATGAGCCTTAGTACACAAGTTTTGGAAATCGAACAATAACATGAAAACATCTTCCACACCATATGTCATGTCAATGGGAATGTATGCTTTGTCATAATAGATGGTTGTAGTTGTACTAACATTGCAAGCAATTTGATGATTGAAAAGCTAGAACTTCCAACCACCAAGCATCCTCAGCCTTACAAGATACAATGGCTTAATGATGGAGAAGAAATTAAGGTGACTAAGTAAGCACTTATTCCATTGGAAAAATACAAGGATGAAGTACTCTGTGACGTTGTTCCTATGCATATCAGCCCTTTGCTTTTGGGAAGGCCATAGCAATTTGATCGAAGAGTGATTCATGATGGCTTTACAACTGATATGTTAGGTTTAATTGGAAATAAATTTCTCTAATCAAGCAAATAATCGCATCGAAAATATTATCCTACGAAAATATTCCAAGATCTCATGCAATGTACGACAGAGGAAATAAAAAAGATACCTTGATCTTTGATTCAATAATCTCGTTGTGCTGAGGCACTGCCTTTCTGAAAGACGACCGCCCTCTACAAGTATCCACACGCGAATGGACGATTAACGGCTATTGGAATGCTAGTTCCTCTCTTGATTTTGAAAATAGAGATTTTGTGGATTTGGTGACTATTTGAAAAACTCAAGTAAGTCAAAACCCTTGGCATACATACATATATATATGGCTTGATTAGGGTTAGATTGAGTTCACTATTATAATTTAATTAAAACTTTTTTAAATAAATTATAATTTAAAATAAATTCCTTTATCTGATAAGGAATTCAAATTCAACCAAAATCTAGATGATGTGATTTATTTAATAATATTATTTATTTAAAATAAATAAATAATATATTTTAAAATAGATTCCTTATCCAATAAGGAATTTAAATCCAATCAAATCTAGATGATGAGATTATTTAATTATATAATTTATTTAATATTATTTTAATAATAAAAAAATAAAACAATCTATTAGAAGAATACGAATTTAACTTCCTTAAATTCGAATAAATAATCTCTAACAATATAATTTATAATAATTGCATTATCTTAAATTTATTATATAAAGTAATAACCACAACCATTCTTATCCATTCTTAGTGTGCGACCCTATAGGTTCAATTAACATTGGCAGCAGATAAAATCACATTTTATTCTACAAGTCATAAGTGGCCTCTAGCAAGACATTATGACTACCCAAGTTAAATGAAAATCTCATAATCCTATACTAGCTTAATTTAGTTTATGTCATAATCCTTTTATCTCACGATATCTTGATAGAATATAAGTCATGGAAAATGTTAACCTTATATCGTTCTATATTTAGTTTCTCGATGCCCAATTGAACTGACTAAACAAATGACATTGATATCAATAAACTCATTTGAGCACAACCATGTATTTATCAGTCCCAATCATCGAGGGGCCCAAATATATCTCTCTTATGTTAAGAGGGATAAATTGCATCTTAATCACTCACATCTCGCTGCATGATTCCTTATATGTTCAAGCATAACCTTTATAATCGTCTGATTAAAAATGATGTTTGACTATGCAAAACATAATAATCATCATGTTGAGAACCGTAACAATTTCAGGTCTAAGGGTTTAATGTCACAACTATTTGAAGATTAATATATAACTTTAATCCATGTATTAATCTTAAGATGAGTCGAACCTAATATTTGTTCTCAACAAATACATATATGAATTTGATGTGAATCTTATTCACGTATCCATCTTATGAATATCTATCAAACTTCATACCAATCTTATCTTATTATTGTTCCCATAATAATAACTGATTAAGGATATTTAGAATAATTAATAATATTCAAGGATACAAAAGCATGCAAATTTATAATTATAAATTCAATAATCAAAAGTATCATGTCCATACAATAGGCCCTAGGGCACTATAGCTAACACGATATTCATTTGCCTATGAAGGGAAGAAAATCACCTTAGCACCACTTACGCCTCGACAAGTTCATGAAGAACAAATTCATTTGAGGAAAAGTGTTGGAAATGCTAAAGAAAGTGAAAAAGAAATAAAGGAAAAATCAGAGGAAAATAAAAAGAGAGGAAACAAACGAGTGTGGGGAAAAATAAAAGAAAGTGAAAAAGGCATAAAGGAGAATGGTAAAAGAATGAGCATTTTGTGAGGGGAAAAGACATTCGAGAATGTTTGATGATGAAAGGAACACTTCTTGTACTTATGTACAAAGAAGTTTTATTGAACATTAATGAACTTAACCTTGATTTGCCATCTTCTATTGTGTCTTTATTGCAGGATTATAATGACTTGTTTCACGAAGACACTTCGAGTGGTTTACTTCCCATTCGAGGAATTGAGCACCAAATTGACTTCATTCCAGGTGTAACTATTTTGAATCGCCCTTCTTACCGTACAAACCCCGATGAGACTAAGGAGTTGCAAAGAAAAATTCAAGATTTGATAGAAAAAGGCTACGTGAGGGAAAGCCTTAGTCCATGTGCGGTTCAGTTTTGTTAGTGCCCAAGAAAGATGGTTCGTGGCGCATGTGTGTTGATTAAATCATGGTAAAGTATAGGCACCCTATTTCACGCTTAGATGACATGTTAGATGAACTTAGTGGCGCTAGTATCTTTTTCGAGATAGACCTTAATAGCAATTATCACCAAATTTGAACATTTGAAGGCGATGAATGGAAAATTGCATTTAAAACCAAACAAGGTTTGTACAACTGATTGGTTATGCCTTTCGGCTTAACTAACGCACCCAACACTTTTATGCGACTAATGAACTATGTTCTTTGCCCATTTATTTGTAATTTTTGTGTGGTTTATTTTGATGACATACTTATATATAGCAAAACTTTAGAAGATCATGTTCAACATTTAAGGTTAGTTCTGGAAGTTTTGAGAAAAGAAAAGCTTTATGCTAACGTGAAGAAATGCATATTTTGCACTGATAAGCTTGTGTTACTAGGTTTTGTTGTCAGTTCCAAGGGCCTAGAGGTCGATCAAGAAAAGGTCAAAGTGATTCAAGAATGGCCTCAACCTACAAGAATTACACAAGTAAAAAGCTTTCATGGTCTTTCTAGCTTTTACCTCAGGTTTGTTTCTAATTTTAGTACCAATGCCACCCTACTAACAGGGATAATTAAAAAGAATTTCAACTTTTCTTGGGATAAAGAACAATAAAATTCATTTAGATTGATCAAAGAGTGTTTAACTAAGCCTCCTGCACTCGATTTTAACTAAACATTCAAGATTGAGTGTGATGCTTCAGGTTTAGGGATTGGAGTTGTTCTTATTCAATAGGGACGTCCAGTGGCATATTTCAATGAGAAATTAAATAAAGCTACTCTCAACTATCTGAAATATGACAAGAAGATGTACATTCTAATACGGGCTTAGATATTCATATCTATGGATATCCAATCTGAAAAAATAGATATCCATATATATAGATATTAGATATTCAGATCGGATATGTAATACCCCTTCCTGGTCCGGTAGGAATCCGGGTCGAGAAGCATTACTAGTGAACAAAATGGTGAACGGTTGACTTATTTCGATAACTTGGTTTGATACAATACTTGACTATAATCAATACAACTCAATTAAATCATAATTAGGGACCTATTTGTAATTTTTATAGGTTTTAGGGGCTTATAAAAAATTATACTTAACAATGTTGAATTCCATATCTAATTACCTTGCATATAAAATTTCATCAGTTTTGAGGGTCATTAACACTTTAAATTAAGCTAAATACAATTCAGTGACCATTTTGTAAAACTTCCAAAACCAGTAACTAACTTACATGTATCGGTATCAGTACTCGATAGGCCGTACCGGTACGCCTCCTAATGAATTTTTTTTCAAACCTAAATCCTGTATCGGTACTCATCATACAATATCGATACACGAAATTCAATACCCTCGTATAGGTACGAGTATAATACTGTACCGGTACGCAATCCCAAATTCCCAAATTGAGACGTAAAATGGGTATTGGTACGCCAACACCCGTACCGGTACCCATGCTACAGTTAAATTCCAGTGTTGATTTAGTGTACCGATACTCTTGTAGTAGTACCGATATGCCTTAAGTCGTATACCAATTCTTGCATGCTTGTATGGTACGACATCACCCATGCCGGTATGCTTGTACCAATATGCCCTCTAAAACTTGGTCCTTAAACGTCTTAACCAAGTCCAAAGTTTTCCAAATTTTACCAGCAAACCTAAAAACATCAATTCTACTTGCATGTCAAATTTTGCATTAATATGAACCCATTTGCATGGTTTTCCCATATTAGTGCATTTATGGTCATTTACCAAATTTCTCCAACCATAAACATACCATATTTCATATTTTTAACCCATTCAACATAGTGACCTTATGTACAACAAAATGAGGCTAAACTAATATGTCTAGACCATTTGCCACTTTGATAGGAGTTTAAGGACCAAGTTTACATGACATGCAACTTGGTGACTTGCTTCCAAAAACGTCCTTGCTCCGATCCTCGTTCCGATTAACTCTTAACCTGAAAATGCATGAAAATGAGATGCATTAGGCTTACTTAGCCTAGTGAGGTAGTCAATAACAATAACATGAATGTCAATGATAACGATAACAAGTATAACAATATAAATGCATCTCAAGTCAAGTTTTTAACAATACTTGCAAATACTTATTTGTTTTCCTTAGATCGACATGTAAATGTGGATACGCAAATTTCCAATCAACATTGCCAATGATAAATGATCATTATCCTCAAACATCGGCAATAAGACCAACACAAACACATCCCGCCAACTTCGCAAAATAGAGCCTCAACTTTTTAATCTTTAAACTTTTGTCCTCTAACTTTCAATTTTCTCAATTTGATCACGAAAAAAAGTTTCAAAGTTTACAATGGGGTCCTTAAACAATATCAATACTTACTTGGGATTCATTAAACTAATAATTGACCACTTGGTCAAAGGTCAATTTTATACTTTGATTCTACGATGCAAAATTTATGATTTGTCAGAACTAATTCCGACTAGGCCCGGTTTTGGGATGTTACAGGATATTCAGATATTTGATTATCTGAATATATAACTTGGTTTAAGCATTTTTTTTTTGAATTTGAAAGTTGTATCTATGAAAATTTTGGATTTTCGAATATAATAAGCAACAAAATTTCAAATATTACAAGATAAATATCTATGGAAATTTTTTTAATATAAATTTAATACTTTAAAAATAATTTTAATTTTAATAAAAGGTTTAAGGGTTAATTTTTTTTCATGTACTAATCTCAAATCAGCAACGGTGTCCCTCCTTTTTAATTACATCAATTTAATCCTTATAGTTTTCCAAAACTAGTAATGTTGACTCTCATTTTTAATTTCATCAATTTAGCCCTCAAACTCTTGAGTTGTATCAATCTTGCCCTTTGATTATTGTTGACCGACAAAACCATTAAATTCTATGCATGCAGCCTTTATATGCTTCCACATCAGACGTTATCGCCAATTGACTTGCTATGTCAATTACGACAAGATAGTTTTGATGTAGATAGTACAAATAAAGAGTTTTAGAATTATTTATTTATTTTAAAATTATAGATTTTTAAAACAATTAAAGTTAATAGGGATGGAAAATTATTCGTATCCGAACCGATTAGATTTTAACTCTTGAATTTCGGGGCGGGGCGAACATTGATAAAGGTGGCGCCAGGTTACAGCAGGTTCAAGCTTAGAGTCATATTGCCCCGACCCAACCTGCCCCGGTTTATCTAATTACTAAAATAACCATTTTATAATATATTTTATATTTTTAATTTTCCCTTTTCATTTTTTATGCTTTTGATTTATCCTCTCGATAATTTTCCTCCTCTGGCATATTCACCCTTCATCGATTCTCCTTGCATCAATTCTCTCTTCACCGATTCTCATTGATTCCTTTGACCGGTGAAAATTGATTATTCTGATTTGTTCTCGCCCCTCAGAAGTCATCATTCAACAAGGTAATAGATTTTAAGGACTAGGGTTTCTAGTTCTCTAATTTTAATTTTTCCTTTTGTCTTCGTTTCTAATTTTTCTTTGACATTTTTGATTCTTACTCAACCGTCAAAGTTGAAGACTAGATTTTTAATTTTTCCTCGATCCTTAACAATCACCAAGGTGATTTTTCTTCTTCAATACGATACTTTTTTATCCAAAAGATATTTTTTATTATTTGGATTTTTGTTTCTAATTTTTTATGATATGTTGCACTTTCATTGTGTTAGAGTTTTACTCTGATCGTTTCATTATTTCAAATTAAGATTTCTGATATTGCACAAATTAACTAATCAATGTAATTATAGATGAATGATTCTTTTATCTAGATGCTTGCTTTTAACTTTAGCTTAGTTGGTAACATTCTAAAGCTCAAAGCGATATTAACTAAATACTTCAATTAGAAACAACTAAGGTGATGATTTTGTAAATAACCTATTTTATATACCATTTTTACTTAGCTTTTGCATGTGTTTAGGCTCATATAGTTGCTTTTAGGAGTAGTTTGCATATATTTAGGGAGTTACACTACTTGCGCTTAATTATTTATATTTTAATGCTTTTAATGGGTAAGGTAGTGCATTTTAGTGGTGCTTGTGCAAGAATTTGTTGAAGTAGAGGAGTGCCAGAGCAAAAGAGTGGCATCCCTCTCATATAGAGCTGACAGTTGGAGATGAACCAGACTTTGGCACACGTGGATTCTCATTGGATACGAAACTCATTAAATGATGCAGGAAAGCAAGACCATTGCAATGCCCCGATTTTGGGCCTAGAAGTTTCCCAAGTGGTTTAGATGGTCCGTTGGATCGGATTAAAGAATTCGAGTCAATTTTGAGATTTAAATTGGATTAAATATTTTTGGAAGGGTTAAAAATATGGAAAATTATATAAAATCATTATTTATTATGAAAATAATTTTGGTGGAATCAATTTTTACAAAAGGGGTCTCGAAAGTGGATATTTTGAGTAGTGGCCAAAATATAAAGTTTCAAAACTATTTTTAGTGACTGTTTTGTAAAAGGGTCAAAACTTTGAATTTTTTGGAGCTATTTACCCTAAAGTCTAATATCAGACTTTTTTCCTTAGTTAGATATTTTTAATTGTTTTAAAATAATATAAATGGTTGGAGAAATAATTGATTAATTAAAAGCTTTGAAATAAAAATCTATGTAACTAACTTTTCACAAAAGGATTTTGTTAAGCGTAATAAGTGCTCCGCAATTGTGCAAGTGTACACGTCGCAAGTTATAGTATAAAAGATATCGTCTCCACATGGATTGGTGCCACTTCAAGAATCTAATCTCTTGCACTGTAAAAAGTAAAAGAAACACAAGTAGAAGATTGTAAGAGTTTAACTAACAACTAAACTAGAAAGAAAATAAGTAAAAGAAGATGCAATTAAATGAGAGAGAATAGGCCAGGTTATCGTGAGTTGAGGTGTGAAAGCCGATTGGATCGTCTTGGTAAAAGAGTGCAAGGTCAACTCAGTTGCCGTGGCAACTTGCAAAGCGGGGTTGCCTTGGCAACTAATCGATGTTTGCCTGGGCGACTAGTAGCAACTTCAAGGTTCGGCGGAGCGTTCTTCAATGGTTTCTTCTTATCCCTAAGTTGAAACTCTAGCTATTTGTGCATGCCTTGAAAATACATCCCTGCGTGAATCAAGGGTGAACAACAACCAATCTTGCGCTCTTCTTAGCCGTTGAAATCCTTAACTTATCCCTAAGCCGAATTAACCTTCACCATCAATATATTGAATAAAGACCATACTCATTCGTTTCTTGAATCTAATTCTCCCGATATTAGATAAATAGATGAAGTTACGAGATCCTCTCCCAATTTACTTACAAACAAGAATAAGAACCAAGAATGATTAAACCTTGAATTGAAAGCGCAAACTCTTATTACCTAAACAAAATCCAATTGTTTCTCACAACCACAAAACACAATAACCTTAGCCAAATAGATTTAGTTCATGGCTAGGTTCCAAAGAAACACAAGATAAAGAATTCCTAGCATAAACCTAATTGAACAAGAAAGAAAAAGATGAAGAATGGTTGAAGCCTTGTCGAAATCTCTCCTTGCTCTTGTCGAAATCTCCCTCCTCTCTTTGTCGAAATTTCTCTCCTCTTCTCCTCTTGGAGTTGACGGCTTGATCCTTAATTTATAGGGCTAGGTCAAAGTCTTTTTTGAGGAGGAAGTTAAGTTGGAATTAAATATCTTTAAAGAATATAATTCTTTATTATATTTAAATTCCTTCTAGAACTTCTCCTATCTTCTTGGGATTTAATTTCTCTTTAACCTCTTCATTGAAATCAAACTGCTTTAGGATTTAGCTTTGCTCCACGTCATCTTGGGCTTATCTAGTCATCAATTTCGACTACCATATCATCTTATCCCTAGTCGAAAATTGCCCTGGCAACTAGCTCGACATCTCCTTCATGCATTGCCCTGACAACTGGTTCCAGCCTTGCTTTGGCAAGTGATTCTGCACACACACAAAACACACCAAAACAATATCTTTTTCCATAAAATTGAGCAAAATATGAAATCAAGCTTGTCCACAAAGGAAACGATACAAACATGCATGAATGACTAATAATGCAACTAATATGAGCCTAAGTCTAGCAATAATAAGAATAAAATGGTAATAAAAATAGTACTTTTGAACACTTAACACACCCCCAAACTCGAACTATTGCTTGTCCTTCAAGCAATGCAAACTAATAATTACCCGCCAAGACTTCAATTTTCACAAACTTAGCTTTGAACTTGATTTCAATTCTCAGAACCGGGGCACAAAGTATGATTGGTTTTTCATTTTTCAGAAAACTTAAGAGTTACTCGGAATCAAACTATAATGCTTGTGAGTGTGTGCGGAGTTGTGTGCAAGTTGATTTTTCTGATTCTATGCAAACAAGAGGTTTTCAAATTACTTCATTGGGTTCTTTTAACATGGTTTAACTAGAGCCGGTTTCGGGCACCTCTAGTGTTTTGTTTTTAGTTTTCTTAAGTTAATTAATTTATTCGACTAGAGTCGGTTTCGGGCACCTCTAGCGATCAATTTTTTAGCACATACTAGAGCCAATTTCGGGCACCTCTAGCATTCATCCAATTTTTATTCTAATCCTCCAATTTTTTAACTATCAACCTAAGTTCGCTAGAATTCCTTAAATCAATCAAGCCACAACAGTGTTTCATCAAGTTTAGGATCATAGTAAGATTCTAAGTGTTTCCACGTTTATCCTAGAATAAAAAGTTCTATCAGTTAAGTACATTGGCAAAGTCATCATCGGATATTCATCAAATCTAGGCAATTCTTGTTCCAACTAAAGGCATGGCAAGCAATTTATGTATCCTAAATGCAATACTTAAGTTGAATACAACTAAACATGGTAACTAACTAATAACAATCCCCCCAAACTCGAGTGAGACATTGTCTTCAATGCATGCAACAAAGAAAAATAAAAATAAAAATAAAGAAAAGTAAAATGCAAACGAGGACTTAATTTGAGAGTTCGTCATCGTGGATGATTAGTTTCCTTTTGGTATGTGTCTTGATTCTTTTGCTTGAATGTGGTGGTTGCTTCCTTGTTGCCGATGGTGGAATCGATCCTCGTACGGGGTTGTCCTCATCGTCCTCTTCATCATTGTCATTGGCTTTTTACTTGGGCTTGGAGGATTCGATTGGTGCGGTCTTTGTTGGTGCAATAGAGGAATCGTCCGAATTTGAAAAGTTAGATAATGATTTAGTACGAGTTGATTCGGGCATAGGTGTTTTAACTTTGGCTTTTGTAGTGGTTGCCGGGGCGTCTTTAGCTTTGGTTGCCGTGACATCTTCAGTGTTGGTTGTCGTGGCAACTGCTTGGGCAAGTGCAGTGTAGGTTGCCGCGACATCATCTATTTCGGTTGCCGTGGCAGCTGCTTCATTGGTTGCCGTGGCAAGGATTTCGACAGGAAAGATTGGGAATGACACGCAGCTGTCCGGGTACTTTTCCAGGATGACTTGGGTGATGGCATTGTTGTGATCCTTCATGTACCGCATGAACATTAGTTGTCGTTCTTCAATTTGCCTAAGGCGGTTCGCCAACGGTTGTAAGAGTGCTTCAAGTTGTCCTAGGGTTGCTGGCCGAGTTGCCCGGGCATCGGTTGCTTGGGCATTAAGAGTTGCCGAGGCGGCAAGAGTTGCCACAACAATTGAAGGCGTTGGGGATTTTACCGGTGCCTCTCCCATTAGCTTTTGGATTTGTGCTCGATTCCAACCGGACTTTGGTGGGGCATTTTCATCAGTGGACTCATTTGGGACATGCATCTCCTTGCAAAGATTGGAAATTAAGCAAGGGAAGAAAAGAGAACCCTTGTCTTTTGTGCTACATACAAAAATCTCATCACAAATAATTTTTCCAATGTTAATGATGCGATTATGCAAGATCGAATGTATGAGAAAAAGAAGAGGTGTATCAATGGTGGTATAGTGTGTTGTGGGCATTAAAGAAGTTTTAACAAACTTATTCCATAATTTTGCCTTGGGTTTAAGCCGAAGGCGATTTATCGTGCCCTTGTATTTACCGTCATTCCGATGGGTTTTCGGTAGAGTGAGTTCTTGAAGCACCTTGTCGAGTTGCTTGGGCGTGAGTTGATCAACATAGGCTTGATGCTTGTCCTTCTCAATGTAGAGCCCGTAAAAGGTGTTGATGTTTTCGGGGCTTATGAGTATAGCCTTGTCACGAACAAAAACATAAGGATTATCCGGGTTAGGTGAGTGAGCATAGAATTCTCTTACCCATAGATGTTACCCGGTTCTGATTGATGGCAAAAGATTTGCCACTTTTGATGTGCAATCCTTTCGAAGATGAATGGTTCAATGCTGAAATCTTGATGAGAGTTGGAGTATTCAAAGCCTTGCTTTTCGTAAATCTTCCAGCTTTCAAACTTGGAGTGAAATCTTTCTTGAACCACCGATGTAGCAAACTTATTGTATCTTGGTTCTTTGGAGGAACTTGGATGAACCAAAAATTCGATTTTGGATGCCATGGATGACCTTGGTTGTGAGTTTGGTAAAAACAAAGAAAAGAAAGCAAAAGAAACTAAAGAGTTGCAAGATGAAAAGTAGGAATACGTTTCTTGGAAGTTAAGGGTGATGGGTTAAATAGAAAAGATAGGTAGTAAATATGGTGGGTGGGATTAATTTTGGAATAAAGAAGAAAGGGGTTTCAATTTAGGGAAAGGTGATGGCTAGGGGGTTTATTTAGGGTAAATTGGAGGCTTAATATAAGCCTTAGATTCAGCCCATTAATTTCCTTGTTGAAGAAGTTTCCTTCTTGAATTAAAATTCCTCTTTTATCTTGAACTCTTTTTCCTACAATTCAAAAACAAATAAAATAAGGATTAAAATTAAGGATAAACTAATAAAAGAAAATAAATAAAGATGTGCAAAGAAATTCTTAAACTTAAAAAGATAAATATGAACGAAAGATGTAGTTTTAATCTTAAAGAAAATAAATAAATCTATCATAAAAAGAACAAATAACCGAAATTAAATAATAATAATAATAAAAAATAGTTCGAAAAGAAAAAATAAAAATAGAAATGAAAATAAAAAGAAAAAGAAATTATTGAAAGGAGATCATGCTCATGCATCTCCTAAGGTGACCACTTCTTTGTTACGTTCCACATGGACACCGTTGTAGTGCTTCAATCTTTTTCCATTAACTTTGAATTCATGTTCGTCAGAGATGGACTTGATTATCACGGCACCATGGGAGAATGGTTTGACAACTTCGAATGGTCCCGACCATCTTGATTTTAGTTTTATCGGGAAAAGTTTTAGCCGATAATTGAATAAGAGAACTAGTTGCACTGATATGAATTACCGCGACAATAGTTTCTTGTCATGCCATTGCTTTGTTTTCTCCTTGTAGATTCGTGCATTGTTATAGGCGAGTGGACAAAATTCTTCTATCTCATTGAGGTCCAACAAACGCTTTTGCCCGACACTTTCCCAATCCATATTCACGGTCTTGATTGCTCAATATGCCCTGTGTTCGATTTCCACCGGTAGATGGCATGTTTTTCCATAGACAAGTCAGAAGGGAGACATACCTAAAGGTGTTTTGAATGTAGTGCGATATGCCCAAAGTGCATTATCTAGTCTTACTGACCAATCCTTCCTAGAGGGATTTACAACTTTCTTGAGTATACCCTTCAATTCCCGGTTGGAAATTCCTGTTTGCCCATTGGTTTGTAGGTGATATGCCATAGCAATCTTGTGTGATACGCCGAAGCGTTGCAATATCTTGGCAATAAGTCTGTTGTCAAAATGCTTGCCTTCATCACTGATAATTGCTCTCAGCATCCTAAACCGTGTAAATATGTTTTTCTGCAAGAATCGTTGCACGGTCTTGGAATCGTTGTTAGGAACTGCAGCTGCCTCAACCCATTTAGACACGTAGTCGACGGAAAGTAGAATGTATAGGTTGCCGAATGAAGATGGGAAAGGTCCCATAAAATCAATCCCCCATACATCAAACAATTCCACCTCGATGATGTTTTGGAGCGGCATCTCATGTTGTCTAGAGATATTGCCCGTCCTCTGGCAACGATCACATTGCTTGTAAAATTCTTGGGCATCTTTGTACAGTGTTGGCCAATACAAATCAGATTGCAAAACTTTGGCCGCGGTACGAGTTCCTCCAAAATGTCCTCCAGAGGGTGAAGAATGGCATTGCCGGAGTACATTCTGCTGCTCCTCTTCAGGGACACATCGATGTATAACCTGATCTGTATATTGTTTAAACAAAAGAGGCTCGTCCCAAATGTAATGCTTAGCATCATGGCGAAACCGCTTCTTCCCTTGGTGAGTAAGGCCATAAGGTAAAATACCACAAACAAGGAAATTAACTAAATCTGCGTACCAGGGTATTGCTGAGCCATGTGCTGTCGTGGCAACTACTCCCAAGATTGCTGAGGTGTGTACGTCTAGAGTTGCCGAGGCATACGCGTCCATGGTTGCTGATGCGTGCATATTAGTGGTTGCCGTGGCGTGCATATTAGTGGTTGCCGAGGCATACACGTCTGGAGTTGCTGAGGTGTGCGCATCAAGAGTTGCTGAAGCGTCGAGGGTTGCTGAGGCATGTGCATCCATGGTTGCTGAGGCGTCAGGGGTTGCCAAGGCGTGCGCATCCATGGTTACCGAGGTAACTAACAGTTGCCCATTCGAGAATGCATCGCATATCTCTAAATTTACGTCCTCCTCCCTATTGCATTCTAAACGTGATAAGTGATCGACCACTTGATTTTCTATTCTTTTCATGTCCTTAATTTCAATGTCAAACTCTTGTAAAAGCAATATCCAACGAATCAAACGAGGTTTGGCATCTTTTTTAGCAAATAGATACTTGATTGTCGAATGGTCTGTATGAACAATTACCTTTGTACCAATCAAATAGGATCGGAACTTGTCAAATGCGAAAACTACGGCTAGTAACTCATTCTCCGTTGTTGTGTAATTCACTTGAGCACTATTAAGAGTTTTACTAGCATAGTATATCACATGAAAGGTCTTACCTGTGCGTTGGCCTAGGACTGCTCCTATCGCAAAATCACTTGCATCACACATGATCTCAAAAGGTAGTGTCCAATCTGGTGGAACGACAATGGGTGCCGAGGCAAGCTTTTCTTTTAGGGTTTTGAATGCTTGGGGCGGAAGAATCATCAAAATTGAAGACTTTATCCTGTCCAAGCAAATTGCACAAGGGTTTAGTAATTTTAGAAAAATTATGAATAACCTCCTGTAAAAACCTGCATGTCTAAGGAAGCTTCGAATTCCTTTAACCGAACTTGGTGGGGGTAATCTCTCGATCACGTCCACCTTGGCTTTGTCTACTTCAATTCCCTTGGATGAAATCTTGTGGCCGAGCACTATTCCTTCATCTACCATAAAATGGCACTTCTCCCAATTAATGACTAAATCGGTTTCTTCACATCTTGCCAACACCTTCTCTAAATTGCCGAGGCAACTATCGAAGTCATTACCAAAAACGGAAAAATCATCCTGAAGAACTCAAGGAAGTCTTCGACCATGTCTGAAAAGAGTGCCATCATACATCTTTGGAAGGTTGCCGGGACATTACACAATCCGAACGACATCCTTTTGAAAGCATAAATATTGTATGGGCATGTGAAGGTTGTTTTTCTTAATCTTCTGGTGCTATGGCAATTTGATTGTAACCTGAATAACCATCAAGAAAATAATAAAAGGGTTTACCTGCAAGACGGTCAAGCATTTGATCAATAAAGGGTAATGGGAAGTGATCTTTCCTAATGGCTTTGTTTAGCTTTCGATAATCCATACAAACCCTCCAGCTGGTCACAGTCCTGGTTGGAATGAGTTTATTGTTTTCATTACTTACCACCGTTATACCTCCCTTTTTGTACACATTGTACCAGACTTAGCCATGTACTATCCGAGATAGGGTATATGATACCGGCGTCAAGCCACTTGATGATTTCTTTCATTACAACCCCTTTCATGGCATGATTCAGTCTCCTCCGGGCCTCAATCGAAGGTTTGTGATCATCTTCCAACAAAATCTTGTGCATGCACACTGCCGGGCAAATTCCCTTCAAGTCGGCAATTGTCCAGCCTATTGCCTTCTTGTGTAGCATCAACATTTTTATCAACTTCTTTTCCTGCTCAGGCTATAACTTAGAGGAAATAATTACAGGCAATGTATTGTCAGCTCCTAAGTAAGCATATTTTAGTTGTCCTGGCAACTGTTTCAACTCAAGAATCGGTGGTTGTTCAATGGAGGGCTTTTCGATTTTACCTTCCTTACCTGAGTAATCCAATGGTTCAAAGTATGTACCTGGTCGATTGACTAACCAATTTGCCTTTTCTTGTTGTTCCTCATCAATCGGTTTTTTATACTCCTTAGGTTCCTCTTGATCGACAATGTAGTTGCCGAGGTAACTAAATTCCTCATCAAAGTTAAACTCTGCCGTGGCATGAAGAAGTTGGCATTCTTCCGGATCATCGGCATGCCTTAGTGTTTGAAACATATTTAGTTTAACTTGCTGGTTATTCACCCTCATTGTGAGTTTTCCTTTTTGAACATCGATCAAGGTTCTCCCCGTTGCTAGGAAGGGTCTCCCGAGAATGATAGGTGCATGCTCATCTGCTTCACAATCCAAAACAATAAAGTCAATAGGAAAAATAAATTTATCAACTTTTACCAGTATGTCTTCGATTTTTCCCTCTGGATGCACATAGGATCTGTCGGCTAGCTGTAACATAAATGTTGTAGGTCTTGCCTTCCCGATTCCTAGTTTCTGAAAAACCGATTTAGGCATCAAGTTTATGCTTGCTCCATGGTCACATAATGTTTTCCCGACATAGTGGTTTCCAATGGAACAGGGTATTGTGAAACTTTCGGGATCTTTCAACTTGGGTGGCATGCGATTGTGCAACATGGCCATGCATCCCTCTATTGCGGCAACTGTTTCAAACTCTCATAGCCTTGTTCTCTTGGACACAATGTCTTTAAGAAACTTGACAAGTAATGGTATGGAAAATGTTTGAAAATAAAATCGGATATAGGATTGATAGTACACTATAAAAAGTCGCCTTGGATGTCGAAGGGTTTATAAGATGTACCGTATACTCCATCCAAGTACCCTAAGGGTCGAGGGGTTTATAAGTAACAAAGACTCTCGTTAGTGGGTTATACGTCTAACCGATGAGTGGTGTTGAGGGTTTATGTTTACCGAAGACTCCACCACGGGTGTCACAATGGTGGAGGGGTTTATGTGTACCGAATACTCTCGTGTGTAAACCTTGGGTTACCGGTAAATTGTATGTTAAGTGTTGAGAGAACACTTGTTGAATCCGTGTATCTAATGCTATGTTTTGTAAAGTGGAAACTTGGTAAATGATCACTTGGAAGCCAATATAATTATTTATGTATCATGAGATGGATTATGTTGTTTAATATGGTTTAAACATGTTTTACTCTTTAAGCCCTGCATTGGTTGTACTCATGGGAAAGCTTAAATTGAGGGTAGCAAATGGGACTTTTTTGTAGAATCCATGATACATGTTGCTTATGGTTTAATATGCTGTTTTGGAAATGCTAAGTGCATGGTTTTAATAAGGCATGATGTTGTGATAATGTTTTAAAGAGTTTTGAAAAGTGTTTTTTAAAAGAAATGTGAAACGGTTTAACTTGCATTGATGATGGTTGTTGTTTGAGCATTCCTCACTAAGCGTAGTGTGTTTAGGCTCTCTTTTCCATCGATGCGGAGAATTAAGGTTTGAGGCAGTGAGGAAGCAAGGAAAGGAATTCCAAGGACTTGTTTTCAATGTATGGTTTGGATTGTTGAAAAGTAGTAATAATGAAAATGTGTCAAATGATGATTTGGGAGGGTTTTTGATGAACTCCCTATTTGGGAAAGTTGTATTGGTTGATTTGGTTTTGTAAGTGGCTTGATGTGGTTGTGTTGTGGTTGGTTTTATGTTTTGGATGTGGACTAGGAAGCATGCCTCTAGATTTGGAGATTGAGTATGCTAGATATGCTAGGTTGGCTTATATTGTTGATATGTTGATGATGTTATATGTTGATTAGTTAAGTGTTAAGGTTGATTGAATTGAGCCAAAGTGTCATATGTTGGACCTAGAGGTCATTATAGGCCTCTGCGTACGGGTATGTGTACCTCAGGATCGGTACACGGGGTCTGTATAAGGCTTAAATTGTTAAAAATAAGCTTAGGGTACCGGTACGCTTAGCCACCGTATCGGTAGTCCTTAAGGAAAATGAATACTTGTTTCGATACATGGGTTTGAGTATCGATATGATCCCTTCGACTTTAGCATGCCCTACCGGTACGCAGGGTACCATATCGATATGCAATTTGGTTACTGGAATCTTGACTTTTGAGAAAATGTAAAAGGGATCGGTATGGGTCTAAGTTATACTAGTATGGGGTGGTCAACACACCGTATCAATACGGGACTAAGTGTATCAGAACGCTGAGCCGTTATGTCTGTTAATCATTATCGGTACGGGCTTGCCTGTATGGGTACGCTATGCTAATTTTATGCAGTCCGGTGTTGCCGAGGTATGAGAATCTTGCAATTTGGTCCCTGATTGTTATGAATGTAATTATTTGAGATTGAGTGATTGTTTTGGAATAGAAATTAACCCGTGAGCGTGAAACTGGAATAATCAAAGGTTGGTAATCATAAACGTGATAAAAGCCTTACAATTTGCGATATTTACGTTTTGGTCTCTTCTATAAATTGGTGATAAATTAGGTCCTAATTATATCATAGGCCGGGCTAAGGGGGTTACATTTGGTTGTATCATAGCCAGGTTTGTGAAAATTGGGATGATGTTAGTGTTAATTTCATGATGTTTGTTATGCACAGGGATTGTTTATATGCGTGGTGATTGAAATATGCCATGTTTTGGTATTTTGGGGACACATTGCCTTATTACTATGTTTATGAAATAATTTTGGTATGAAATGAAAGTCTTGGATCCTTGCTTCAAGCTGGCATGATTGTTTTTGTTTTGGAGTAATTATCATGCCTTAGATACGATTTAGACTATGCCACCGAGGAGAGAATTGCGATCTAGCAGAAATGTTGTTGCCGAGGGCAGGAAGTTGAGGGTGAGATTGTACACCCTGAGGATTTGCTGCCTCCTCCGCATAATCCTCTTGAGGGAGTAGAACAAGAACCACCTGTACCATCTGGTCCTGTGTTTGGAGATATGACGCCTTTGGTTCAGTGATGAGGGGAGCATTCTAGGCCGCGGTGGTTGGAGTTCATGTACCTACTCTGGCACCTGTTGCTGCTAATCCAGGGTTACCGTTGGAGCGTCTACGCAATCTTGGAGGAGTTGAGTATAGAGGGTTGGCACCCAAGGTATCTGATGAGTGGATGGCTAGTATAGAGTGTATCTTGGTTCAGATGGGTTGTAGCGATGGTCGTAAGCTGGGATGTATTGTGTCCCTATTATAGGGGATGCGTATAGTTGGTGGACCACTGTAATCACAGGCATAGAACCTAGTGATGTGACGTGGGAATTCTTCCAAGCTGCCTTCAGGAAGAAGTATCTGGGAGTAAGATACTTGGACGATAAGAAACATGAGTTTATAGCCTTGGTTTAGGGTAGTATGATAGTATCCGAGTGTGAGGTGTAGTTCATGGGCTGAGTCAGTATGCATCTTAGTTGGTGCCAAATAAGAGGCACCGCTGTGATCGCTTCCGATATGGGTTGGTGCAGGATGTCAAGACTTATTTGTTGGCCATTGATTACACTGAGTTCGACGTATTGGTTACACATACGAAGGAAATTTAGCAAAGCTTGGGTTTATTTCATCGTTCTAGAGGTTTTAGCTTGGGGAAGAGAGCTATAAATTTTAGTTCTGGAGTGTCTAGTCAAAGAGGTGTCGTGATAGGAGATTTCGACCGGTTGCGAGACGCAGTGGAGATGGAGCAAGATGATGATCCAATGGAAAGGGTACCCAGGTTCGATCAGTGTATAATGTTTGTTGGGTTTGTGCCCGCGTTTGGCCAGAGAGAGGCAATCTCCTGCAGTTGTGGCTATGAACTCTTGTTGGAGTTGTAGGTCGGTAGATCACATGAGACGAGATTGTCCTTTGCTTGCTAGAGGAAGACAAGCACCTGCACCTATTGCTGCACCACCTAGGGGTCATGCGCGCGACCGAGGTACCTTTTAATAGAGGAAGAAGGGACAAAGGATTGTGGCACACACTGTGGTGGTTCGATTGGAGGATAGTGGACTGACGAGGATCTATGCTCACTGCGAAGGAAGGAATGACACAGACGTGATAGCATGTACCTTTACCTTGTAGTCTATGTTATTGTTATCTTTGATAGATTATGGTTTTATGCATTCATATGTATTGCATAAGCATGTCCATTTTCTTGGTATACCGGTAGAAATACTTGATGTTGGTATGCAAGTGATGAGTTCTTTTGGAGAAACAATTATTACGAGGAAGTTGTATTGGAGATATCCTCTGATGGTTCAAGGTTACGTGTTTGCGGCTGATCTGATGGAGCTGTCGTTCTATGGTTTTAACATGATCTTAGGTATGGATAGGTTGTCCGAGCATCGAGCTGTGGTTGATTTTGAGACCAAGCGGGTTTCGTTGAGGCTTGCTAATGATTATGAGGTAGTAGTTGTGGGTGACAATGTAAAGATCTTATCCAATGTGGTCTCGGCTATAGAAGTGCGAAGTTGCTTGATTGTGGATGCTAGGCGTATCTAGCTTATGTTATGAATCTGAGTGTGGAAGAAGTGCAAATTAAGGATATCCATAATGTTTGTGACTTTTCAGGTGTGTTTTCGGAAGAGTTACCTGGTTTGCCACCGAACAAGGAGGTGGAGTTTTGCATCGAGACATATGCTGATTCAGTTCCAGTTTCAATTGCACCATATCGCATGGCAAACAAGGAGTTAAAAGAGTTGAAAACGCAACTCCAGGACTTACTAGATTGTGGTTTTATCTGGCCTAGTGTTTCACCGTGGGAAGCATCGGTGTTGTTTGTGAAAAAGACTGATGGCATGGTGCTACGATGTTTTGCAAGATCGATTTGAGATCTAGATATTATCAGTTAAAGGTTAAGGATAAAGATGTGTTGAAGACTGCTTTACGTACGAGGTATAGCCATTATGAGTTCTTGTTGATGCTGTTTGCGCTGACGAATGCGCCTGCAGCATTCATTGATATGTTGAACTGGGTGTTCCATGAATTATTAGATCAATTCGTAGTAGTGTTCGTTGATGATATTCGGGTGTACTCTCGTACTGAAGAGAATCATGATCGATACTTGCGATTGTGTTGTAAACCTTGTTGGATAATCAACTTTACGCCAAGTTGAGTAAGTGTGAGTTTTAGATTAGGAAAGTGGATTTTCTCGGTCATATAGTTTCAGCTGAAGGTATTTGGGTAGATCCTAAAAAGGTTGAGGCGGTTGTGAATTAGAAGCAACCAAATTCAGTGACAGAAGTCTGTAGTTTCCTGGGTTATTACCATCATTTTGTGGATGGGTTTTCGAGAATTTCTGCTGTATTACCAAGCTGTTGCAAAAGGTTGTGCGATTCGAATGGACATAAGCTAAACAACAGGCTTTTGAAAAGTTGAAGGAAGCTTTGAACCAAGCTCTAATTTTGATTCAACCTGAGTTATAGAAGGAGTTTGTGGTGTATAGCGATGCATCCTATGTTGGATTGTGGTGTGTGTTGATGTAGAGGGGAAAGTTGTAGCTTATACATCGAGGCAGTTGAAAGTGCATGAACGCAACTATCCTACGCATGATCTTGAACTTGCTGCGATAGTGTTTGCGTTGAAAATTTGGAGACATTATCTCTATGGTGAAAAGTGTATTGTATACAATGATCATAAGAGTCTAAAATATTTGATGTCACAAAAAGGAGTTGAATCTCAGGCAGCGTAGATAGTTGGAGCTGTTGAAGGATTATGATTTGACGATTGAGTATCATCCAAGCAAAGCTAATGTGGTGGTTGATGCTTTGAGTAGAAAAGTTGTTGTGGAGTTGAGAGCTATGTTTGCGAGGTTGAGTGTGACCCATGACAGAGGGTTGTTGGCAGAGTTGCAAGTGAAACCGTCTTTGTCGCTGTTGATTAAGGAAAAGCAACAGTATTACGAGGCATTGGTACCGCATGTTAAGGACATCATGGCTGGAAATCCTACGAATTTTCACTTTAATAGTGACGTGGTTTTGTGCTTTAAATATCGAATAGTGGTGCCTAGTGACCGGGAGTTAAGACAGATGATTTTGAATAAGGCACATGGTAGTCCTTTTGCTATGCATCCCGATAGTACTAAATTGTATCAGGGGTTGAGGAAAGAGTACTATTGGGTGGGTTGAAAAAAGGACCTAGCTGATTTTGTTGCTAGATGTATGTTATGTCAGTGTGTGAAGGCTGAACATCAGTTTCCTTCTGGGTTGTTGCAATCGTTGAAAATCCCCGTGTGGAAATGGGAGAGGATTACCATGGATTTTGTGTCAGGATTGCCTTTGACACCGTCTAAAAAGGATTCCATTTGGGTGATTGTTGATCAGTTTATGAAGTGTGCACATTTTCTGCCAGTGCTACGATGTATTCTTTGTATAAGTTGGCAGATTTGTATGTTGCTGAAACTGTGAGGTTGCACGGAGTACCTAAATCGATTATTTCGGATAGAGATTCACGATTTACAGCAAGGTTTTGGGGATGTTTGCATCGAGCTTTGAGTACTCTCTTGAATTTCAGTATATTGTCTCATCCTCAGACGGATGGCCAGTTTGAACGTGTGATTCAGATCTTGGAGGATATGTTGAGATGTTGTATCATTAGTTCCAAGGAACTTGGGAAAGGCAATTGCCTTTTGTAGAGTTTGTGTACAATAATAACTACCAAGAAAGTATAAAGATGGCACCGTATGAAGCCTTGTATGGTAGGAGGTGTCGTATACCCATGTGTTAGGCTAGGGTTAGGGAAAAATATGTATCCATGCATGATACGTTAAAAGACACATATGAGAAAGTAAAGATGATTTGTGATCATTTAAAAGAGTCATCGGATAGGTAGAAATCCTATACAGATTTGAAGCGTAAAGAGATTGAGTACGTTGTTGGTGAAAGAGTTTTCTTGAAAGTTTTACCTTGGAAGAAGGTGATGCTTTTTGGGCGTAAAAGAAAGTTGAGCCCGAGGTTTATTGGACCGTATGAGGTGCTAGAATGCATAGGTCATGTATTTTATCAGTTGAGTTTGCCTCTTGAGTTAGAGAAGATTCATGATGTGTTTCATGTGTCCATGTTACAGAGGTATCCTTCAGATCCGTTGCATGTAATGCCAGTTGAGGATGTTGAGTTGCGACTAAATTTGTCTTATGATGAGGAACCAGTGAAGATCCTTGACTCCAGTAGTAAAATTCTTCGTGGCAAGACGATTGAACTTGTTAAGGTGCTGTGGTGATATCGATTTGTTGAGGAGGCCACGTGGGAGAGTAAGTCGGACATGGTTGCTCAGTTTCTGCATCTGTTTCCATCAAGTAAATTTTGAGGACAAAATTTCTTAAGGGGGAGAGTTGTAACGCCCTGGTTTTGGGCCTAGGAGCTTCCCAAGTGGTTTAGACGGTCTGTTGGATCATATTAGAGGATTCGAGTCAGTTTCAATATTTAAATTGGATTAAATATTTTCAGAAGGGTTAAAAATATGGAAAATTATCTAAAATCATTATTTATTATGGAAATGATTTTTTGGAATCAATTTTACAAAAAGGGGTCTCGAAAGTGGACATTTTGGGTAGTGTCCAAAATGTAAAGTTTCAAAACTATTTTAGTGACTATTTTGTGAAAGGGTCAAAACTTTGAATCTTTAAGAAGCTATTTACCCTAAAGTATAATATCATACCTTTTCCTTTAATTAGCTATTTTTAATTGTTTTAAAATAATATATATGGTTGGAGAAATAATTGATTAATTAAAAGCTTAGAAATAAAAATCTACGTAACTAACTTTTCACAAAAAGGATTTTCTCTCCAGCTAAACACCTTTTCCTTATTCAAAATCTTCAGGTAAAATCTTCTTTAAATCAATCTTTCGATTTCAATTGAGATTATAATGGTTTTCTAACAAAATAAACTTGATTTCTTATTGTTTTGGCTTCGGAAATTCATCTAATTAAGGGGAAAAGCACCCATTAGAGGCGAGGTTCGTTCTTCTCCTCTAATACAAGGTTCTTTATTGAAATTCCCAAGTTATTAATCCTTTACACATGTTTTCTAACTTAATTTGATGATTTAATTGTGGAAAATTGATTAAATTGTGGTTTAATTGATTTAATTGAAGGATTTTTGTATAGACTCTATTTTGCTAAGTTCTTTATTGATTTTAATCATTACATTGATGTTAAGTAATGTTAATAAGTGGGTTTTAACATTGGAATCCTAAAACTATGCGAATCTCTAGTTTTCTAGGTTGCTAGTTATGTGTTTTTGATGAGTTGTGGTGGTTTATTGAATGCTGGAGATATATTGGTGTTAGAGATGTGTTTTTAGATGTTAATTGATTTTAATTGATGTGTTGAAACGTTAGTTTGTGGCCGGGTTATGTTTGGAAGAGGTTTGTTGTTAATTTTGGGTGTTGTGGAGGGAAATTGGATAAAGGATGTTGAGGATTTGTGTTGATGTGTTATTTATTGCATTTTGATGCAATGTACCTCTGTTTTTGTGTGGATAAAGCAGGGGAAGTTGGTCCTCAAGCTTGAACGTTGGTTTCAGAAGCTTTAGAGGCGTAGCTATTGCATCGGCAATCGAGCCTTGCGAGTTCAGTGAGTGGAAACGTGTTTTACAGCTTTGTAAAGGTTTAAAAGTTGTGTTTGGGAGTTTAGATCGAGCTTGAAACACTGGTCTAAGCTCGGAAGTAAGTAAAGGATGAATTCTCTCTCGAACTCATTTTGGCTAATAGTTTGATGCACTTGTTTTAAATGTTTAATTACTCACTATATATACATGTTTTGAGTGTGGTCTAATGCTGGAAATTAAGTACATAATGATGTTGATGCATTTGGAAGTAATGCATGTTTTGTTAATGTTTTTAAACATTGGTTAATGCAAGGTTTATTGCATTGGTTAAATGATTTTGATGATGCATATGAAAATAGTGAGTTGTTGTTAATACGATGAATTATATTGGCAAGTGATGGTATGTAAAAGTTTTGAAAATGAAATCGGATATAGTAGGCTGGCCATAGGATTGATAGTGCACTATAAAAAGTCTCCTTAGATATCAAGGAGTTTATAAGGTGTACCATATACTTCATCCAAGTACCCTAACGGTCAAGGGGTATATAAGTACCGAAGACTCCCGTTAGTGGGTTATACGTCTAACCGATTATTGGTGTTAAGGGGTTTATATGTACCAAAGACTCAACCACGGGTGTCACAACGGTGGAATGGTTTATGTGTACCGAATACTCTCGTGTGTGAACCTTGGGTTGTTGGTAGATTGTATGTTAAGTGTTGAGGGAACACTTGTTGAATCCGTGTATCCGATGTTATGTTTTGTAAAGTGGAAACATGGTAAATGATCACTTGAAAGCCAATATAATTGAGGGTAGAAAATGGGACTTTGCTGTAGAGTTCATGATACATGTTGCATATGGTTTAATATGCTGTTTTGGAAATGTTAAGTGCATGGTTTTGATAAGGCATGATGTTGTGATGATGTATTAAAGAGTTTTGAAAATTATTTTTCAAAAGAAATGTAAAACGATTTAACTTGCATTGATGATGGTTGTTGTTTGAGCGTTCCCCACTAAGCCTAGTGTGCTTGCGCTGTCTTTTCCACCAATGCGAAGAATTAAGGTTTGAGGCAGCAAGGAAGCTAGGAAAGGAATTCCAAGGACTTGTTTTCAATGTACGGTTTGGAACGTAGAAAATTGTAATAATGGCAATGTGTCAAATGATGATTTGGGAGGGTTTTTGATGAACTCCCTATTTGGGCAAGTTGTATTGGTTGATTTGGTTTTGTAAGTGACTTAATGTGGTTGTGTTGTGGTTGGTTTTATGTTTTGGATGTAGACTAGGAAGCATGCCTCTAGATTTGGTGATTGAGTTTGCTAGATATGCTAGGTTGGATTATAGTGTTGATATGTTGATGATGTTATATGTTGATTAGTTACGTGTTAAGGTTGATTGAAGTGAGCCAAAATGTCATATGTTGGACCTACAGGTCATTACAGGCCACTACGTACCGGTACGGGTACCTCAGGATCGGTACGTGGGACTATATAAGGCTTAAATTGTCGAAATTAAGCTTAGGGTCCCGGTATGCTTAGAAACCATATCAGTACGCCTTAAGGAAAATGAATGATTGTTCTGGTACATAGGTTTGAGTATCGGTACGATCCTTTCGACTTTAGCATGCCATACCGATACGTGGGGTACCGTATCAGTACACAATTTGGTTACTGGAATCCTGAGTTTTAAGAAAATGTGAAGGGGATCAGTACATGCCAAATCCGTACTGGTACGGTGGTGGTCAATACACCGTATCGGTACGGGACTAAGTGTATCGGTATGCTGATTTGTTATGTTTGTTAATCCGTGTCGGTATGGGCTTGCCTGTATCGGTACGCTATGCTAATTTTATGCAATCTAGCGTTGCTGAGGTTTGGGAATATTGCAATTTGGTCTCTGATTGTTATGAATGCAATTAATTGAGATTGGGTGATTGTTTTGGAATGAAAATTAACTTGTGAGCATGAAATTGGAATAATCAAAGGTTGGTAATCATAAACGTGATAAAAGCCTTGCAATTTGCGATATTTACGTTTTGGTGCCTTTTGTGGATCGTTGATACATTGGGCCCTGATTTTTAATCTAATCTAACTGTAATGCTACTACTGAAGCATGATCCCATAGGACAATAATGAAATGCATCTAGACAAGTTAAAAAGGAAAAAAAATATAGGATGGTTTAGGGTTTTAGCTCAGGTTTGCTTCGGCAAACCCAATATGACTCTTTTAGTTTGGTTTCGGCTAGGCCGGGCTAAGGGGTTACAACCCTCTTAAGGAGGTTTCATGCATTTTAGGGTTTCTAAACCCTATTTTTTGCCTATATAAAGTAGACTTGGGCAACAAACAAAGGGAGCTTGATTTTATACGACAGCCTTTAGTCTTCAACTATCAGAGAACCACTAGAGTAGAAGTTTTGGAGGACTCTCCACACAACGAAAGCCATCGAGAGAGGCTTCAGGAGTACGAGACATACAACACAGTTAGAGAGCTTGGAGAAGAACGTCGAGGACGCTTGATTATTTCTTTTTCCCTTGCTTGATAAGCTGCCATATTCTTTTATATTTTTATTATAGATTTTTTAGGCTCAGACCAAGCTAAATACTTTTGTTGGGTCTATTGTTTTGGGATATTATGTTTTAATTACTTGATTAATGCTATTGTCTTTTCCTTTATCTATTCTGTTCATGTCCTTCATGCGTAGGTATTATAAGAGCTATCAAGAGAGGCCTTTTAACTATTGATAAGTGGCTTAATATCGAGATAGAGTTATATTATACAAACATGAACAATGATGCTTAAGATGTTAACTTAGGTTCTATCTGGCTTAGACATAAGTTAAAGATTTCAACGACAAATAAGGGGAACGTGAATAGATAATAGAGTTGTGAGGGTTCACGCAGACATGTATCACCTTAGCTTCCTTGTTAAGAACTTCTAGGCATCAAGAGAGGCAAAAGTTAATTAGAAAACTCTGTTGAATAAATAAAGACTTAATTGGTTAACGTAGACATGTATCACCAATCGCTATAGTATTAGAAGAGTAATTAGGTATAATTCCTAGGCAATAAACACAACTTCCATAATCATCTGAATATCTGCTATAGCATATGCTTGTCTTGATCATTGCTACTTTACTTTTTATTGCATTTAGTTTTGATAATCACCATAAAACCAATACTTGCTCATCTCTCTTAAGTGCGATCGCTTCGTATTTATTGATCCAACCCTTGTGGGTTCGACACTCTACTCTATCACTTTATTACTTGATCGACGAGTATACTTGCTCTAAAGTGCATATCTATTTCGCAAGCACCATAAGGTAGAGTCTGGTTGCAAAGATATGCATGTCTTTGCCACATTTGCTTCTCAATAATTGAATTTTGTGTTATTTATGCTAAACACCCAAAGGATATTCTTCTGGATGAAAACTATCTTATAAATATTTTTGAAACTATGCTTTGATAAATTGGTAGATAATTGAACATGTTTATTCTATGGTAACAAGTTTATGCCTCTTTACTCTAAGCATCTAAAGTATATTCTTCTAGATGAAAACTCTATTACAAATAATTTTAAAACCATGTTATTAGCGCTCTTAGACCTTGGTTTCTTTGAATTATTGTCCCACATTAAACATGAGTTAGCTTTTAAACAGTGTAAAAAGGCATGAAAACATGATGTCAATGTGACATTAGCATTCATAGGTAGTGTGAATGTGTAATGGAGATGAGACAACTAATGCTTATAATAAAATTATGAAGGCTCCTTTCTTTTTCTTAGCTGCACTACTTTCTTCATGCAAGGATAAAAAATAGTTTTTGCATTTCTATTTTTTGGTATAAACTTTTTATACTTATGTAGCAAAAACAATTTTAGCATTGAAATTTGCTTATGTAGAAAAACAATTTCAACAGAAAAATTATTTATGCAGAAAAATTTGCTTATGATTATTGCTTCAAAATGTTTTTTTCTATCAAGTTCTTTAATAACAATGAAATTTTTGATATCATATTTACTTTCTAATGTTTAATATGAACATTTTTATAGATGCAGTAATCACTAATGTCCAATTTAGGGGAGAACTTCGTTCCATCAACATCTCTTAATTTTATCACTCCTCAATTACCAACTGAGGTAAGTCTAACTTCAAATTCTGATGACAACACATAACCCTCATTAAGCAACATAATGTTGTAGTTGACAATAATGATTCAAGCGAATACAATCCATCGAAATTGAAATCTAAAGTATGGGAAAATTTTAAAAAAGAAAAGATTAACGAGTGGAAGGAAATATATAACCATTACAAAATAAAGTTTGGTTGTGATTCTAAGAATGGGACAAAGAATTTGCATGCTCATTTATCAAGGTGCAATAAGCGAGGTCAAATGGATATTTAACAAGTTCTAGTAGCCAATCAGAATGAAAAAGTAACATTAAAGGCCTCTTCATTTAATTAAGATGACACAATGAGGGATCTTGCCAAGATGATAATTAGGCATGAATGTAAAACCCTCGACTCAGATGTCACATTTAGGCCTCAAGCCCGACCCAAAATCGTAAAATTTCTCAAACTGGGTTTAGCCCAACAAGGTATTTCTCAAAAACATTTAAAGCCAATAGTTAAAAATATAGTTAAATAATCAAAATGGTACAAAGATGCTCCAATTTAAATTTAAAACATTTGAACATTCAATTTGATTAATATAATTTCAGAAATGAGGATTGAAGACTCCATCACGTAAGATCCTATGAATACACAGCCCACTAAACACAAGTACCACACTCTAGAAATCACCATATGCTGGAATCTTGTACTGATAGTGCTCCTCAATCCCATGATCTGATGATCGACGTACGCTCGGAAACAACAATTTCAAGTGCTAAACTTACAAAGTTCAGTGGTACATATCTACTCTACTATACTTCATGCTAATTAGCATGCAAGCTAGTACGAGCAAAATGAGAGATAAATAAACACGTGGTGCTACCACTAGTTGCCTAAGCACATGATCTCATCATAGAAAAACATCATACACGACATACAAGGCCCAACCATACTTAGGATTTAACTAGATCATCCGAGCAAAAGCATACAAAGTCATAGCCACATACCTAGAGTGATGCCCTGTGTCACTCAGCCTCAGGAACGTACACTCTGAGTGAAGCTCAGTGTCACACAGCCTCGAGAACATACACTCTCCCTAGGTGAGGACTTGTGTCACATAGCCTTGGGAATGTACACCCATACTCGGCATCTCTCTTCGAGTATCATCGAATGAGGCCCGGTGTCACACAGTGTCAGGAACGTACATTTAATATCTCTAACCATGGTGTTGCAACACTCTTTCTCTGGGTATCTAGATCCCATCAATCATAGGTGACTCAACCAACCAAAAGTCCAAACCACACACAACATCGACACGGTTACCATACGACATACAACATAATTCGATCCACTAAGGATCTCCTATGGTTGCTATTACAACAAGACACCCAATTTAAGTTTACCAACTTGTTAATACATTATGGAAGTGTACATTAATATCCTTATTAATTATCTCATTAATCCATATTATCTTATTAACATCCCATGTCAATTTCCATATTTTTATTAGCATTATAGATTATCTCGTTCAATGGGTATCGATACTCGAAAACGAGTATCGATACGGTACTTCTGAGTACCGGTACTCATACGCGTATCGATACAGATATTGCTCATTGGAAATCCTAGATTTCTACATGTACCGATACAGGCAGAATCATACCGAATCATATCCTATTCACGGGTTTGTACAATTCCCTCAGATTATGATATTACCACACTTTATTTGATCCCTAAAGCTTATGAAAGTCATTAGGGTCTGTTTACTAACACATTCAATCAATTAATATTAATTATCAGCTTCATAATCATTTAATCAAGTATTTATCGGTATTATCCCTTAAGCATGATTTCTATCAAATCACGTCAATTCTTTTGAACTAACATGCAAGGAATCACCATTTTATCAACCAATCAATCAATCATCAAATAATCATGTGAGCATCTCAAACGACCCTACACGATCTCTAAAGTCTCCATGAGTCTCATCATATTCACAACATCATCATGCATCTTATAGATATCAAGTCTCAAACTATCAGTCTCCAAACATGCATATTCATCATCTACATATTTTACAGATACTAACACACAAAGCAATCACATTTATAATGCTTATGAAGCAATAGGAGTTCGAGATGTGCTAACCTTAAGCGATTACTAATAAACCCTTACTCGAGCTCCTTAAACGCTCCTCTTGATCCGGTATTCGAGCCCGAACAATCCTCATAATTATACAAATACCACAAATATTAATTAACCTCATTCACTAACTAATCCACAAGGTCAAACACATAAAAATAGCTTATCGGGTTCGAATTTGGCAAAAAAGGCTACGCCAACAGACTCAGAAAGTCGAGAAACCATCGGGTAAGGTTACTCAAAAAAGTCAACAGCTCGATCAACACGGTCAATGACTCGGTCGGCTGACAGCTCAGCTTGGTGGACCGACTTGGAAAACCAGCTCGATTCTCGGCTTGGGCCTGCTCGACTCGACCCAAGCCTAACAACTAGATAAGATGCCCATTGGAGCTGAACCTCGCCCGCGCGTAGCAGTAATGCGTGGGGTTGTGTGAGGGATGCTCTGGTGGTCAGAAAGCGGTAATTAGCTCCAGTCTCATTGTTCCAACACTGATGAACACGGTGGCGCCCTCCGTTTCTTGTTTCAAGCTCTCGAACTACCCCAACACTAAAACCTTTTTTCACCCCCTCTAACCATGGCGACACCGCTGGTATCGACAAACTCGTCATGATGAGATGAACATAATAGCGGTGGTGGTATCAACAATGGACGGCTGGATCTCCATATATTAGAGATTAAATCTCCCTTTAACTTTTTCTCTCATTTTCCTCTTCTCTCTCCCCATAAACTTTCACATTTTTCTTTTTTCCCTTCACTTTATCTCTTTCCTCCACTATTTAAAATTCAAACCTTCTCCAATATAATGGGCCCAACTTAATATCCTTAACTTGGGCTTCTAAAATAAAGGCCCATAACTCGGGTCTAAGACCTGATTCACTAACCCAAAAATTGGGTTGTTGCAATGAGTAACCTTTGTCAATGGTTGATCATTCTTTACTCAAAAAGTATTGTCATTGTCTACATCCCCTATTTGATATGCCTTCTTGTGATACTATGAAGAATGATAGCTTGGATTTGTACAAAGAGGGAAAGATTAAAACAATGTCAAATTTGGAGGCTAACGAAGGAAGAATTGCCATCACAACTAATATGTGAACAATAAATCACCAAAATAGAGGATATATGGTTGTTATAGCTCATTTCATAGATAACTCATGGACTTTATAAAAGCGCATAATAAGGTTTGAATATATGTCAACTTCACATACTAGTGATGTTATTGCTTCAAGATTGATAAATTGTTTTCTATTTTGGAATATTGATAGAAAAATTTACGTCGATCACAGTTGAATATGAATGATGGTGTCTCGTGCAATTGTTATTTGATAGATTAGGAAGTGACACACAAGTGGTTGATGAATTTCTTTCACATTTTTTTGTGCACACATTGAATTTAATTGTTAAATATGCCTTGAGTGTGCTTAGAGGTGGTGTAACCCCCTAAACCCGGCCTAGAAGAAAGGACCGGATTTAGGAAGTTATGATTGAAACTTATCGTTCAAGAAAACCAATTTGAAAATTATATTTTAATTTAAAATAAAATATCAATAATTTAATAAATAATAAAATAAAATATTAATGCATACTAAATATTCGAATATTTAAATAAAATATTTGAAATAAAAATCACAGTAGATAGAATGCTAAAATAATCCGAAAAGCATAAATAGTCCCCAAGTATGGATTACATTAATATCCCAAATAAGAAATGATAATCTGAATAACTAAAAATAGTTTCGTACTAAATATTAAAATAACTGGATAAAATGTGAGATCCTTCAAGTACCACGTCGCCTAAAGTCCAAAGTATATGTAAGAGGAAACTATGGGGGAGTAAGCTAAAGAGCTTAGTGTGTCTCTACAGTGCAAGGAAAACCATAATCATAAAAGAAAAATATTATTTTGAATAACATCTTTTAAATAATAACACATAAATAACAAGCAGAATGCAACGCACCCAACTACAACCGCCAAGAGGAAACTTCCCCATAACTCCTCACTACAACCGCCATCCGAAGTGGAATTCAACCCGAAGGGTGAAATTACTGAACTTTCCCATAAAAATCCCAACCCATGCTCACACATATATGATGCTTAAAACTCAAATTCATAAACATAGTTCCATAAATCCGATATTCCATAAACATACTTCATAAATCCATAAATCCATAAATAATAGTCCATAAATCCATAAATCTTGGTTTCCGTAAATTCTGATGTTTTGTAAATCAAATATTTCATAAATCATAATTAAAAACAAATTCTAAAATTGTATGCATATGATATCAACCATACAAGCCATAACGCAGATCATAATCAAGCAAGGTATAAAACCATATAAAAATCATTTATTTATAGCACCGGAAGAAAACACACCTTAGCCGAAGCAAACTCAACCTACAGAATGACGAGTCTCTCATAATCAAAAGTACGGGGTCCAGCTGTATTGGTACCTATGAGAATAATCCTACGATAACACTATTACTATTATCACTATGATCAAAGAATCATTCCTAAATACTAATCTATCAAAATTTAATGAATACTTATCTGATTTGAATAGTTGATCTTCAAATCAATCGAAGACATAGTTGAATTGAGCGGTGCTAGAGACTCAGCGGGGTTTGATCGAATTAAATAAATAAATAAAAAAGAGGAAGAAAAAAAGAAAGATGTGTTTTGAATAAAAATCGAGAGAGGGAGGGGGAAGACCGGCTGCGGCAAAATAAACAAAATTGCAGGGGAAAGGGTGGCTTATATAACCAAAATTTTGGATAAATTACAAGGTAAGTCCTTGTACTTTTTAGGGTTCACAAAATAGGTATCTAATATCAATTCTTTATAAAAAAAAGTCACTAAATTTGTTTCCAAATTTCTTAATTAAGGTTTCATTTTTTATTTCCCAATTTCTAGGGTTTTGAATATATGGATTTCAAAATTAGTGTTTTTGAATTGAGGGTATTTTTGGGGTGTTACAACTCTCCCACCCTTAAAAAGAATTTTTTCCTTGAAATTTCCAAACTTAGCGATAGATCCCAAAAATTAATTGACACAACTTAAAATTCTTCGTTATGAATTCCTCATTCTTTAACATAAAAGGTGGCATAGAAGTCTATCTACAAAAGGAAATAATCCTAGAATTAGAGGTGGTACTTGGAGTTTCTATTTCAAAATATATCTTACTTAATTTTTTTGAAATAATATATTTATCAGAAAATCCCATTTTACCCAAAATATTTAATATGCATGCAAAAATCATTTTTAGTTTACAATTTTATGCAAGCCCCATAGTCCGAGGGTTGAACTTAGCTTTGATACCACTAAATGTAACCCCGTAAACCAGGCTCAGAAGAAAAGACCGAATTTAGGAAGTTACGATTGAAACTTATCATTCAAGAAAACCAACTTGAAAATTATATTTTAATTTAAAATAAATAACAATAATTTAATAAATAAATAAATAAATAAAATATTAATGTCATACTAAATATTCAAATATTTAAATAAAATCTCTAAAATAAAAATCACAGTAGATAGAATGCTAAAATAATCCGAAAAGCATAAATCGTCCCCAAGTATGGATTACATCCATATCCCAAATAATAAATGATAATCTGAATAACTAAAATTAGTTTCGTACTGAATATTAAAATAACCGGATAAAATGTGAATCCTCCAAGTACCACGTCGCCTAAAGTCCAAAGATATCTGTAAGTGGAAACTATGGGAGAGTAAGCTAAAGATCTTAGTGTGTCTCTAAAGTGCAAGGAAAACCATAATCATAAAAGAAAAAAAATATTATTTTGAATAACATCTTTTAAACCATAACACATAAATCACAAGCGCAATGCAATTCACCCAACTACAACCGCCAAGAGGAAAGTTCCCCAGAACTCCTCACTACAACCGCCATCTGAAGTGGAATTCAGCCCGAAGGGTGAATCCACTGAACTTCCCCGTAAAAATCCCAACCCACGCTCACACATATATGATGTTTAAAACTCAAATTCATAAACATAGTTCCATAGATCCGATATTCCATAAACATACTTCATAAATCCATAAATTTATAAATAATAGTCCATAAATCCATAAATCTTGGTTTCTATAAATTATGATGTTTTGTAAATCAAATATTTCATAAATCATAATTAAAAATAAATTCTAAAATCGTATGCATATGATATCAACCATACAAGCCATAATGCAGATCATAATCAAGCAAGGTATAAAACCATATAATAATATTTTATTTATAGCACCTGAAGAAAACACACCTTAGCTGAAGCAAACTCAACATACGAAATGACATGTCTCTCATAATCAAAAGTACGGGGTCCAGCTGTATTGGTACGTATGAGAATAATCCTATGATAACATTATTACTATTATCACTATGATCAAAGAATTATTCATAAATATTAATCTATCGAAATTTAATGAATACTTATCTGATTTGAATAGTTGATCTTCAAATCAACCGAAGACATAGTTGAATTGAGCGGTGCCAGAGACTTAGCGGGTTTGATCGAATTAAATAAATAAATAAATAAGAGAAAAAAAAGAAATATTTATTTCAAATAAAAATCGAGAGAGGGAGAGAGGAAGACCGGTTGGGGCAAAATAAACAAAATTGTAGGGGAAATGGTGGCTTATATAACCAAAATTTTGGATAAATTATAAGGTAAGTCCTTGTACTTTTTTAGGGTTCACAAAATAGGTATCTAATGTCAATTCTTTATAAAAAGGTGACTAAATTTGTTTGGAATTCAATTAATTCCAAATTTCTTTGTAATATCCCAATTTTGGCTAGTGACCAAATTGTAAACTTTGAAAGTTTTGGTGGTTAAAGTATAAACTTTGGAAAAGTTTAGGGACTAAAGTGTAAATTTTTCCAATAAGTAATTTTATTCAGTATAAGAGTAAATCAGATCGAAATAGGTACCTTGATATCGATTTTAAGAATTAAGATGCAGTAAAAGGTACTGAATTTGGATCGAATAAAATTGTTAAGCATGCTCAAGCTAAAGAAATACAAGGATGGGTGACCTTCTGGAAGGTCCCATAAAAGTGTTTCTGATTGTGGACTCAGTAAGAGTAGAGAAAATTCATATGGATTATCGATAAAGGAATTCTAAGAGTAATTTTATTCTATGAAGATTTTCGATAAGTATCAGGAAAATAGACTGAGTTAAGAAAATTCAGTCTAAGTCCTTGGAAAAGGAAGTTTTTATGGGATAATAGAGTTTATTTCTTGAATATGGAAATATAGAATTTTCGAAATAAATCTAATAGCTCGGAAAAGGTAAAATCGTAGTAGAAGTATTTTATGAATATCGGGAAATCAGATCGAACTGAAATTTCAGAGGCTGATGCAAAAGCCATGGAAAAGTCATAAAATACTATTTTATGAATATTTTATTATATTTTGTTGGATTCCAACTAGACTTAGTTGAATTTTTACAAGAATGACAAACTAGTAAATAAAAACTAGTTGGAGGGCAAATTGGTCATTTGTCCTCAACGCAATTTTGAAATATTTAAAAAGTTATAAGGGCAATTTTGGAAAGAGGAAATGGAATATTAAATCTTGGCCCTTGATTGATGATAAAATCAATCTTAACCATTGGATAAAAACAACAAAATTGTAATTTCACTATTAAATAAATTTAATATTCATTTAATAGATATATGTGTAAAATAATGGTGAAAAGATGAACAAAATAAACATGAGAGCTAGGGAAAGAAAGATAAAAAAAAATTTCCAAGCTCGATTCAAGCCCAGAAACTCAGTTTTCAAGTAATCTCTTCAACTACAAAGTTTTTCTACTCTTTAAGCTCTATCTTTTGATGTCAATAATTCATGGAATTCATGCTTGATTGATGAGAATTTACATGAGAAAGAAGTTAGGATTTATGGATCAAATTTGGGGTTTTGAGATTTTATGATTCCATGATTGAATTCAATTTGAAATCAAGTTAGTATGATGTTAAAATCATGATATTGAGTTGGGATTTAAGTTCTACATGTTTAAATTATTATGAAGATGATTAGGGTTTATGGATTTAAGTTTAATTTAGGGTTTGTGATGTTAAATTAATGATTTAGTAAGCTTGATTTGTTGTTTGGAAACAAGACCCTAAGTTATTTTGATAGGGACCAATTCATAAATCTTAAAAGTTAGAGGACCAAATTTGAATTTGTATGGATATGGTGTGTATTTATGTTATTAAGGATGTTGGAGATGTGAAATTGATGTTAGAATGCTAAACCGATGTTAAATTGAATTAGTGACCATTTTGACAATTTGTCAAAGTTAAGTGACCAATTTGGAAATGAGGTTTTCGATAAGGACTAAATCTAAATTTTAGTTGTAATGATGGAATTAAGGTGGTAATGTTGAATTGAGGACTAATTTACAAAGTTAAGAAATTTGGATCCTTACCTTTTCATTATTAGTGACCATTCGATAAAGAAGGAAAATTAGAGGGAACTATTGTGAATAATTATTTGATGAAGAAGGTGATAAGTTGGTGGTTTAAAGCAAATAATGGGACTAAATTGACAAGTAGAGAAGTAAGTATAAAAGTTGAAGTTAATTATGGAAGCTCTGTAGAAAACTGGTTTTGGCAGTAAGTTTGAAAATTCACCATAAATTCTACAAAAATTGGTTAGACGGTGAATTTTATACCGATGTAAAGATTTGTTCGTCTAGTTTCGTCTCCAACAATGGAAACTGATTTTGAGTTCCGAGTCAAAAGATATGAATTTTTAAGTGACGAAAGGTCAGAAAATGGAGCACCAGTCAATTCCAAATTCTAGCATTGTAATTGACTTTGAAAATTCACCATAAATTGTACAAGTTAAATTTGGGCTATTAATTTATAGCTTATTGAATCTAGTTTCTTTCCGAACAAACGGAATTGAATTCCAAGTTGTAGATTATTTTATAGAAATATTTCTTTGAAGGTTGTGCAATCTGTCAGAAAATGAGAATTGATGCATTTTGTATCTAAGGTTAATTAGTAAGCTTGAAAGGGGTTAATGGAAGTTCTAAATGGCCATTAAAGACAAAAAAATGGGTTTTGGACAGTATAAGGAAATAAGGAAAAACTTTTGGAAATTTTGTATATTAGAATGACTAGATTCGGTAGCATGTTTAAAGTATTGTTAGATTTGAATCTAACGAATGTTATTCGTATTTATATGATCAATGAAGTTTGATTTCGATCAAAAGAAGGGTCGAGGTATTATGAAGGAAAGGATCGAGTAGAGCTTAGTGAGGCACGCTAATAATTGGCCCAGGTGAGTGCATTTTTACATATTATATATATAATATAAGAAAGAAATATAATATGTCAACTTCGAATGATTTGAAAGAAAAAGAATTCGAATCGTAAATTGATTATATTTTACAATAATTTTTAAATGGCTTATAATGATCTTTAAAAGATATTGATGTTAAAAGCCCTTTGTATGATTATTGAGATTCTTGGTATAATTGGCATGCCAATGCGGTGGAGTATAGTGATACAGTGATGTTGTGTTCTACAGCTATGACCTAGTGATACATTGATGTTGTATAAGTCTACAGCAGTTAAAAGTGATACAGTGATACAATGATTTTTTATGGCACAACATATTAGTTGATGCCGCACATGTGCATACTCAACAGTGACTCGCATGCCATACATTCTCAATTACATTACATTGGGCTATGAATTGAATAAAAAGTAACATGTAGAAGTGATCTAAAGGAAAGTGAAAAGTGAAAGTGATATGATTCAAATGAAAACAAGTGATTTACTAGATATTTGATTTGACATGGCATTGCCTTATATATGTATATGAGATGTTTATTTTTACAGGTTACATGATAGAGGAACGACTTCGATAAGTCATTCTATACGATTCTAAATTCTTATATGTTATATTCAGTATTTTATTTATTATGCAACTTTTATTAAAATTAAAGTGCTTTACTTTGATTTATAAGTTTTGCCTCACTAAGTTCGTACTTAGTGTGTGTTTGTTTCACACGTAGATTAAGATGGAGCATTTGAAGAGGATTCAAGCATGTTGATCAAGCTTCAATCTGCAAAACATCAGTAAGATATTCTAACTTATGATAATCTCTAGTGGGCATGTAATTATTTAATTGCTAGTAGAGTATGATGCATTAAATTAGACTAAATGATAGATAAGTAATCAGTTTTGATGATGAATCGTGTATGGATAAAAAAAAATAAGGCATTAGCATTGTAATAGAATAAAGCTAAGGTAGAAAGGATAATTACTTTGCCTAATAAGAATAATCGGTAATCGCGTAAAGATTTTAAAGTCAAGAAAGGGCCTAGATAGCGAACCTAGTTTTCACCCTGAATTGAACTATTGTTTTTAATAATTGCCAAATATGTTTTAAAATAATTAATTCAGGGTTTAAACTAGCTAACTGCACATAGGTTGTATTTTCAAAAAAATTTAGAAAAGGGTTAGATTTACAAACTAAAATTTGTAAATACTTGTAAAAATAAATTTATAAGTCGAGATTTCTTTAAACGACTCCGTAACATCTTTAATGTATATTCGATTTACGAGTATACATTAAGGGTGTTACATTTAATGGTATTAGAGCTACAGGTTTAGCCGGTTCTGGATGCTAAACCAAGTTTGTATATGATTTTTATCAGTAAATACATGCCCCTAGGATTTCATATCACTGATGTGCTGATTGTATGAGTTGATGCTGCTCCTCATTAGTATGATATGGAATGAGACTAGAATAAGGAAAGTGAGACGATGATTTAATTCGTCAGTGTACGAATCTTGAAGGTTAAGAAAGGACTCATAGTGGATATGATATAGTGAAATAAGCATGAAAGTTAAATCTTGTAGAAGATCTGAGAATTTAAGACCAATTTTAAGATAAATTGGTTACCTATGACAAACATAGAAGTAAGATGTAAATGGAAGGTTGATCTTTAGTCAAGATAATATCAATTAAAAGCTAAAGGAAGAGAAAAAGAGGAAAAATACCATTTTGAGAGAAGATGATTTATGCAAGTCAAAAAGGGAAAAACTTGGTTTTAGAATTATTATACCTCAAGGAATCCTGAAAGAGTTGTACCATGGGCATAATAATGGATCTTATCTTCAGAAGTAAGCAAAAGTTTATAGTGTATGTATTTATGTTTTGGAGATATTGATTGGATTATTCATGTGTCATCACTCCTGAGAAAAAAGAAAAAAAAAAGAACTGCAATTAGACTTGATACATGAAGAGATGTTAGTAGAAATACTGGTATATGGAGTTAAAGAATTAAGGAACAAGAAAAATTACATTGGTTAAGGCCCTAAGAAGAAATCACAAGGTCGAAGAAGCCACTTGAGAATTTGAGAAGAAAATGTGGGAGTAATATCTGCAATTGTTTGAAACACGTATGTTTTGAAAATTTGAGGACGAATTTTCTTAAGGGGGAAGGAATTGTAATATCCCAATTTTGGCTAGTGACCAAATTATAAACTTTGAAAGTTTTGGTGGTTAAAGTATAAACTTTGGAAAAGTTTGGGAACTAAAGTGCAAATTTCCCCAATAAGTAATTTTATTCAGTATAAGAGTGAATCGGATCGAAATAGGTTCCTTGATATCGATTTTAAGAATTAAGATGCAGTAAAAGGTACTGAATTTGGATCGAATAAAATTGTTAAGCGTGCTCAGGCCAGAGAAATACAAGGATGGGTGACCTTCGGGAAGGTCCCATAAAAGTGTTTTTGATCGACATTTTGGACTCAGTAAGAGTAGAGAAAATTCATATGGATTATCGATAAAGGAATTCTAAGAAGAATTTTATCATATGAAGATTTTCGATAAGTATCGGGAAAATAGACTGAGTTAAGAAAATTCAGTCTAAGTCCTTGGAAAAGGAAGTTTTTATGGGGTAATAGAGTTTATTTCCCGAATATGGAAATATAGAATTTTCGGAATAAATCCAATAGCTCGGAAAAGGTAAAATCGTAGTAGAAGTATTTTATGAATATCGGGAAATCAAATCGAACTGAAATTTTAGAAGCTGATCCAAAAGCCATGGAAAAGTCATAAAATACTATTTTATGAATATTTTATTATATTTGGTTGGATTCCAACTAGACTTAGTTGAATTTTTATAAGAATGGCAAACTAGTAAATAAAAACTAGTTGGAGGGCAAATTGGTTATTTGGCCCCAATGGCAATTTTGAAATATTTAAAAAGTTATAATGGAAATTTTGGAAAGAGGAAATGGAAGATTAAATCTTGGCCCTTGATTGATGATAAAATCAATCCCAACCATTTGATAAAAAGGGCAAAATTGTAATTTCATTATTAAATGAATTTAATATTCATTTAATAGATATATGTGTAAAATAATGGTGAAAAGATGAACAAAATAAAAGTGAGAGCTAGGGAAAGAAAGATAAAAAATTTTCCAAGCTCGATTCAAGCTCCGAAACTCAGTTTTTAGGTAATCTCTTCAACTGCAAAGTTTTTCTACTCTTAAAGCTCTATCTTTTGATGTCAATAATTCATGGAATTCATGCTTGATTGATGAGAATTTACATGGGAAATAAGTTAGGGTTTATGGATCAAATTGGGGGTTTTGAGATTTTATGATTCCATGATTGAATTCAATTTGAAATCAAGTTAGTATGATGTTAAAATCATGATATTGAGTTGGGATTTAAGTTCTACATGTTTAGATTATTATGAAGATTATTATAGTTTATGGATTTAAGTTTAATTTAGGGTTTGTGATGTTGAATTAATGATTTAATAAGCTTGATTTGTTATTTAGAAACAAGACCCTAAGTTAATTTGATAGGGACCAATTCGGCAATCTTAAAAATTAGAGGACCAAATCTGAATTTGTATGGATTTGGTGTGTATTTATGTTATTAAGGATGTTGGAGATGTGAAATTGATGTTAGAATGCTAAACCAATGTTAAATTGAATTAGTGACCATTTTGACAATTTGTCAAAGTTAAGTGACCAATTTGGAAATAAGGTTTTGGATAAGGACTAAATCTGAATTTTAGTTGTAATAATGGAATTAAGGTGGTAATGTTGAATTGAGGACTAATTTGTAACGTTAAGAAATTTGGATCCTTACCTTTGCATTATTAGTGACCATTCGATAAAGAAGGAAAATTAGAGAGAACTACTGTGAATAATTATTTGGTGAAGAAGGTGATAAGTTGGTGGTTTAAAGCAAATAATGGGGCTAAATTGACAAGTAGAGAAGTAAGGAGAAGTTAGTATAAAAGTTGAAGTTAATTATGGAAGCTGTGTTGAAAACTGGTTTTGGCAATAAGTTTAAAAATTCACCATAAATTCAACAAAAATGGTTATAGAAGGTGAATTTTATACCGATGTAAAGATTTGTTCGTCTAGTTTCGTCTCCAACAAACGAAAACTGATTTCGAGTTTTGAGTCAAAAGATAAGAATTTTTAAGTGACGAAAGGTCAGAAAACAGAGCACCTGTCTGTTCCGAATTCCAACATTGTAATTGACTTTGAAAATTCGTCATAAATCGTACAAGTTGAATTTGGGCTATTAGTTTATAGTTTATTGAATCTAGTTTCTTTCAGAACAAACGGAATTGAATTTCATGTTGTAGATTATTTTATATAAATATTTCTTTGAAGGTAGTGCAATCTGTCAGAAAATGAGAATTGATGCATTTTGTATCTAAGGTTAATTAGTAAGCTTGAAAAGGGTTAATGAAAGTTCTAAATGGTCATTAAAGACAAAAAAATGGGTTTTGGGTAGTATAAGGAAGGAAGGAAAAACTTTTGGAAATTTTGTATATTCGAATTACTAGATTCGATAGCATGTTTAAAGTATTGTTATATTTGAATCTAACGAATGTTATTCGTATTTATATGATCAATAAAGTTTGATTTTGATCAAAAGAATGGTCGAGGTATTATGAAGGAAATGATTGAGTAGAGCTTAGTGAGGCAAGCTAATAAATGGCCTAGGTGAGTGCATTTTTACATATTATATATATAATATGAGAAAGAAATATAATACGTCAATCTAGAATGATTTGAAAGAAAAAGAATTTGAATCGTAAATTGATTATATTTTACAATAATTTTTAAATGGTTTATAATGATCTTTACAAGATATTGATATTAAAAGCCCTTTGTATGATTATTGAGATTCTTGGTATAATTGGCATGCCAATAAGGTGGAGTATAGTGATACAGTGATGTTGTGTTCTACAGCTATGACCTAGTGATACTGTGATGTTGTATAAGTCTACATCAGTTATAAAGTGATACATTGATTTATTATGGCACAACATATTAGTTGATGCCGCACATGTGCATACTCAATAGTGACTCGCATACCATGCATTCTCAATTACATTACATTGGGCTATGAATTGAATAAAAAGTAACAAGTACAAGTGATCTAAAGGAAAGTGAAAAGTGAAAGTGATATGATTCAAATGAAAACAAGTGATTTACTGGATATTTGATTTGACATGACATTGCCTTATATATGTATATGAGATGATGATTTTTAGAGGTTACATGACGGAGGAACGACTTCGATAAGTCATTCTATACGATTCTAAATTCTTATATGTTATATTCAGTATTTTATTTATTATGCAATTTTTATTAAAATTAAAGTGCTTTACTTTGATTTATAAGTTTTGCCTCACTAAGTTCGTACTTAGCGTGTGTTTGTTTCACACGTAGATTAAGATGGAGTATTTGAAGAGGAGGCGAGCATGCTGACCAAGCTTCAATCTGCAAAACATCAGTAAGATATTCTAACTTATGATAATCTCGAGTGGGCATGTAATTATTTAATTGCTAGTAGAGTATGATGCATTAAATTAGACTAAATGATAGATAAGTAATCAGTTTTGATGATGAATAGTGTATGGATAAAGCAAAATAAGGCATTAGCATTGTAACAGAATAAAGGTAAGGTAGAAAGGATAATTACTTTTCTAATAAGAATAATCGGTAATTGCGTAAAGATTTTAAAGTCAAGAAAGGGCCTAAATAGCGAACCTAGTTTCACCCTGAATTGAACTGTTGTTTTTAATAATTGCCAAATATGTTTTAAAATAATTAATTCGGGGTTGAAACTAGCTAACTGCACATAGGCTGTGTTTTCAAGAAAACCGACAAAGGGTTAGATTTACAAACTAAAATTTGTAAATACTTGTAAAAATAAATTTATAAGTCGAGATTTCTTTAAATGATTCTGTAACATCTTTAATGTATATTCGATTTACGAGTATACGTTATGGGTGTTACATTCTTAATTAGGATTTCATTTTTAAATTACCAATTTCTAGAGTTTTGAATTTAGGGATTTCAAAATTAGAATTTTTGAATTGGGGGTATTTTTGGGGTGTTACTGGTGGAATAGAAATAAATCGGCATAGTATCACGATAATTACGCATTTCAACAACCAAAATATTATTTACTGATGTTAAAACATGATGGAATTCAACCTTTTTTACACTCCAAACAGCTTTGTCTTACAATGATGTTTTCCTCCGTTGTTTACAATTACACGGTGATCCTTTGTATAAACAATTTCCAATTGAAGATGATTGGACTTTTGCAGCAACAACGATTTGTGAGAATTTAATTTGTTTTACGAAATGAATAAAGATTTTTCAAGAACAAAATATTCCAATTCTTAATTCTATAATATTTGTTCGATCAGGGTGACATTGAATGAATAGATTGGGGATAGTGATAGCTCTGTTTCAAGTACGAAAAGACGTATGTCGTAGAAATTAAGAAGTATTAGAATGTTGTGAATGGTATAATGGGTGTTGCCACAACTTTAGACCCAAAGTACGAAACGACTTGTTGAAGTATTACTTTGAAGACATTTATGGGGTTGCTGTTGAGTATGAAGTTGATATAATTTTTCTACTATGTCGGGATTTGGTCAGTAAGTATCAAGAAAAAATGTTGTTAGGGAGTGAACCTCAATTCTTCAGCACTACATCTTTTGAAACTGTTTTGAATGATAAGAGAAACTTTAAAAAGTATGATGCTTATGTTTCATCGAAGAAAAGAAAGAAATTACAAGTCTTATCCCAATTAGATCATTTTTTGTAAGAAAAGGTTATTCCTGAAACACCGAACTTTGATATATTGAATTGGTTTAAGACAATTGGGCCGCAATTTCCCATCTTGCAAACTATTACTAGATATATTTATGTTTCCAATTATTGTTTTATATTCTAGTTTTAGTACTTGAGGGACATTGGTGAATGCACAACGTAATAGACTTCATTCATCAACTGTAGAAGCTTTGACATGTTGTCAAAGTTAGTTATGTGCCGAAGAAGGTATAAACTATAAAAATACTTATTGTTTATTTATGTTTCTTGTTACTTATATTGTTAGCTATCATTTTTCTTATTATATTATATATATATTTTTTGTTATTTTAAAATTAATTTCAAATGAAACATGCTCATTCCATGAAAACAATGAAACCGAGGCATCAAATAATATCAAATAAAGATAATGAAAATTTTCATATTTATGACTTTGATTATATTATTATTTCAATACAATGATTCAATGAATTTATTTTAGGATTTTGTGGTTAAAGAAGATTGAAGAAAATAAAGCCGATGATGGATGATAATGGATGATTTTCTTGAGTTGGATGATTTTCTTCAGTTGCGTGGTTGTTGATGTTGTTGAATGCAGTTTAAATTTGCTACAGACTTGTGACTTTAATTACCTTGCGTTTGAACTTGTTTTGTATTTAAACTTGTATTTGACCATGTTTTGTATTTAGACATGTGTTTGAACTCGTTTTAAGTATCTAGTAATCTTTGTTGTGATTTTAAGTATCTTGCAAAGTGGTTGAAAGAGGGAATGGAATGGACTGCATTTGCTCAAGAAATCTTGGTATTTTCTAGAAACTATCCCATACGAAACAAACGCGCACATAGTATTTATAAGTTGAGTCTTGAGCAAATGTTTTAGAAATAATTATTACTTTATAATGATAATATTATTTATATTTAATTATAAAATAGAATTTAGAAAGGCAAATATTATTTTAAAGTGGAAAAAATAATTAAATAAAACTTATGGCCCCAACTCAAGTCATAAACACATTTAATTGATCAGTCGAACCAATGATCCATCCTGTCTAAAATATACCATCTAATCATAAATCCTTCAGATTGAACCAAAAAGTTAGGGGAAATAGTTTTATGTAGTAAATAAAGTAAAAGAAGAATAAGAAGAAAAGAGATAGAGAATAAAAAAATACTTGTATTTATTCTCAATCCGAAGCGTATATAATGTCTTCTTCAAGCTCTATATTCATCGGCATAAGAAATAACTATCATATAGAATTCTAAGTTCATCAATTTCCTATTTTATAGATGAGGATATCTATTACAATTAACCTAAAAACATTATTTTTGATGAGTTTTTTTTTCTTTAAGGGAAATAGATTGTCCAATTATTGAACAACAATAACGTCAACTAAAGATTTTTTTAACATGCAACATGTCAACTAAAGATTTATTCTCATTGCAGTTGAAGATTTAGTTCTGATGGCTTCTTATTAGAGTAATTTAGTTAATATTATAGTGATCAACGAATGTAACTAGTTTGATAAATGAGTCCAGCTAGGCTTGTTTGTGTTGTATCATTTCATGTGATCAGTTAGGGTTGGTTGATGACGGTTAGGCAGATTGTTAGTTTCCCGCTGTTATGAACCAACTTAAAACTGATCCTTAGGTTGTATATATATGGTGGTCTTCTATTGAAGATATTATAGCAATAATCAATAAAATCTCAGATAGTACTACCTCTCTTTCTCTAGTCTTTCCAAACCTCATGGTTTACTATAACACTTCTTTCGCGTTCTCGATTTCTCCCGCTGTGTTTGTGCCTTGATGTTTCTTCTCCGTTTCGACTTTTGTTTGTTCTTTATTTGTTTGTTCCTTTATTATATGTTTTTTTTATTTGCTTCTTATTGTATGTTTTATAATTTTTGTTCTCATCTTTTGTTTTCTTTTTGTTATTCGTTTTTTTTGTATCTGTGTTTTTTTTTCTTTTATAAATGTCGCGGTTTAAGTTGAAAAAAACTATACATTTGGTGAATTGTATTAAAAAAAATATAAGTTATTTTTTATATATAAATTTCAACTAAACCCTTTATTATTTTTAGTTTTCAAGATTGTTTTGTTGCTCTGAAATCAAACATTTATATCACTTCCCTCTAGCACTTGATTTCCATTAGTATGTAAAGGAAGATTGAAGAGGAAGATCAAACGGTAATGTTTTATTTTTATTTATTTATTTTTAAAAAAATATTTGTTTTTTAAATGTTGGTCCAATTAGGGAATTTCTTTTCTGAATGTTTGGAGGTGAAAAAAAATAAAGAAACATTGTCAGGATATTATCCAAAAGGCAGCTAAAAAATGCCTTAACGTTTAATTGAACAATCATTTTAGCTCTTTTTTTTTTTTGAAGTAATTTAGCCCTCAACGTTTTATCTTGGGTCAAATTGGCCTTCTGCGGATGAAATTGTTAGTCAACTAATGGTAAATAAGTGGCAAACCTACATGGCAGTGCAAGCCGCGATAACAGTGTCATATAGGCAAATATGTTGACTTTACAAAATGACACATCAGTCAAAAAATAATTTTATAAAATTGTCTAAAATATAAAATATTTTTTCTTTTGACGTGTCATTCTGTCAAATCATTTCAAGTTGTTTATCGTCAGTTGTCTAACTGTTTTCACTCACAGAGGGGTCATTTCAACCCTAAATGAAATGTTGAGGGCTAAATTGCTTCAAAAAAGAATAAGGGCCAAAGTGACTATTCAGTCAAATATTATGGGCATTTTTTGACATTATGCCTATAAAAAAAACTTGTCCTAAGCTAGACATCTGAGTTCCAAAATAGTTTTATATGCATTCTTCGGACGAGTCTAAAGAACAACAAGTTAGTATACAACTAATAAACGGCGTCATGTTAGAGCCGTTAAATGGGAAAACTTTTGATTTTGACCATTAGATTCCCTTACACACGAAAAAGGAAGAGGTTATTGTCGGTAAGTTTTGGAACTTAGTAAGTAGTATCGCAACTTTATGGGGATAACATTCACTGTGTAACGTCAAATGTTACAATAACGCATAAGTTTTGGAACACTGCGGTATGTACCGGAATCAGTAGATAAAATTTTAAACCTAAATTGTTAGTGAAGTTTGTGACAATTAACATTGGCAGAAGATGTCTCAAAATTTGATATCGAGTAGCAAAACTGTCAGCTGTGAAAGTAACATTTTAGGTTTAACGCGTAACAATTTACATTTATCTCATGATATAAGAACTTGTGTACATGTACCGGAACTTGTAGAAAATGTGTAAACTAGAAATGTTTAAAGTCCCTTTAACAATTCATGTTTGTATAATATTTTCGGAACTTAAGTATCAGTACCGAAACATGGCGTATAGTATGTTGGATAGATAAAATTAGACGTCGAAATCGTAAAAGTAAAGGAAGTAGATAACATATTAGGTTGAATCGCCAAGTATCAGAATTTATGAACGGGTTTCGCAACCTAAAGTAGATGATTATAACAATTTCGATTTAACGGTTCGTATTTCTAGTTTTTTGTTGGTCTCGCAACGTACTTAGTTGTTTCGGTACTCATAGCGATTAAAGCCATCTGGCTTTCCTAGAATGAGAATCGAACCTTCATTTGTTTAATAACATTTTAGGGTTAGAACTCAATTCCCCACTAAAAGTTTGGAGAATCCTCTAAATTTGGGAAAAAACATTTCAGCCAGTGTGATCGAAACGTCAATTTAGGCCTGCAACTTAACCAGTGCAATGTCTCCATTGCAAAGGTAAGAAGCAAAGCCCTAAGTTTGTTTGTTTATTTGTGAAATACTTGAAATCTAGGGTTTGTGTTTTGAAATTTTTGTATGGAATTGTATTTCTTGTTCGAGGAAATCTATTTAAACTGAATATTTTGTCCTCGTTTAATTTTTTTAAATGTTACCCTTTCCATCTATTTGAACTTAAAAAGGTTAGATTTGTTTGTAATGAGGATGGGTTTATTTATGAGTGAGTTGGTTTATTTATGAATTGATTCATGTGAAGATTTAATTCTTAGGATGACAAGTTGAATCCCGTTTTTGACGAAGTTGCTGATGAAGTTGGTAAAGAAGTTGCTAATAAAGATAGTAACGATGGAGTTGGTAAAGAAGGTGCTGATAAAGATGGTAATGATGAAGTTGCTAAAGAAGTTGCTGATAAAAATGGTAATGATAAAGTTGGTAATAAAGTTGTTGATAATGAAGTTGCTGCTAAGGAAGCTGAGTCTCAGATGTTAGCAATATGTGATAGGTCGTACGCAAAAAACATGTCCTCCCTTCATTAAGTTTTAGTAAGTTGATACTTACGTATTCTTATTGCATCTTAGAATGAATGATTGAATGTATAACTTTGTTATTTTAATGCTTTACAGTAAAGGTGAATGTATAAGGAGGAAGCAAACTGAGGAAAAAGTGACTAATGAGGTAGGTTTCAGTGGTTTATGATGTTTGTTAAAGGCGTATGTAAAATGTTAAATTTATTGGAATTTTTCATTCATAGGTCAGGAAAGAGTTAAGCAAGAAATGGGAGAAAATTCCAAAGGAAGACAAATAACCTTACATTGATGAAACTCATAATGAGAAGGCGGCATACAAAGACTATAAATCATGACAGACGAATAAGGTAATAGCAGTATAAAGACATTCTTTGGTTTGATAGAGTATAATAGTTTATATTGAAATTGACGTAAGAAGTTGTTATCTTATCCCTTATAGACATCTTTTGACACAAGGTGTAGTCAAAAGCTATTATACGATTTCATAAAAGAAATAAAGACGATTGAGATTGATCCTGTTCTTGATGAAATTGGTTTTGGGTCGTTAGTTTTTATAAAATCTCGCATTCTACGCCGAGACCTATGTGAGGAATTGATAGAAAGTTTTAATGTTGGAAGGAATGTTATTGAGTTTGAAGGACACAAAATTAATGTATTAGTTGAAGATGTAGAAGTTATATTAGGCCTGAAGAATGAGGGTGTTGATGTTCATGAAGTGCTATCGAGGGAGAATGGTAGGGAACTCGGTGCAAAGTATAACCTCGGCATGTTTTAACTTTTGCTCATATTAAGCAAGATGTAGTGTTTGGTGCTTTTGTAAGGAATGTTTTGAAAGCAAGGGTGTTATACATTATTGGAGTTTTTCTTTGTCCTACTGCTGAGATACTCCTATGTGGAGATTTTTTGAAGTTGTTGTGCGATGATTGCTTACAGGAAAAAGTGAATTGGGCCAAGTATTTTTACGATATATGGTTATTGAGGCAATAAGCTATTTACGAAAGCTGGGAAGTCACGTTTACCTAAAAGGGTCTATTGCAATCTTAGAGGTAAAGTTAAATTAGCATTAGTTATGAGAAATCAGTGGAACTGAGTTTTGTCATATTAATGTTGTGTTGTGAATGATATGGAATTCAGGTTCGGCTGTATGATTATTGGTCTGGATTTGATAGCATAGCCAGTGCAGGTTCTAATGGTCACGAGACTCGCATTCTGCACTGGATGCAGTCAGAGGTCACGTCTGTTTATGCCCGCTTGAAGAGCGAGCGAGCTTTGAATGGACCAAAGGTATCTGCTAGATTATTATTCATCTAGTATGTCAATTGCAATCATGGTTAATTAATTATATATTTTCACGATGAATATTATTACCTAGAAGTAGCCATTACCTGAAATTGTTGAAGAACCTAAAGTCAAGGAATCTGCGGAAGTCATGGAAGCAACCAAAGACAGGAAAGCTCCAAAAGGCGTAAGGTAATATGTTATGTGTCATTGTATTAATCATTTATTTTTTGAAAGGTGAATTTTTAATATTTATTTAATTTACAAGGTTGCTTCCGTGGAGTATGATGTTGTGGAATGCAATAATGGCGATGCATTGATGGAAATGTTGCCGGAGATGCTTCAGCAAATAATGTCCGAGGTGAATGAGCTAAAAGAGGTTGTCAATATGGGAATTGAAAAGCAAATTGAATGTGATGAGCAAATAATGTCCGAGGTGAATAGGCTAAAAGATGTTGTAAATATGGGAATTGAGAATTAAATTAAAGTTGAGGAGAAATTGGACAGTATGAGGGGTTGATGATACGATGTTGGGAGAAAAATTAAGTATTCTTTCTAATGACGTCGTAGAAGTATGAGACGACATGACCTGCTTCAAGAAATCTTGGAAGAGAAGATGAACGATATTGATGTCAAAATGAACGGTTTTGAAGTGAAAATAAATGATTTTAAAGTTAAAATCATAGATTTAGAAGTCAAAATCGACGGTGTTCATGAGGTTGTAAAAGAAATGAGGGACAAAATGAAAGGTTCTTTGCAGAAGATGTCAAGGAATATTCTAACATCCCACTTTTGGGCTTAGATGTTTTAAAGGTTGGTTCGAAGGTCCAGTGGACCGGTATTAGAGATTCGAGTTGGTTTTGGGATTTAATTGAATTAATTATTTTTATGGTGATAAAATTATGGAAAAATGTGCTAAAATCTTCATTTAATATACTAATGATTATGGTGAAATCAATTTTGGGAAAAAAGTTTTGGAAGGGTGACATTATGGTTAGTGACCAAAGTGTAATTTTTTAAAACTATTTTTAAAGGTGACTAAAATGAAAAGGATCAAATTCTTAGAATCGTTAAGGAGCTAATTTACCAAGTTTTTTCTGGTGATTTCTCTCTTCAATTAAGTCATTTTAACATGTTTTTAAAAGATAATTAAAATGGATTTTAGATATTTAAGTTAGTTATCACTTTTAAAGAAATTTGACGTAACTTTTGTCTCAACTTTTCTCTCCACTTCATTTATGCCAAACACTCTTATTTTTAACAAATCACAGAGGGGAGAGACTTTTCTCTTAATTTCTTGATTTGTAATTGATTCTTTATCTTTGATTTACAAAACCTTATTGAATTCTTGTGTTTTTCAAGCTTTAAACAATCAATTGAGGGAGAAATCACACAATAGAGGTAAGGTTCGTTCTTCTCATCTATTGATGGTTCTTTATTGATATTCACAAGTATTTGATCCTTGATTTATGATTTATAACCTGATTTTGTGTTTCTATAATGATTAATTGATTTAATTGGGTAAAATTGATGAAATAGTGGAAGATCCGAATTGGATATATTTTCCAGTGTTGAAGATTGTTTTTAAACATATTTTGGATGTATTATATTGTTTTTTAAGTTGATTTTAACAATGGAATCCTGAAACTCTTGAATCTCTAGTTGTTAAGGTTGTTAGATTTGTGTTTTTGTGGTGTTGAGGAGGTTGGGTAGTTGTTGGAAGTATTTGGATGAATTAATCATGTTTTTAAGTGTTAATTGATGATGTTTGATGGATTGAATCATTGTAATAAGGCTGGGTTAAGTTTCGGAAGTGTTTGATGATGATTTTGGTATGTTTCGGATAAGTTTAGAGTGGGCAACTTGAGAGTTGCGGGTAATTGCTTGTAGGCAATGGTTTGAATGCATAATGATGCATTTGCCCTCTGGTTTTATGTGGTTAAAATAGGGGATAATCAAAGCGACGAAGCTTGACGTTGATTGTGGCTTGCCAGAAGCTTTATTCGCGTTGGCGAGCAAAGGTTGTTGGGAGTTTAGGGTAAGTTTGAAACACTTACCTAAGCTCGAAAGTAAGTTTTCCCTCTTTTGCTCTTTAATATCGGTTCAGATATGAGCATTGTAGCGATGTCCCTTCTACGCTAAAAAATGGGTTTTAAGAATGTTTGGGTCTTTCGGGTATTAAAATATTTATTCTGTGGGGTTTTAGAAAAACTGTATTTTATTAAAAAAACGGAGTCACCACTGGCCAATTAGGTAGGTCGGACACCATAAAACTAGAGATTTTAAAAATGTTGGGTTCGGGAGTCGGTTGCGGATGGGGAAGGATTAGCACCCCCACACCGCCCAAAAATTGGTACTTTAATAATTACCGCTTTATTAATATTAGACTTTCCGGATTAAAGTGACGATTAAATTAAAATTTGGTTATAAGTGCAGGTAAATTTTAAAAGCCCCGTTATCCGAGAATAAACGCCCAACACCATCACTACGCCTGATACTGGCCCCGTTTATGCTCGGATAAAAGGGCACCGCATTGACAAAATATATATCTGTTATGCAACTTAAAACATGGCAAATATAAATAAATACAATGCGATAAAAATATAAATAAATACTAACATAATAAAAATACTAATCTAAAACATTCAAGAATATTAGTCTATCACATAAATAAAAAAAAATCTAACATAAATAAAACATTAATCTAAAACATTTATAAATATTAATCTAACACAAAAATAAAAATAAATCTAACATAAATAAACATACAAACTAAAAATAAGAATACAATTTTAAATTAACTAATACTTCATTAAATCATAAAAATTACAACACAAATAAAAAGGGAAGAAAATATACCTAACTAGAAGCTCGAATGACAAACCCCGACTAAACCCCACTGAGATCTACCACGACCTCTCCAAAAATTAACTAGATCAGATCCAAAAATAAGACCCCGATTGAACCGGTTAGGACCGAGGACACTACCTCGGTCCTTGGCTACCTGAGAGCTAAGCTCTCTTATTTTGGGCGTGCCACTACCGGCTCTCTCTATGCTGTTCCAATCTCTCCCCATGTCTTTATTTATAGGCAAGTGGGGTGGGTGGTAAGATGACGTGGAGATCTAATCTCCACGAAAAAATTCCTCTTTTTTTGCTTTTTAATTATTTTTTTTCTTTTTAATTATTTTTTTGCTTTTTTATTAATTATTTTTAACTTTTTATATTATATTTTTATTATTTTATTATTATTTTTGTTTTTTATTAATTTTATATTAATAATATTACTATTAGAATAATACTAATAATACTAAAACCCGGACAAAAATGAGGGATTACAGTTACCCCTCTTTGCTTGTTCTTGTGAAACGAGAACAAAGCAAAGATCAAAAGCACTCATTTTTGTCCTACTTCATTGTCATTGGCTTCAGAATCACATGTTCTTCTGGAACTTTATGTTCTTCCTCGGCCAACTCTTCAATCTTGTAAGTCCTTCCTATATAGAACTTTTTTCGCCTTCTGATCTTGGAGCTACAGGTCCTTCCTATATAGAACCTTTCGCTTTCTTGGGTGGATCTTTCGGAATGAAAGTTCTTCCTATATAGAACTTTTTACCTTGAAATCCTGGAGTTAGGGTTCTTCCTATATAGAACCTTTCACTCTGAAGCCTCGAGTTACGAGTCCCTCCTATATAGAACTTTTCACTCTGAGACGATAAAGCTTGAAGCCCTTCCTATATAGAACTCTTCGCCTTCAACGCGACGGGTCTTTCCTATATAAAACCTTCTTCGTCACAGGTAGATTCTTCCGAATGGGAGTTCTTCCTATATAGAACTGCTAGTCTTCAACCCTGGCCGCAAGTTCTTCCTATATAGAACTTTTAGCTTCTGAAATCTCGGAGTTACGGGTTCTTCTTATATAGAACCTTTCACTGCGAAGGCTCGAAAATATAGGCCCTTCCTGTATAGAACCATTATCTTTGAATTTGGGATTCACGCTAAAATGGCTATCGATCTTTCTGGACCCACGCTACTAAGGCTGTTAATCTTTCTGGACTCACGCTACTAAGGCTGCCGATTGTTGCGCGTAATAAGTGCTCCGCAATTTTGCAAGTGTACACGTCGCAATTTATAGTAAAAAAAGATATCGTCTCCACAGGGATTGGTGCTACTTCAAGAATCTAATCTCTTGCACTGTAAAAAGTAAAAACACAAGTAGGTGATTGTAGGAGTTTTAACTAACAACTAAACTAGAAAGCAAATAAGTAAAAAAAGATGTAATCAAATGAGAGAGAATAGGCCAGGTTATCGTGAGTTGAGGTGTGATAGCCGATTGGATCGTCTTAGTAAAAGAGTGCAAGGGCAACTCAGTTGCCGTGGCAACTTGCGCAGCGGGGTTGCCTTGGCAACTAATCGACGGTTGTCTGGGAAACTAGCTGGGCAACTACTTGGGCGGCTGGGCAGCAACTTCAAGGTTCGGCGGAGCGTTCTTCAATAGTTTCTTCTTATCCCTAAGTCAAAACTCTACCTATTTGTGCATGCCTTGATGATATATCCCTGCGTGAATCAAGGGTGAACAACAGCCAATCTTGCGCTCTTCTTAGCCATTGAAATCCTTAACTTATTCCTAAGCCGGATTAATCTTCACCAACAATAGATTGAATAAAGACCATATTCATTCGTTTCTTGAATCTAACTCTCCCGATATTAGATAAATAGATGAAGTTCCGAGATCCTCTCCCAATTCACTCGCAAACAAGAAGAAAAACCAAGAATGAGTAAACCTTGAATTGAAAGTGCAAACTCTTATTACCTAAACAAAATCCAATTGTTTCTCACACCACAAAACACAATAACCTTATCCAAATAGATTTAGTTCATGGCTAGGTTCCAAAGAAACACAAAACAAAGAATTCCTAACATAAACCTAATTGAACAAGAAAAGAAAAAGATGAAGAATGGTTGAAGCCTTGTCGAAATTTCTCCTTGTTGTTGTCCAAATTTCTCCCCTCTCTCCCTTTGAAGTTGACGGCTTGGTCCTCAATTTATAGGGCTAGGTCAAAGTCTTTTTTGAGGAGGAAGTTAAGTTGGAATTAAATATTTCTAAAGAATTTAATTCTTTATTATACTTAAATTCCTTCTAAAACTTCTCCTATTTTCTTGGGATTTAATTTCTCTTTAACCTCTTCATGGAAATCAAACTCCTTTGGAATTTAACTTTGCTCCACGTCATCTTGGGCTTATCTAGTCATCAATTTTGACTGCCGTATCATATTATCCCTTATCGAAAATGCATCTCCTTCATGCATTGCACTTGCAACTGGTTCCAGCCTTGCTTTGGCAAGTGATTATGCACAAAAACACACCAAAGCGGTATCTTTTTCCACAAAATTAAGCAAAATATGAAATCAAGCTTGTTCACCATGGAAACAATGCAAACATGCATGAATTGCTATTAATGCAACTAATATGAGCCTAAGTCTAGCAATAATATGAATAAAAAAGGTAATACAACACCGACGAAGAGGCATGGTCTGAAGATTTGATCCAGCTACGACTCTGACGAAGAGGCAGGATTAGAGGGTTTTTTTACGATCAAGCTACGACTCTGATGAAGAGGCATGATTAGAATTTTTCAAATTTGGTTCAGCTACAACACCGACGAAGAGGCAGAACCGAAAGTTTTTAAAGTTAGATCTATTCACACCATCAACGGATGGGTAAGATCGAATTTCAGCACTTTGGACTCAGCCTTACCGTCAACGAAAGGACATAATCGAGTTTCAGCAATTTGAATCCTACTACTTCATCAACGGAGGTGTAATATCTCAAATTTTGTCTAGTGACTAAATTTTAATTTTAAAAGTTTAGAGCGTTAAAGTATAAACTTTGGAAAAGTTTAGGGACTAAAGTGTAAATTTCCCCAAGAAGTAATTTTATTTAGTATAAGAGTGAATCAGATCGAAATAGGTACCTTGATAACGGTTTTAAGAATTAAGATATAGAAAAAGGTACCGAATTTGGATCGAATGAAATTGTTAAACGTGCTCAGGCCACAGAAATACAAGGATAGGTGACCTTCGGAAAGTTCCCATAAAAGTGTTTCTAATCAATATTTTGGACTCAATAAAGGTAAATAATATTCGAATGGATTATCGATAAAGGAATTCTAAGAGAAACTTTATTTTATGGAGATTTTCGATAATTATCGGAATAGTAGACTCAGTTAGGAAAATTCAGTCTAAGACTTTAGGAAAGGAAATCTTTATAAGATGATAGTGTTCATTTTCCGAATATGGAAATATGGAGTTTTTGGAATAAATTCGATAGCTCGATAAAGGTGAAATTACAGTAAAAGTATTTTATGAATATCGGGAGATCGGGTCGAATCAAAATTTCAGAGGTTGGTCCAAAAGCCATGGAAAAGTCATAAAATACTATTTTATGAATATTTTATTATAGTTGGTTGGATTTCAACTAGACTTAGTTGAATTTTTACAAGAATGGCAAACTAGTAAATATAGACTAGTTGGAGGGAAAATTAGTCATTTGACAAGGATGACAATTTTGGAAGGTGAATTACACTTGGATCAAATCATGGCCATTGATTTTTGATAAGATTAAGTCTTGGCCATTGGATTAAAAGGGCAAATTAGTAATTTCACTAATTAAATGAATTTTAAATTCATTTAATTTTAACATGTGGATTTAAATAAGTAAAAGATGAAACAAATTGTTCATCTTTCTTGAAAAATTTCGAACTAAGGGGAGAAAAAAGGGAGAAAATTTTTCCAACTCGATTCAAGCCCCGAAACTCGATTTTCAGGTAATATTTTCAACTGCAAAGTTGTTCTACTCTTCAAGCTCTATCTTTTGATGTCAATAATTCATGGAATACATGCTTGATTGATGAGAATTTTGATGAGAAAGAAATTAGGATTTATGGACTCAATTGGGGGCTTTGAGATTTTATGATTCCATGTTGAAATTCAAGTTGAAATCAAGCTTTTGTGATGTTAAAATCATGTTATTGAGTTGGGATTTAAACTCTGAAACTCAAAGGACTAATCTGAATTTTTTATGATTTTAAAGTTTATTTATGTTATTATTGATGTTGGATATGTGAAATTGAAATTAGAATGTTAAACCGATGTTGAATAGAATTAGTGACCATTTTGACAAATTGTCAAATTTAAGTGACCAATTCGGAAATGAGGTTTTAGAGAAGGACTAAATATGATTTTAGTTGAAATAATAGAATTCAAGTAGTAATGTTGACTTGAGGATTAATTTGCAAAGTTAAGAAGCTTAGATCCTTATCTTTGCATTTTTAGTGACTATTTTGGAAAGAACGAAAATTTAGAGGGAATTATTTTTGAATAATTATTTGATGAAGAAAGTGATACATTAGTGGTTTGAATCAAGTAAGGGACCAAACTGACAAATAGAAAAGTAAGGAGAAATTAATATAAAGTTTGAAGTTATTTATAGAAATTGTGTAGGAAAACTGGATTTGGCAATAAGTTTAAAAATTTATCATAAATTCTACAAAAATGGTTAGATGGTGAATTTTATATCGATGTAAAGATTTATTCGTCTAGTTTCGTTTAAAACAAACGGTGATTGATTTCGATTCATATATCAACATATATGAATTTTTAAGTGATGAAAGGTCAGAAAACAGGATAGCAGTCTGTTCCGAAATTCAATACTGGAATTTGACTTTGAAAATTTGTCATAAATCGTACAAATTGAATATGGGTTATTAGTTTATATGGTTGAAAAGCTTATCGAATCTAGTTTCGTTTCCAGCAAACGGAAACTGATTTTGAGTTCCGAGTTAAAAGATTTTAATGTTTAATCGAATGAAGGTCAGAAAAATTACATAACAGTTTCTGTCAGGACAGCCCTGTAAACGGGAGTTTGATGAATTTTCATAATTTTTGTAGATTTTATTAAATTATGTGGCTTATACCGTTAGAACCGTTATCGAATCTAGTTTCTACGGTATAAAGGAGATTAAGATTCAGTATGTATTCTGCCCTGTAAAAGTAAATCTTTGATGGTAGTGCAAGTTGACAGAAAATGGAAATTGAGACAATTTGTGTCTATTGTTGGTTAGCAAGCTTGGAGGAATTATTTGAAGATCAAAATGGTCATTAGGGGACCAAAAATGAGTTTGTGAACAGTATAAGTAAGGAAAGAAATTTATGGAAATTTTTTATGTGAAATGATTAAATAGCTTAATTGAATATTGTTAGAAGTGAATCTAACAAATGTTTATTTATATTCATGTGATTAATGAAGTTTGGATCCGAATCAAAATAAGGTTTGAGGCACTATGAAAGAAAGGATCGAATAGAGCTTAGTGAGGCAAACTAATAAATGGCCCAGGTGAGTGCATTTCTAAATGTTTGCGTTACATTGAAAATGGCATTGTATTTCTTTATAATATATGATATGATACATTGCTCGACATGGTAAGCTTGATGGAATACCAAGTACGAATTATTGTTTTCATAAATAATGATGCATTATGCATACATGAAATATGGATAATGACAAGACTAGCGAGTAGTCGACCTTAATTTAAAAATAGTATTTCCATATATATATGTTGAGCTATTGCATGTTGCAATAAAGGTAGATTAAATGGAATATGAAGTATGAATTATTCTTATGAGAAATGATGATGTTCTACGTTTGCCATGACTATTTATGATGAAGCATGAAACATGAAATGTTGTTTATATGATTGATTGATGATAAACGAAATGCCCAAGTATTGTGTATGAGAGTCCATGGTATAGTTGGCATGCCATAGAGTCTTTAGCAGCCACACCCTTATGTTCATGTTATCAAACAGATATTGTGACAAAATGATTGTGTCACATGCACTCTGGGGATCTACGCCCATTATGCTCGAGTGCACTGTCGAGGTAGCAAAAAGTGTCCCTAAGTACGTACTCATCTTTACGTTCGGGTTAGACACTACGGTGTCATTTCAAGATGACTCGCGTACCTCGATCTCATATAATATACTTTGGGCAATGATAAAAGAATCACGTCACGTAAACGAATCATGTTGCTATATGAATCACATCATAAATATGAACCATGCCATGTATATGAAATATGTCATGTATATGAACCATGCCATGAATACGGAACATGTCATGTATATGAATTAAGTCACGAATATGAATCATGTCAAGTAAAAGACATGTCATGTAAATGAATCAAGTTATGTCTATGAATTATGACACATATATGAACCATGACATGTATACAAATTATGTTACGTATATGAATTATGTCATGCATATGAATTATGCCATGTACACGTATCATGTTATGTATATGAATTAAGTCATGTATATGAATGATGTCACGTATATGAATCATGCCACATATATGAATTATGACACGTATATGAATTCTTCCATGTATATAATTCATGCCATATATATATATATGAATTATGTCATGTATATGAAGTATGTCATGTATGTGAACTATGTCATATATATGATTTACTTGATAATGATGGAACTTGTGATAAGTCGACCCTAAATTGAAAATAATATTGCATTATTTGTACAAAACTTGACTTGTTTCATATTTCAGTAAATGCAAACTTCAGTAGAATATGAGGTAAGGATTTTATTTTGCATAATGGTGATACATGTCTATACATAGAATATGATAATAATAACAAGATGATACATGGTTCAGATGTTACATGTTACTTGCTACATATGTTATATGATACATGATACAAATGTTACACGATTACATGACACATGAAAAAAGATGTTAGATGATTTCATGATACATGAAAAAGAAGTTACATGTTACATGACATACATGATAGAATACATGTTATGTAAATGATGGCATAATGAAAGCATGACCATGATAGAGTGAATGATATGTAAATGATTACATGATGAAAGCATGTCCATGATAGAGGATATATTATGCAATAATAACATGACTTATATGATAGTTATGATACATGACATATGTACATTGTGATATACTTTCCATGTTATAGAGAAAACGAAATGCACTTTTATATATGACATACTGTATTATATTATTTCATGTTTTTAAAATAAATAAGTTTAACTGCCTCACTAAGTTCGTACTTAGCGTGTGATTGTTTCACATGTAGGTTAAGTTGGAGCACTTGAAGAGGAGTCAAGCATGTTGTTCAAGCTACAATCTACAGAACATCAGTAAGACATTCTAAATTATGACAATTTTAGTGGACATGTAAACTATTTACTTACTGATAGTATATGATGGATTAAATTGAATTATAATGATAGATTAAATAATCAGCTAGACGATGGATCGTATAGGGATAAAAAATTAAGCTTAACTTTTAGTAGCATGTTTAAGTAACATCTATAATGTATATTCAACTACGAGTATACGTTATGGGTGTTACAGGAGGAGCAAGATTAGATAGCAGCAACTTAGACCCAACCACACCATCAACGAAGTGACATGTTTGGATGATAATTTAGATTCTACTACACCATCAACGGAGAAGCAGAACATCAACTCGAACCCTACTACACCATCAACGGAGGAGCAAGATTGGATTCCAGCAACTTGGACCTCAGCCACACCATCAACGGAGGGACAGGATCGGATAATTTGGCAACTTGAAACTAGCCTTACCATCAACGGAATGGATAGATCGAATAACAGCAACTTGGATCTTACAACACCATCAACAGAGAAGCAAGATCAGCGAATGATAACAACTTGGACCTATCTACACCATCAACGACGAGACAGGATCGAATGACGAAAGTTGATTAACTAATTTTTTTCATTTTTGATTTTTTTTTTTTTCTGATATTTTTTATTGTTTTTGTTTTCTCTTTTGATTTTTTTGACTTTTTTTTACTTTCTTTTTTGATTTGTTTGGTTTGTTTTGATTTTTTATTTTTTCTTGACTCTTTTTTTTGTTTTTTTATTTCTTTCTTTTTTTCTAATTTTGCTGCAACTATAATGAAAAGGTAAATTCTGAGAAAATTTTTGGTCTAGCTGCAACACCGTCGAAGAGGTAAGACCTGGATAGGATTTGATCTGCTACACCACTGACGGAGAAACTAGATCATCAAAATGTGGGATCCGCTACACCATCGACAGAGAAATAGGATTCGGACAGAAAATTTGATCTGCAACACCACCGACGGAGGCAAAATCTACACTAAGTTGGCCTATCACCACTGAATGAGGCATGATTTGCAAGATGTTGGATTGCTGCACCATTGACAGCGAGACAATGTTTGGAAATTTTGCTTTGCTTCTCTATCGATAGAGGGTAAGATCTGGAACAAGTTATTTCTGTTGGTAGGAGTGAGAATCTAGAAAATGTTGGTGTCCAGCACACCATTGTTGGAGAAATGAGATCCTAAAAAGGGAAAAAATTATTAGTAAATGTTCAAAAAATTTGTCGCTGATACCTTTTATTTATGTGTTTCAGTATTTTTGTGTGTGTGTTTTGGCCTCCTCCAAGACTAAGGTTGGCCATCATGTCGTTGCCCCCATAGTTGAGGCTCTCCAGCCTCTATCATGGACCTGTTTGTATGTACAAGCAAAAAATGAATGTATCTTAACTTTTTGCCTAAATGCATGTCTATCTAAATGCATGATGGTTTTCAACGTATGAGAATATGATTTAATGTACACAATTGTCCTAAATGCAAGATGATTTCATAAATGCTGCTAAATGCATGAATGTGATATGATTTCTTATTTTTTGCCCTCAAAATGATGCCCTTGACTTTCCACTGGTCATGCCGGCCTGTTGGTCTTGTACATGCGACAGTGCCACAACCTCCTTCGGGTTTGATCACCTTTCCTTGGATCAATTCTCACCTGGGTACATGCCCCAAAATTTTTTTTGTTTATTCTGTACCATCGTTTGAGATTGCTCTTGTAGCAAATTTGACTTGCATGTTCGCCTTTTTCTGAGGGGCTTTTATTATCCTCATGAAGGTGAAGGTATTATGTTGCCCCTAGGTCGGGTTCACAAATTTGTTGTGTTGGTTCATGGCAGCTCATCTCTTGCGGATCATGCGGAGCGGTGCAGATAAAGATTGATGTAGCTATCACAGGCTTGTTGCCCCCAAACTGAGGCCTGAGGCATGGTATTTATATAAATGTAGCAAACGCTCTTGGACATGCCCCATGATCGGGCTCTTGTAGAGGTTCAGTAAGGTGCTAGATCGACCAACTTTGTTGTATCTAATGGGGTAACTCGGGGACCAAATTCAAAATTTTAAAATGTATGCATGTAAATGCGAGGTGCGTGTCCTAGATGCGAAACCACTGTTTCAAAAATGTTTCCCGCGGCACAAATTTTTGAACTCACAAGATTCATTTGCAACTTTGAATATTGCATTGATTAAGTTGTCAAAATCCCATTACATTTGGTACATTTGTTCAAGGAACCGATGCGTGTTGAGAAATATGATCACCAACATAAACAAAAATTAGATTAAAAAGTATGATCTGAAATTTGATACATGGTTCATTGCTACTAAGCTTAGCTCAGTTAAAATGAATGGAAGAAGAGTTTGTTTCTATGCTGTCGTAGCCTGTAGATATATCAGATGTGACGTTCAATTCCTTAATTATTTGTTATTTCTTATGTCGTCTCCTAGAATTACGTACACAAACAGCGTCTTCGTCTGCGGAAGGTGGAGAACCTCCTGGGATTCTTGATGAACTAAAACCTTCATCAAAATTTACATACAACTCGATGTTAGTACCCCCTACACGGCTGTATCTCCTAAACTTCTTTCGAAGGTTGCTTGCATTACATATCTTTAGCATGTAATGAGCTTCAGGGTCGGGCTCATTAACGAGGATTTTGGCTTCCAATGAAGACAATTTCTTCCTTGTTGATTTGCTAACCTTTGTGGAAATCAACTCAAACAAATCATCCTTCTTGATGTTGTTGTTGAATGAAGTGTAGAGGCATGTTCCTAAAAAGAAAACGGTTGCAGAAACTCTTGCCATAATTTTTAAATAAGAATTTTTGCAAAATATGGTAAGTGTAGAAGTAAATAGAAGATTTGTAAGGGTAAAATTAGGGTTCAACACCTAAAATGTTATTAATATTTAGTTTGGGGTTCGATACCTAAAATATTATCGATATTTAGTTTAGGGTTCGGCACCTAAAATGTTATCGATGATCATTTTGGGGTTCGACATCTAAAATGTTATCGATAATTAGTTTAGGGTTCAATACCTAAAATGTAACTAGTATTTAGTTTGGGGTTCAACACCTAAAATGTTACCGATAATTAGTTTAGGGTTTAAAATGTAAAATGTTAATGAAATTCAGTTTGGGGTTCAGCACCTAAAATGTTACCCAAAATGAGTTTCAGGTTCGACCCTAAAATGTTATCGAAAAAATCAATTTGGGGCTTGGCACTTAAAATGTTACCGGTAACGAGTTTGGGGTTTGTGACCTATAATGTTATTGAAAATTAGTTTTGCGTTCTGAATCCAAAATGTTATCGAAAATCAGTTTGGGTTTCAGACCCTAAAATGTTAATGAAATTCAGTTCTGGGGCCGGCACCTAAAATGTTACATGCATTCAGTTTGGCGTTAGGGAACCTAAATTATTACTGAGATATTTAACTTTTTAAGTTGAGTGAAACATTTCATTCGCCACCTAAAATGTTACCGAAAAGCAATTTGAGTGGTTAGGGAACCTAAAATATTACGAACGTATTTCACTTTCTAAGTTCAAAGGGAAACATTTAACTCAGCACCTAAAATGTTAGAAAAAAAATCAATCTAAGGGTAAAACATTTCATTAGCCAACTGAAAATATTAACCAAAACCTGCTTCAATTGGTTGATAACCTGTAACTAAAAAAATAGGTACCGTCGTATATTAACAGCATTTTATCCCGCCGTATGGCACACCTAGACTTGGCAAACTTGACCCGAGATCTGAAAATCGAACCGATTTACCCGAACCGACCCGAACATAATGACCTGAAACCGAAACAAACCGAACCGAACCGAAACCGATCCGAATTTTAGTTGAACCAAAATAGACCCGAACCGAATAGACCCGAACCAAAGGCAACCTGAAATATATAAAAGATATTAATAGAAATAAATAAAGATAAGATATGAACAACTGCACAACTCACCAAAAAGTTAAATATATTGACTTTATAAATCTATATATAGGGTGTAAAAAACTGACCGGCCTAAAAACTCGATTAAAACCGACCGATCTCTCATTGACCCGAAATTGACCTGAACCGAAATCAACCGAACCGAAAATAACCGAACCGAAAATCAACCGACCTGGAATGACCCGAATCACAATAGACCCGAACTAAAACCGAACCAAACCGAATTTGAACCGAATAATATCAGACCCAAAATGACCCGAACTGAAACCGAATCGAATGACCCGCTTGCCATCTCTAGGCACACCTCCCATGCATTCTTCAGTTTCAGGTATCCATGTAACATTGTGTTGAAAACGATAACTCAAGTTCCTTCCTTTTACCTCTGCTATAATTTTTCTTTTTAATTATGCAGCGAATCTAATAACTGTTACATTTTATATAACATATTGTATTAATATTTGAAATTTAATATATACTTGATAATTTAAACTATTGTTTCCTAGATTTACATTAATAAAAAAACGAAAATTACACGTATATGCATATTCTAATATCCATATTGCTGCTTTAAATCTGCTAAAAAGTATTGTTGAATAATCAGACTCAATTGTCGTAGTATCACCCACTCAATAATCTTTTTAATCAAATATTTAATCGTTTTTAAGATATTTATAATATATATATAAATATATCTTTTACAAACTAGATTGTTATTTTCCTTTAATTATTTTACATGAGAGCTTCTTAGGTTTTTACATGCTTATTTAACCAGTTAACCAGAAGCATATGGAAGAAGAAGATAAAATGTTAGAAAACCAAGACAATTGTAATATATATTTATATATATATATCATATACTAGTTTTATCATACCCACAACAACAACAAAATTAACATAAAATAATATAATTATATAACTGATAATAGATTTATATAAAAATTTATCGGTCTTGTATTCAATTCTTAGAAAATAAATTTTACTTATTTTTTTAGATTATATAAAGTTAGACAAACGCACTATTGTACTAATATTAATTATCTTTTTCAAAATATAATATTTTAATTTAATTTTTAACTAAATTAGGAAGTTATTAACTCCTACTCCAACTCAATGAAATAAGTCTTGTCTCCCAAAATATTTTATACGATAACACTTCCAATATTAACTCCCAACTCCATCCCTGTCTATAATAATATAGATGAATAAATATTTGTTGGGTTAACAGCTATCTGATTAAAGATATAGTTAAGGGGAAATGGTCGTTTCTTTTTTTAAAATATAATCTAATACTACTTTGAGCGAAGGGGAAGGGGACTCTAAGAGAAGGAAGGGGAATGCTCCTAGTGGGTCTAGAACCTATGACCAAAGGAAATGTGAGAAAACAAATATGAGCAGCTTGGTCAAAGGTGATTACAAGGTAGAGTATATGTTCATACATATTCTTAACTCTTTGACAATGCACACACACCTTGTGGACAAAGTGATTGAACATGGTCTCCTATGATGAACATCATCCGTTTTTCCACTAAAACCACTTATTATTAAAAAAAACATATTCAAATCATGGACAAAGTTTATTATTAAAAAAATAAAAAATCAAAGCTATGTATTTAATGGGGAATCCATTTTTTAATTTAATAAAATATAAAATATATTTTTTTACTATTCTTATGTTAAAATTTTGAGGTGAAAATATTTATTTAAAATTTTTGAAGTAAAATTGAATATTTACTGTATACTTATTAATACAAAAATTATATGCATATAATCAATTCTGAATTGATCACACACAAAAAAAATTAACGATCTAGAGTCTGAGACAATTAATAAGATCACATGGATGCTGAAAATGATTTAAATTAGCAGGTCAATTGTGGTGAAAGGGAAAATGTCATGTATCCATGCAAGGATTGTGGATGGAAATTTCTGTAAGTATCTTGTTTACAAGGAAAGGGAAAAGATGATTCATTTGAATGGAAAAAAGGGTTTACTGCCTTTATTTAATCAAAGAATGGGCTTCTCACTTGTTCCAACAGCTGAACCGTGAAGCAAAGCAAGTGAAACCCAAAGGTTATAGATTTATTACAGATAATGGAGATTGTAGCTTAAATCTTCAGACATTAATATAATGGATCCTGGGGTGTTGTTCATCTTTCATTATAGGAGTTGAGATGGGAATTACAATCTGTTTTATTGGGTTGCCATTAAATTTGTTGGTGTTTGATATTAATTTCTTAGGTGGTCATGTGTGTTGGTTTCTTAAAAATCCAGAGGTATGAGCCATAAAAGCTGTTGAGGGGTTCTTTCTCTTTGTTGTATTTTACACTGCACCTCTCTCCAAACTTAAGCAAATGTAATGAATGAAATGGCTTCTTCTCTGCAGATTTGTTAATTGCAATAACATTTACTGCATACTTGTTGGGATTTTTTCCAGCCTTTAGCAATAACATTTACTATATACTTGTTGGGATTTTTTCCAGCCTTTAATACGTTTCCTGGCATCAATTTACACTCTTCTTCTACCAATCCTTCAATTCCATTTACCTTGATTTAGTTAAGCTTTAATTAACACCCCCATCTTCTCTCCCTTTATATATTTTCTTCTTTCTGCTTCATTCCCCTCGCCACTTTCCCTTCCCCTTGTTTTTATTTCTTCAACAACGGGCGTTGGTTTTCAGGGTTTTTGCTTAGCTTAGCTAGGTCAAGGTTATTTGGACTTTAAGGTATCTGAAGTTTCAGATTTTCAATACAATTCAATTGTTATACTTTGTGTTTTTGGTTGTCTAACATATGCTCCATTCAGGTTTAAATTTATACGTAGGAAGCTGAAAGATGAGCAGCAGGAATGGACCCAAGCTTGAGCTGAAGCTGAACCTATCGCCACCGAGGGTTAATCCGAGAGTGGAATCGCCGGGGCGATCGGCAACCGTGCCATCAACGTCTCCTCCGAGCTCATGCGTGTCGTCGTCCATGGTTCTGGTGGGGTGTCCCAGGTGCTTGATGTACGTTATGCTTTCAGAGGATGAGACCCTAAATGCCCCAAGTGCATGAGCGCCGTTTTGCTTGATTTCCTCCATGACACTGCCACCACCACAACCACCAGGAAGGGCTGAGCAGGAACTAGGAATCATATAAAACATAGATATGGGCGTTTATGGGTAACGGCTGTCTTAGTTTAGGTCTGGTTTTTTGGTTTCTTCCTTGTTTAGCAGATGACTATGTAAACTGGTTTAACTGCAACTGCCCAAATTTTCTTATATATTATATTGTTCGGCAAAACAATGATGCAACGGCAAGTTTAACCGAGTGAAAACGAATGATGGCTGAAAATTTACTTGAATACCCTGAATCAGAAGGGTAAAAATCCCATGACAAAAAGGTTAGATTTTTTTTTTTAGAATAGTAAGGAGGCATACGCCTTTACATCATGGGAATTCGACCCCTCGAATGAGGACCGTGAACATCTCTATGAAGGATATCAACTAAAGGAGAGGGGGGATCATGGAATACAGAAATCGATCCATCAGTGGAGGCATGGGATTTGGCAAGGTTATCGGCAGCAAAATTAGCTTATCTTTTAATCAAAACAAAATCTGTCATCCAAGAACTCGAACAAATCAGAGAAATGGCGTGAACAAGAGCTATAGCGTTGGAGGAAGCTTACGCTTCAGCGTTGTCAGTTTGGCATTGAATCCTCTCAAAACCATAAGACCATGCAAGGTTGAGTCCTTCATGAATGCCCCAAAGTTTAGTTTCAAGCACAGAAGAGAGACCTACAGACTTGTTGAACCCAATTAAGAAATCACCATCCTGGTTTCGTATGAAGCCTCCAATCGATCCCATGGAAGAGTCTTAGCCAAGGGCGCCATCCATGTTAAGGGTCATCCATCTCGATGCAGCAGCCACCCATTGGATGAGCTCAGGGGCCGTATCTTCCGAAGCAGCTTCTAGTGGGAAGGCAGAAATGTAATGTTGTGCCCAAGTGAGGCTAAGGTGATAGAGCTCAGCGTTAGACATACCTTCACCAGTGAAGATGAGAGAGTTGCGCCTCTTCCAAATCTGTCAGAGAAGAGAAGACAATCTCCCATGGGATATCAGTTCCGGGAAAAAGATAGTTTGCCCCAAGGTTTCGGAGTAACCACTCCTCAAGAGGAAGATCAAAGAAATCAGACAGCTGATGAAAATGGTCGAAAGCAGCCCAAAGATCCTTTGTGTGGGAGCAGTCTCGAAGAATATGGGTGAAAGACTCATCACCGACGCCAAAAATGCTGCAACAAGGGCTGTCAATGAGGTTTCGGCGCCAACGAGAGAGATTGGAAAGAAGCTTATCACGTAGGGAGAGCCATAGGAAATATTTGATACGTTCAGGCACCTGTAGACTCCAAATAGTGGACCATTTGTTGTCTTTAGTGTCCCAAGAATCATGGGATAGCTGAATGTAGGTCGATTTTACAGAGAAATTGACATGCTTGCCACAACGCCAAATGCATCTATCGGGGCCAGCTTCTGGAGACGGTACATGGATATTGTGGAAATGTTGCAAAGCTGAAATGGTTAGGAATCCATTCAAGAGATTCTGTTGCGTTAGGTGAGACTACATTGAGGACAAGGAGATCGTCGATAATAGGCACATTCTCGGCACAGGAATTGATTAGGGGACCAATATTCGGAATCCATGAATCGTGCCAGAATCGGATGGAGGCACCATCGGATACAGACCATGGAAAAAAAACTGTAGAACAAGGGCCATACCTTGGCAATGGCTCGCCAAAGGTGAGAGCAGTTTGGACGGGTAATAGCAGAGGGGCAAGTTTCCAGCATCTTGTATTTTTTGCGAAGGAGCTTGCTAAAACATATCTTCACGAGGAAAGCAATATTGTGATTTTGGATAAGGCGAACTCCAAGACCACCATTGGCTCTTGGTTGAGATAAGGAATCCCAATTAACAAGCGAGATACCCTGCTAGTTTGGTGAGTTACCCCAAATAAAACGCCTGATTATCTTTTTGATGTCATTGCAAATGCGACTAGGAAGACGACAAGTTTGAATAAAGTAGGTTGGAATGGCTGAGAGAACAGAGTTTGCAAGGGAAACTCTACCAGCGAAGGAAAGACAACGGGCCGACCAACCCTCCAATTGTAGAACTCACATGTAGCTCGTTTGTGCTTAACCGGAATGCCAAGGTAAACTCCAAGGTCAAGGACATGTTGCATTCCAAGCTGCGAGCAAATTGCAGCAATGGTATCCTCATCAGTATTTCCCAAGAAATAGACTCGGGATTTGGCGTTGTTAGCTCTATGCCCCGAGTACCGATCGAATTCGCTAAGGATGTGGTTTATAAGGCGAGCTTGGTCAACGGTTGCCTTGGTATACAAGATTAAGTCGTCCGCGAAGAAGAGGTGAGATATGGAAAGGCCACCACGGACCATCTGAAACGCCTCCCAACGTCCATCATGGACAGCTTTGTGAATACTATGTCCAAGTCTCTCCATGATGAGGACAAAGATATATGGCGAGATCGGGTCTCCTTGCCGGACCCCTCTTTCAAGTTGGAAAGGCCGAGTAAGGGAATCATTAAGTTGAATCTGCATGGATGAAGATGTGATGCAGCAGAGGATTAATTGAGTTACAAATGGCGGAAATTGAGCTTCATGAAGGGAGTCCGCAATGAAGTCCCGTCGGAGATGGTTAAATGCCTTCTCTAAGTCTACCTACACGGCCATCCAACCAACCTTTTTGGACCTCATGGAATGGATGACTTCCTGATTTATAATTGTATTCTCGGTTATGTTCCTGCCAGAGATAAAACTTGTTTGATTAGGGGCTATAAGACGAGGTATAATGAGCTAGAGGCAACGGACCAAGATTTTAGAAATCAGCTTGTATAGAACCGAGCAAAGATTGATTGGTCTAAAGTCCTTGAAAGAAGACGGGTGTTGGACTTTGGGAATAAGGACCAGAATTGTGTTATTAAGCTGCTAAGTTAAATCTGTTCTAGAGAAAATCTGTTTGACCATAGAACAGACCGAGGAGCCAACAATATGCCAGTTTTTCTGAAAAAAATCGACATGAAGGCCATCGGCACCAGGAGATTTAAGCGGTGCCATGGCAAAAAAGGCAATCTTTTATCTCAATAGGGTTGGGCAGGCGATCAAGTTGTTGCATTTCATTCGACGAGATACTTGGAAAGAAGCCTGAAAGAGGTAATTTCCCCGGTGGAGGGGACTCAATGGAGAATAAATTCTGAAAGAAGTTGATTGCCTCCTCCATAAGAGTGTCCTCAACGGAACACCAATCACCGGAAGAGAGCTGCAGAGAGGTGATACGCATAGAGGCCTTTTTGTGGATTATACTAGTAGGACTGTTGTTCTAGTATTTTTGCTCGACTTTGGCCCACAGGGGGTGCAATTCCATACAGAATGGGGCCAAAACTGACTAAATGAAACAAGGAAATAATAAGAGAAGGGCAGATAGGTAAAGAAAGGGGAGTGAGGTTTTTGGCAGTTCCAGGAGAGGGAGCCTTATTAGATTGAAAGAGCATTAAAACGCATACATGCAAGAGTAATTGAGACAGTTGAGAATATAATAAGAGGGGAGATATTAAGTCGGATGATAAATACAAATTAAATTCCTCAACAGTTGCCAATCATCTCTCTTTGCACTCTGTTCATCACTCGCTAAATGCCACCTTTCTGGTGACATTGTCTCTTTTGGTAGCCCTTTGTCCATTTTCTATTTTGTTTCTCCACTTCACTCTTTTCAACCCTCTTGAATCTTGTACTACTAGCAGCATAGCCAACATAAAACAAGACATTATTTTACTATGTAGTCGTAATTTCTGTCACAGAAAAAATAATGAAGAAAGGATTGTTCAAACGTTGTCAGATTTTGAATTAGGGATCAACTAACCTATTTACCTAACAAACTGTAAACAGTTTATCCGCTGTTTTCATAAGTAAAAACATTCAAGAAACTAAACAGAGAAAGATAATAGATTGCTAATCCATTGTATTGTTTTTCTTCTTTTTTTTAACCAATGTAAGCATCTAAAGACAAGAACTGAAAATAATTGCATTTTCAGATATGATTTTCTCATTTTCTGGAAACCTGTTGCTTTTCAATCACATATATATGGGCGACAACTTTTGACTAAATATTCAAAGGTGGCATGGACTAATTAAAACATGCCAATAAAACCACAAAGAAACTTGGAAGTCTGACCCTGGCTAGCAACTCGATCCAATGAACTCATGTGATTCCTGTCTATCGGAGCTTATTTCAATTCTTAAACGTAACAGAAGCATACTCTGTATTCTCTAAATGATTCAAGAACAAGCCATGTATATCACTTTGATTTCAAGAACAAGCTTGTCTTTGCAATTACATAGTTTTGTTTATGTATGTAAGCATTACCGTACAAGGTCAAGCTAAACAAACACAAAAGCCATCTTATGTGGCAAACTAAAGGAATCTAGCTTATCCATCCATCTCACCCATCCAATAGTTTTAAATTAATGTAAAACTAATTGATTTTTACTAAGTGGATCCTATATATATATATATATATATATATATATTCCACTTTTCTCCAGTTTTCTATCTTTCTAATTTTCTTCCCATCCTACAAGCAAGGCCTAAACTTCTCACTTCAATAAACTATGCTAGACAGGTAAGGAACCAACCTTCTTCTAGCGCTCTGGTAACCAGCCCTTCTGCCAGGTGCAATACAAGTCATGTCCAACAGTGAATTTCTATATGCAGGCAGGCACTTTGCAGTACAAAATGCATAAAATATGATAATTTCACATAAAAACTTTCATGTGTTATTTAAACCACATTTCTAAGTAGCTATACATTTACAAACACTTGTCACTAAAATTAGAAAGATATTCCTGGTAAAATACTCTGTAAAAGTTTAATTGAAGCGACAACATATAATACAATAAATAACTGTAAACGGAACAAAATGTTAGATCATCTGAGGGGAAACCACTAGATATGAAACATTCAAGTAAAAAGTTTCGATAAAGAGCTTGAGAACTAAAGTGCATTGTAATATTGGCATGAGGAGCTAAGAAGCTTTACATATCTGCCACAACAAGAGAAACTTCAATAGTTAGTACATAAAATATGCATCATACTAAAACTTGCGTCGATCATGTTACTAAAACTATTTATAGAAAGGAAAATGCAGGATATCATTTTGATTCTAGCAGTTTAGCATATGTTCTAGAAGATTACCTGTTCAGATTTTATCTTGTAAAATCCCAAAACCATATAACAAAGTAGGGCCACAATGCTGAGGCTCTCCGAACTCAGAAGACATAAAATATACAATCAATCACAAATTTACAAAGTTTCTCATAGGTGATCCAGTTCTCCCCATCCACTACTGCTTCTGATATACTTGTCAACAATACCAAATTCTTTATTTTGTGCAACTCGTCTGGTGTAGTTCTCAGTTGAAATGGGACCTTTCTTCAACCTCCTGTAGTAGATTATCTCCCAAGGCCACAAGCGAGCAGCACCAAAGTAATCGTCTGCAGATAGATGCCATTCATTTTCATTTGGAGGTTCTCCATAATGCTTCATGACCAAACACAATTCCTCTGGTGATATGCGTGTAGAACGCACAGAGGTATCTGAATCAGTCTCAACAGACTGTACCATCACATCCTCTGTTGTCAGTGCATCAAAATCACGACTACCCTTTATCTCTCCCAAGTTCTTTGGAGACAAAGTCTCATCGGCAGGTGCATTTTTCTCCGAAAGTGGTGTACTTGGAATTTTAACTTGAGGCACTGACCTGGGTGTCATATAATTATCACAATTACCTCCCTGCATAGCTTGGTCCTTTTCCACTTCACTTTCTACTTTGGCAGATAAACCGGCATTTTCAATAGTCACTGCAGCCACACTAATTTCAAAATTTGCATTCTCCAAATGAACATCACCTCCAACCATAATCCCCTTGGACTTGGCTGTGTTAGTCTTATCCAAAGAGCCTTTCAAATTAAATTTCCCCTTGTCCGACAATGATGCTGAATGCCTACCAAGTGATACAGGCGAAGAGAGGGATGTTGGAGAGTTTGACCTTGAGCTAGATTGAGAACTTCTGGATCTAGAATAATGTGATATTGAACTCAACCTTAGATTTTTAGATGACGAGCGTGCTCTAGATGATATGGATCTTGATCTAGACTGTGAAATTGACCTTGGCATATGCATTATGGATTTAGATTTTGAGCGTGATCTGGATGCACTGTAATCAGGATGAAGTGGAGAAGAAATTGGTCTTTCTTTCTTTGCATTATGTCTTTGAGGAGTTTCACCTCTCCTGCTTCGCTTCTTTCCTTCAGAGTCGTATTCCCAAGCCCTGTCTGTTTCCTTTCCAATAAAGGAGCTTCCATTCCTTGTCAATCTCCCACTCTTTCCTGAACTGAATGCTTTTCTGGCATCCTGGAATCTTTTTGTTCTTCGGGGATCCTTATTTTGCTGTAACTTTGCCCAAGAACTGGATCCAAATCTGGAGGAGTGTCTTCCAGAAGTAATTTCATGGGGACAGTTATGCTTTTTGTGACCCAGGGAACCACAGCTGTAACAAGCTTGCAGCAGTTTTGCATCCTTAGGATGGTTCAGAGTCTCGTCACCAATCAGCTCTGTCGCTGTTCTCTCTTGTGGGCTTTCTTCAGCAGGATAACCACTGTAATACAAAATTTGACGGTTTTCATTGTCAGTTTGCCTGTCATAACCTACATAGCAGTCAAACTCCATTTCATGCTCAATGTTATTACCATTAGAATGATCATGACGTTGCCCATCCCACCTATCATCCATCTGGTTAGGTTCATCTTGACCATCTTCATTCAGCAAATCTTCCTTATAGTCGTGATTGTCTTCCCTTATAAATTGTTTAGCATGGTCTTGATGGTAGTCTATCTCCACATTAAGCCGGTCCGCAGAATTAAGCCCGGCATCATGACACTCAGTTTGATCAATACTCGTCTTACAATCTGGATGAACATTTAGATCAAAATTTCTACTACCATAATCTCCACCTCTAGTGGAACTCCTCATTCTATGTGGCTCACGGTCGTAGGTCTGATCAGTCCTAGCAAAATTTTTGAAAGGTCTAGGCTGTTTATTTGACCATGTGAGAGTTAACGGCTTCCCGCAGATGTTTCTTCCTTGAAGCGCTCTCAAAGCTTTCTGTGCATTTGGAGGGTAGTCATACACAACAAACCCATAGCCATCTTTTAGATTCACATTGCATCTTCCAAACCTTTCAAAAACACGCTCCAGTTCATCCCTACGAGTGTGAGATGATAGATGACCAACATACAAAGACATCTGCAGCAAAGGAAAAACAATTTAGACACGCACATCACGAGTTTAAATAATGTATCATTCTGCCAGTAGCGGGAATAAATGACACGTAATGCTAAGGTGCAATGCACTAGCCTGTTAAAAAAGGGAAAAACAATTTAGACACACACATCAGGAGCTTGAATAATGTAGCATTCTGCCCCTTACATGGGTAGAAAAGAGATGTTTATTATACTGCCTTAATGTGTAAGTTCCAAACATCATTCAAATACTTGCACGGCCAACAATAATTGCGATAAATGACATAGTTATCCAAAAATTCAACAACAACAACAAACACCAAGCACTCTTAAGTTAAGCATCATAAAACCAAAGCATAACAATTTCATTGATTGCTTAGAGACGACAAAAATCTGCTCCTGTAATCTACTGCATACACTAGAGATAAGGGAACCGTAACATATGTATCACTTAAGTATGGGAGCATGCGAAAATTCCATTGCATAAACATGAATAAGTATACTTGAATGCGACAACATATTCAAACTTGTAGAAGTGTTTACGGGTTTGATTGGATTTCGGAAAGGTGGCCCTTTAACGGCTATAATTATGAAGTTTTTGTTACTTCTTCCTAATCCACACTTAATTTTAAACAGCAGAGAAGGAACCTGAAAATAAGAATTTAATCACCCTAAAAATGAAAAAAAAAACATAAAAAATAACTAAACTAAAGTTGCCATTCACTTGAGCCAAGCATTTAGCAAGAAAACGAAAAAAGATATACAGAAGAAAAAAGAAGAAAAGGTTTCTATTTCTTATAGGCACTTCACCGAACATCTAATACGCAAAAACAATAGCATGAAATAAACTATAGAAAACCCATACGAGCAAAACAGCGGAGAACAAAAAAAATTGAATAAGAAATACATTAATACCGGGCAAAAGAGGCGGAGACAAACAGTCAGTTTTGGGTGAAAATCTTTCCCTTTGTTGGAACGCAGGGGCGTAATCTGTCTTTGAGCGGACTTTACATACTCTAGCCCGAACAATATCCCTGGTCCTTCCGCTTTATGGTCAACGGATTTCAAATAGGGGCGTGGATTTTCGGATTCGGATAGTATTCGTTCCGAAAAAAATCAAATATTTTGGTTTTGGATAGGTCGTGAATCGTATCCGATAAGAAAAAAATATTTAATTTTTAGATGTTAAATTTTTGAATTTTTAGATTGGATATTCGGTTTTTAAATTAATAATAATAAATTTATTTTAACAAAATATGATAATATTAATTAAATAATAAAATAATAGTAAAAAATTAATAATATATGATAATATTAAAAATTATCCTAATAAATATAATAAAATAGAAAATATATATTATATAATAAATATACTAATTTTTGAGAAAATAATAATAATATTTTATAATAATAAAATAAATATACAATGTAATAAATAAATGACACGACTTAGGAAAATAAAAATAAGCATGCTAATAGATCAAATTAAATAAAATTAGGGTTTAAAATGGTCAAAATAGTAATTATGCGAAATTATACTACAATAAAAGAGGAAGAACCAAAATAACAATTAATTTTATTATAATAAAAAGTAACTTTATTTTTTTGGATTTTTGAATAGTTCGAAACTCAAAATATCTTGATTCGTATCTGATTTGATTATTCAATTTTTTTCTCGAATATTCAAAAATCAAAAAACAAATCGAATCATAAATGGATCGGATTGAATTATTTTGAACAACCCTAATTTCAAGTTCGACAGGTGACCTCAGCCAATTTTTTTGTTAAATTCTTTAGGGCAAACTAATTGGATAGGTGCAGGGTTCGTTTTATTTAGTAAATTATTTTGATTAATCGATAAATTTAAGTTATTTAATTTTTTATTTCAAACGGTACCAGCTAAAACGTATAATTGATTGTCTGATAAATTATAATATTTGATTCGAGTAATAATTTTTTACTTTGCTTGTTAAAAGTATCAAATTTAATAATATAATAAATTTATTCATTAATAAAATGGTCATTGATGCGTCGAGCATTATCAATGTATCATTGTAGATCCAAGATGTTGGGCTCACAAGATGGGATCGCAATCCTTAGTTGTCCTAGGCTACTTGACCAACGGGCCTCATAAGTCCAACAAGCTCATAGACAAGTTTTGCGTTTTGTGATTTTAATAACTAATTTCGTAAACTCTGTAATGCTTAAAAAATATAATACATATTTATAAATTCAATTATATTGCCAATTGAATTTAACTTGACGAATATTGTTGTAGGTATAACATAAAACAAGAAGTAAGATCAAGCATGCTTAAAGACTATGTATCATTCAATTTAATAGCGGAGAAGAACTCGAGTAATCTAGACATTGTATTAAAAAAATTTGTTACTATTATTTCATACACAAATGTTTGAATACGACTAGAATCAAACATTGTCATATTTTATGACCATAGGTAACTTCATATAACCAAAAAGAAACTCCTCAGTACTCTAAAGTTTTCCATGCAGTCAACTAACGCAAGGGACTTGGTTTCTATTTATACCAAATTTATTCTACATCCTAACACAAGGATAAGGATAAACAACAAATTCTTCAACCATAACAAAGTGAAAAGAGCAGCAACAAAATCACCATCGCAATTCAAACAGTAATAGGATATATCATCCTATTTCAATCTCCTCTATACGACTAAAACGGAGTAACGAAAAAGATGGTGAAAGCAAAAGCATGAGTCCATATTCTTAGTACTCATTTACATTAGCAATTGTTGTTCAACAACTCTCATGCCATGATCCATTCTTTGGAGTCCATTATAGATAAGGCAAATCTTACTTTTTCCTGATTCAACTTACTCTCCAGTACCTTGACTTTATGAGCAAAATATGTGCAGAGTGGCTTCGTAATTATCATGCCAAAACCTAAGCTTGCCCATCAAGGATACTCATCTTTAACAAAGCAGGCAAAGGAAAACAAACCTCTTTTTCAACACAAATTTAGTGCCTCGGCTTTATCTTATTTTCCAAGCCAAACGAAAAATACTGAGGGAACTCTTTGATTTCTCTCAAATCCCTCCCCATTTCCACCACAAAGTAATTCAATTTGGGCTCGTAATTCTCCTTAATACTGTAATTATACAGTTGGGGGAATCTACAGAACAAGAAAATCGATTGCCAGTGAGAGAATCCGATATTTTGGAAGTAATCAATGCGAGGGATGAGTTTATTTTCCACGCTGCAAGACAGTAAGTATGTGTGTCTTCTTACCTCGGACACTCCGATGCTTTGAAGGAAATACACGGTGGGACGTAGCTGGGTCTCGATGTTGCATGCGAGTAACCTGGGCCATCTGTTGACAACTTTCTTTAAATCAGAGCCGTTGACGCCGGCTTTGCTGAGAAGGAAAGTAAAGACAAGGAGGAGGGAAGTTGGTTTGACGGTTAGGATGTGGGGGCACATGGAGAGGATTCGGCGAAGCTCGAGCATGGTGAAGTTCATGGAGGCGAGGAAATCAACGGTGGATTTGAGATAATGGAAAGAAGCGGATATGATGGGAGGGTGATGTTGGATTAGAGAGAAGAAATCAAGGCCGATGGATTCGAGGTAAAGCTTTTTCTATTGGAAGTGGGAGCGGGTGTTCGATTGCGGCGGCGGCGGCGACGGCGACGGCGGAGGGGAAATGGAAGGGATGTGGGGATGGGGTTTGGGGGGGAAGAGAGGTGGGGGTGATTGTTTTGGAGGAAACAGTGGGGAAATGGAGGTTTCTATGACGAGAAAGGGAGAGGAAATCATGAGGTTTGGGGTGGGGGTGTTGGGAGAAGAGGGAGGAAGGGAAAGGGTAGTTTTGGCAGGAAAACGAGTGTTTCTTGCATGGTGTGTGGGCATTTACATTGTCCAGTGTTTTTGTTTGTGGCCCTTTTTTTTTTTTTTTGGTTTGGAAAGAAGTTGAGAGGAAAAAGATAAAAAAAAAAAAAAAGAGGATAAAACTTTAAAAATTTTACGACTTGAAGATGATCAGCCAGATTGCTATCTTCACAATCTGAATTTCTTAAGGGTTCGTCAAGTTCGGACAAAATCGGGTAGAACTTTCTCTATCATACGATACGAATTGGGCGATGAAAGGAACAAATGGACTGAAGCCCTATCTCATTCCTGTAATTTACGTATAAGGCCCAATTTTTGCACTATACTTTACCTTTTAATTATATTTTTTATTAAGTAGTGTTACAATAATATTTTCAAGACAAATATTTAAGGATGTAAATGAACAGTGCGTTCGTCGAACTGTTCGTGAACCATTCGCATAACATTCATTTATTAAGTTAAATAAACGTGTATGAACAAAAAAATTTGTTCGTTTAATAAACGGAAAAACACGAACAAAGGTGTGTTTAGTTCATTTCTATTCACGAACAATCTCGTTTATCAACTCGTTTATAAGCTCCTTTACGCAGATTCTCATTTTCCTCTTATTTTTTTACATTTTAAATATTGTTGAAGATAATGACTAAATTGAGCATAAGGTGAATTTTGGAGTTCAAACTTAGAAGCCTAGGGAGTTTAAAGACTAGCGGTGTAATTCAACCATTTTGGCTATAAACAAACATGTCCGCGAACGTTACATGAACATTTTCATGAACGTTAAACGAACATGTTCGTGAACGTTACATGAACATGTCTAAGAACGTTAAACGGACATGTTCACAAACATATAAACGAACATTAAATGATCATGTTCGCAAACGCTAAATAAACAAACACGAACAACTTCAAAAATAAATACACGAACATGATATTGAAAATTTAAACAAACACGAACCGAACATGAATACCTTAAAAAAAAACAAACAAACACAAACTGAGCCTTATTCGTTCAAGCTCGGTTCATTTACACCCCTACAAATATCGAGATTCGAACCCACACAAGGATAAAATGGATGAGCATCTATGACCACTAGGCCAATTAATGGATCTATATAGATGAAATATATTGATTCAAGAGTATAATAAGTTATTGGATTTTTTTTAAAAAAAATAAGTTTTTGCATTTTTCTTGCGCACAATTAAACTTTTGAACCAATAAAAATGAATCAATCAAGCTCATTGGCCATTATTGAATGTTGAATCTAACGATCTTTTTGGATTAGTTGGTACAATGCATCGTGTGACAGTGTTTTCACTTGACATTTTTAGATTTATTTTATTTTAAAATTTCTTTAATGGTCAAGATTTTTAAAAATTATATAAAAAAATTTGTAAACGTCACCAGATAGAACTATAGTTTGTCATGTGACAATAATATTTAAAGGACAAATTTATCCAATTTTAGTGGTTAAAATTGGTCAAATGACTTAATTGATTCAATTTGTTGATTCAATGGCTTAATTGGGTGAAAAAAGTTCAAGAGCTTAATTTTTTTTCAAAAGTTAAAGGGCTTCTTGCACTTTTAAGCAAAAAAATATTTTAATACACAAATTGTATAAATTAGAAGATAAATTATCATCAATCACTAAATTATTAAAAAAATATAATTGAGTCACTAAACTACTTTTATCAGGAATAGTCACCAATGTTAAGTTTGACCATTGACTTGATAGGATGGTGACACAATATTGGAAGTTTTAGTCTCCAAGTCCAAGACTTATACATTATATCAATTTAATCTTAATTTAAAATAATTCAATAAATCAATGATTTGATTTTTTAATCGAACCCTCATATCACATCTCTCTCACCGCCCGACATCCCCACACGCCGATGGTTCACCGTTCACTGTCCAAGCATCACGTACCTTACCGTTCTGCATCCACACCCTCTATCTGTTGGTCAAAAACCCAATAAACCTCTTTTTTCTTCATTGTTGGATGTTCATCAACGGTTTATTCGCCGATTTTCGATGAAGAGATGATTAGGTTTTTCAAGTGTTGGGGTTCGATGAAGGCAAGGATGGTCAGTGGTGGTTGAATTAAAGGTTGAATGGGAGAAATTTAGGGATTTAGGGTCAGGGTTTGGGGATTTTTAGATAAATTAAAGGCTTTGATTTTTTTAATTAAAAATTTTCTATTTTTTAATAACAAAAATATGTCACGTGTTGCATTTTAATTGGATAACGAAAATTTTTTAACGACTGTCACAGAAAAACCTTATTTGAGTTACAAAATAAAATGTTAAGCACCTATTGGACCAAAAAAATTATAACACCCTTAACCGGTCTGGGAGAAAACCGGATTAGAAGCGTCACTAGAGAGCAACTTGGAGAAACAAACATTCCAGTCAAGTCATACAAATACAAAATATACATAACTCCATAGCAAATTGTTAATCATCATAGATCTTAATCTAAACAATTCTGTTTTTATCAATATGGGCCATCTTGCAATGTTCCAAAGTTCGAGGACTAAAATGTAAATATTTCAAAATTTAAGTACTTATCATAATTCATCTTTTATTCTTTTCTTTTTACTAAATTTAGCATTATTGAATCAAAATCAAATTGATTATTAACTTAATGATCCTAAATCCCAATTACAGACTAAAATGTAATTTCTAAAATTTAAGGTACTATGTAACATCCCTTCCCCGTATTCATCACCAAATACGAGTCAGTAATGTTACTAACTAAGGTTAAATGTAACATCCCTTCCCCGTTTTCATCACCAAATACGAGTCAGTGATGTTACTAACTAAGGTTAAACACTTTCATTTCTTTAGCTTAGAAAACTAGCAGCTTGCACTACCTTAAAATTTATAACAATTTTTATAGACATCGAAAATTTATTCCGAAATTTTATAATTAAACTAGATTCATTAAGCTTTCTAATCATATAAATTATTAGTCCAAACTCATTACAAAAAATTTCAAATAAATCCCTACATTCTCGTCACAGCCCAAGATTTTCTGAAACTCTGGTGCCCTGTTTTCTTACCTTCCTTCGAATAAAAATTCATAACTTTTTACATACAACTCGAAATCAGTCACCGTTTGTTTTTTAAGAAACTAGACAAAATTTACAGTTCATACATATAAGATTCACCATCTAATTCTAATTGTGGAATTTATGCTGATTTTTCAAACATACTGCTTTTGCGTACATTTCTGAACAGATTTTTAAACTTTCTATCTTAGGATCCATCTTTTGTATAAACTTAGTCCATTATCATTTATATCCATAATAGAACTTACTAGGTTCATCATCCATATTATATCAACTATTAACCAACCACCTTTGGTAATAAGCTATTATAAACCCCACTAAAATATACATGCCATCTAGTACATTTCCAAAAGAAAGGATGAATGCCATTACATTACTATGATTATGGAGATATACCTCCCAAAATATGAAAGTGATGCTCGGATACTCTTCTTTCGAAACTCCTTCAAAACCTATGCATTAAATTCATCATACGCTAATCATATACTTAGTGAGGAAACAACATTTAATTCAAATGTAAATTAACATAGGTATCAATATAAATAAACAACAATGCTCATTATCACTTACCATAATATGCTTGCTAGCATATATGACATGATACATATATAATAACATAATACATGGTAATAACTTTGATTCTTACCATTACCTTTTCCATGTTTATCATTGAGCTTTCAAGCTTTTCATCATGTTTTTCAATTTATTTAGCCCAAGTATAGATTTAAGGAAATTTATGTGCACGAGTCATCCCCCCTATACTTACTTGAGTATAGTGTATTATTTGCACTTTACTGGAAGTGCTTAGCACCGAAGTGCTTCTGTATACTTACCAGAGTATACAATTAGTAAATAGTTTGCACTTTACCTGAAGTGCTTATAATAAGTTGCACTCTACCGGGAGTGCTAAAATGTTTATACAGCTGTTTATGACTCTATGGATATCCAACTATACTTTTAATTTCCTATCTCATACATTGGGCTTTATATCAATCATAGTCTCATACATGGCAACATATATACATATTGAGCAATTCATACCCAAGTTAATATTCCATGATTAATTAGTGATCCATGCATATGTTCATCCTTTGACATATTTCTAATATATCAAATATATAATAAATGACATAAAGATCATGCTATACATGCATTGCACTCACCTTGACACTTTCAAAAGTATAATTTATACTAGCCTCACTAAGCTCGGTTGCACTTTTTATCTTCTTTCCTCACTTGTTCGATCTCGAACTTGCTTGTTATATGTATGTACATTGAATACATAACACAAGCAACTTTAAGTACATGTCCAACCTTACTAATACATGTACATACCAAGTTGGAAAATTTAACATTTTCAACCAAGTGCTTCTTTACAACAACAATGCTTCCTACACTTAAATTTTACTTCAAATTGCACATTGTAACCAATAGTTTGATAATTTCAGTTTAAACCCTAATTTTTCTCTCTTAGGGTTTATAAACTAAAATTTGGAAGCTTCCACATTTCATCTCCATTTTAAAAAAATTTAATACCAAAATGGTCCTTGTATCATAGTAAACACTATAACCATACTTCTTGAATATTTTCAAATTTCTCACTTATTTCACCCAATTTGCAAAATTCACAATATAGTCCTAAAATGATGTTTTCTTCAATCCAATCACATAATTCAACTTAGAAAACATCATTCTAATCATTTCCATCATAAAATAAATTTTCACAAAATTTCCCCTAATTTTCTTCTTATAATCGAATTGGTCCCTAAAAGTTTTCCAAGAGATTTTCATCATTTCAAGCACGAAAACAACACTACAACACCATTTTCAACTTGATTGAACCTTAAAACATGAAAACCTAACATGTTCTTCAACCACCCTAATCATCAATCTCAACCTAGAGACATGGAAACTATGCAAAACGTATGTCAAAAGATAGAGAATTCAAGGGAGATCAATTTCTTGTTTCATGTCTCTAGCCAAAAACCAGACAAATCAAGCCAGAAATTGAATTGAAATTTTCCTTACCTAGTTCCCTTGAGGTTCGGCACTTGAGAGAAAGATGAACAAAAATTCTAGCTTTTTCTATCATAAATTTTAATGCCAAATGACTTATTTTCCCTTAATTTAAAACAAAAAATCTCCCTCATAGTAAAATGAACATTTTACCCTTGAATTATAACCAAATATAAGTTAACACCTATACTCAACCTTATCATCAAATCAATTATAATTTAAAAAAATGGGTAAAATGACCATTTTGCCATTAATGAATCTTTAGATTCTCTAAAATGCCATTTAGGCACTATTTCATATACTGTGTTAAATCGAATCTAAATCGATCAAGCACAATTCAAAACTTCAATGTCATATTCCTCGGGTATTCCTAAGACTTCCTTCAAAATTTCATAAAATTCCGAGCTCATACGATTACCCGAATTACACTTAAACTTCAATTGTAATTTCCCAATAATAGAAACATCAGCAAACCATAGTTTTTATATTCGATCCACACCCTTAGATGATATATTTATTTATAGAATAAAAATAATTATTGGGAAAATTACCATGTTGGTCCTTATATTTTTCTCAACTTTTCACTTTTATCCCCAAACTTTAAAACTTTACGTTTTCGTCACTGAACTAAAACCACTAACTTTTAATTCTTTACGTTTTGGTCATTAATCCAATAATGGGATATTACAATTCTCTCCCTCTAAAAAAATTCATCCTCGAATTTTTAGAATGTACCTGGATTAAACAAATGCTGGTATTGTTCTTTCATTCTCTCTTCGGTTTCCGATGTGTCTTCTTCAACTTTATGATTCTTCCAAAGCACTTTAACTTGTTTCTCAATTTCTTCACCCCATGAGCTAATATCTTTACTGGTTCTTCTTCAAATGTCAAATCGGGTTGCATCTCTACTTCTGAAGCTGAATTGACATGTAAAGGATCCGACCTATATCTACGAAGCATCGATACATGAAAAACATCATGAATCTTGCTCATTTCTGGTGGTAAAGCCAATTGATACGACATCAGTTCAACTCTTTTCAAGATTTCATATGGACCAATGAATCTGGGACTAAGCTTCCATTTTCTTCCAAATCTCATGATTTTCTTCCATGGTGAAACTTTCAAGAATACCTTGTCTCCTACTTGGTATTCAATGTCTTTTCTTTTTAAATCTGAATAAGTTTTTTGTCTATCGGAAGCTGCCCTTAGATTATCTCGAATTATCTTCACTTTTTCTTCTACTTCTTGAATCAAATCAGGCCCAACAATCTTGCGATCTTCCAACTCAAACCAATTTAATGGTATCCGACATTTTCTTCCATATAAAGCTTCATACGGTGCCATTTTAATACTTGACTGATAACTGTTGTTATACGCAAATTCAGCCAATGGTAAATACTTTTCCCACGAGCCTACAAACTCAATGACACATGCTCTCAGCATATCTTCCAAAATCTGAATTGTCCTCTCTGACTGTTCATTAGTTTGCGGGTGGAAGGCAGTACTAAAATGCAATCGAGTACCCAATGCTTCTTGTAGTGCTTTCCAGAATCTAGAAGTAAACCTGGGATCTCTGTCAGACACAATGGAAATAGGAACTCCATGTAGTCTAACAATCTCCCGAATATACATCTATGCATATTTACTCAAAGTGAAATCAGTTCTGACTGGCAGGAAATGTGCTGATTTGGTTAATCGATCCACAATCACCTAGATTGAGTCTTTCCTACTCGACGTCAATGGTAATCCGGTTACAAATTCCATAGTCACTTTTTCCCATTTCCATTTTGTAATAGCGATTGGTTGAAGTAACCCTGATGGCACTTGATGTTCTGCTTTAACTTGCTGACAAGTTAAGCATTTAGATACGAATTCCGTTATAGCTCTTTTCATTCTTGGCCACCAAAAATGGCTCTTCAAATCCTGATACATTTTATTTCCTCTTGGGTGCATTGTTAAAGGACTATAATGTGCTTCTGCAAGAATTTCCTTTCTCAATTCTTCATCTTCAGGAATATAAGCACGTCCTTTATAATATAAACATCCATTGGACTTCACTTCGAAGTCTGAAGATTCTTCCTTTTCAGCTTTATTCTTTATCTCAAAACAATTTTCATCTTTTTCTTGTGATTCTTTTATTTTTCTATCAAAGTAGACCTGATGTTCAGCTCAGCAAGTAAAGCACCATCATCCAATATTGATAACTGAGCATTCGATATCTGTAGAGCTAAAAACATCTTTTGGCTAAGTACATCTGCCACCACATTAGCCTTTCCCGGTGATAATCAATAATTGCATCGTAATCCTTAATTAGCTCGATCCATCACCTTTGTCTTAAATCTAGCTCCTTCTCCGTTAAAAACATATTTTAGGCTTTTATGGTTTGTGTATATATAACATTTTTCACCATATAAGTAGTGGCGCCAAAATTTTAAGGCAGAGACAACCGCAGCTAACTCCAAATCATGAGTGGGATAATTCCTCTCATGAGTTTTAAGCTGCCTAGAAGCATAATCCACCACTTTCCCGTCTTGCATAGGTACACAGCCCAAACCATTATGCGATGCATCACTATACACCACAAAACTCTTACCCGATTCAGGTTGAACTAACACTAGAGCTTCTGTCAAGATTTTCTTCAATCTTTCAAAGCTTTCTTGACATTCTTTAGTCCACATAAAAGATACATTCTTTCTTAGTAGTTTGGTAATAGGTGCAGCAATCATTGAGAAATCTTTCACGAACCGGCGATAATATCCTGCCAATCCGAGAAGACTTCTAACCTCTTCAACATTTTAGGAGGTTTCCACTTCATAATAGCTTGAATTTTCTGAGGATCAACCCGAATTCCTTCAGCCGATACTATATATCCAAGAAATGTCACCTCAGAAAGCCAAAACTCGCATTTAAATAGTTTGGCATATAATTTATTCTCCCTCAAGATCTGAAGAACTATTCTGAGGTGCACATCGTGATCCTCCTTGGTTTTAGAATAAACCAGGATATCATCTATGAATACCACTACAAACTGGTCCAGGTATGGCTGAAAAATTCGGTTCATCAAATCTATAAATGCTGTTGGGGCATTAGTTAATCCAAACGGCATTACCATGAACTCATAATGTCCATATCGAGTCCTGAAAGCCATCTTTGGAATATCTTACTCCTTAATCTTCAATTGGTGATAACCCGATCGAAGATCAATCTTAGAGAACACTTCTACCCCCTTTAATTGATCAAAAAGATCATCAATTCTTGGTTGACGATAATCGATACACAATCTCGTTGATCCATCTTTCTTCTTTACAAACAATACGGGTGCTCCCCATGGTGATATACTTGGCCGTATAAAACCTCGATTATGTAATTCTTGTAGTTGTGACTTGAGTTCCCTAAGTTCAGCAGGTGCCATACGATACGGTGCCATCGATATGGGTGTTGTACCAGGTAATACATCAATTCCAAATTCTACCTCTCTATCTGGAGGTAATCCTGGTAATTCTTCTAGGAATACATTTGGCAATTCCCGCACCATAGGTATATCTTCTATTTTTACTTCCTGCTTCAAGGTATCAATTTCGGAATTTGAATTTGTTTCACCGCCATTCATCAATATTTCATTTGCATTAGCAGCTGAAATAACATTATTACGATGCTTTGGCCTCTCACCCACGAATAATATTCGTGATCCATCTGGTGCCTTTAAAATTAATCTTTTTAATCGGCACTCCACTACAACATCATATGCAAATAACCAATCCATTCCCAATATTATTTCGAATTCAAAAAGCGGTAATTCCATAAGGCCAGCAGGAAGATCCACATTCTGAATTCTAATAGGACACCGACGGCAAATTCTTTTAACCTTAGCACTCTGGCCTATCGGGTTGGTTGCTACCACCTTACTCATAAATAGTTCTACTGGAATGTTTCTTTCTAGTATGATTCTAGAACTAATATATGAATGAGTGGAATCCGGATCAATTAATGCAAAAACAGGCCTATCAAAGATTTCAAGCATACCTGATATCACATCGGGGTCATCTTTACTCTCTGTGGTCTTGATATTATATACATGAGCAGGAGCTTTGCCTTTCAGGTTCGATGCAACTTCCGATGCACATTGGTGAGAATTCCAACCTCGATTCCCTTTATTTCTCTGAGAAGCAACCACCGATTGGTTTTCATGCAATTCTGGACATGCGCGTTTGAAATAACCCGGCTTCCCACATTGATGACATACTGTCTCTGGTGCATGCCAACATCGACCAGCATGTCTTCTTCTACAAGTTTTGCATTCTGATTGGATCCGAAATTCACCACCTTTAGCTTCACTCGTCCAATTGGGGTCTTGTTTGAATTTACCAGTAGAAAAATTCTTCTTTAGGGAAGACATTGATCCAGCTGATCCTTGCTGCTGAGATCTTTTACCCCGTTTAGACCAGGGTAAAACACTAGGACCTCCAGGTCGTTTGGTTGACTGTGCTTTCTTATCAGAAGCTTCTTCCTGCTCCACTCTTTCCCTTCCTTTAACTCTGTTGACTACCTCTTGAAATACATACGAATTAAGAGCAACCAAGAATTTCTTATACTCTAGATCTAGACTTCCCACAAATCTGGTAACTCTGTGCTTCTCTGTAAGAAGGAACTCTGTAGCAAACCAGCTAAGCTTATTAAACTCACATTCATACTCATATACAGATCTACTTGCTTGTTTCAAATTCAGAAATTGATTCTTCATATCCTCGATGAAAACATCACCAATGTACTTCTTTTGGAACTCTTTTAAAAAGAATTCCCAAGTAACTCGTTCCCGAGGAATTTGAGCAGTAATGGTGGTCCACCAAATTCGAGCGGGTCCTATCATAAGTGATGTTACTCCTTCAAGTTTTCCTTGATCATCACACCGAATAGTATCCAGCATAATTTTAATATCATTTAACCAAAAGTTCGCAGACATCGGATCTAAATCAAAATCACGTTGAAATTCTGATGCCTTCAGCTTCCTTACTTCCCTCGGTACAGATACTGGTTTTTGTCTATTTATAATCTCATATAATGCATGCAGGAAAAGTCCACGATCCTGAACCGACATGTCTTTCTATCCTTGTGCAGGTGCCTGACCTTGATATTGCTCTTGAGGTACATTCTGATTTACCTCGTTACTCGCACTCTGCACAAGGACTTCCTATTCAAACGCATGTCTAGAACCCTGATGGTCCGACATCTGAACAGAACATATTTTCAACAAACTTCTTAATATAGAGTAGCATTATTAATTATAGAGCATCAGAGTATCTGAACATAATCATCAGTAATTATGACATCCTAGTGGCATGTATACAATTCTCGCTCATTTTTAAACTCAATTTCTATCCAGAATCGACTAAACATGTAGCTCTGATACCAATAAATGTAACATCCCTTCCCTGTATTCATCACCAGATACGAGTCAGTGATGTTACTAACTAAGGTTAGATGTAACATCCTTTCCCCGTTTTCATCACCAAATACGAGTCAGTGATGTTACTAACTAAGGTTAAACACTTTTATTTCTTTAGCTTAGAAAACTGGCAGCTTGCACTGCCTTTACTTAAAAATTTATAACAAATTTTATAGACATCGAAAATTTATTCCGAAATTTTCTAATTAAACTATATTCATTAAGCTTTCTAATCATATAAATTATTAGTCCAAACTCATTACACAAAATTTCAAATAAATTCCTACATTCTCGTTACAGCCCAGAATTTTTTGAAATTCTGCTGCCATGTTTTCTGACCATCCTTCTAATAAAAATTCACAACTTTTTACATAAAACTCAAGAAAGTCATCGTTTATTTTGTAAGAAACTAGACAAAATTTCCAGTTCATACATATAAGATTCACCATCTAATTATAATTGTGGAATTTATGCTGATTTTTCAAACATACTGCTTTTGATTACATTTCTAAATAGATTTTTAAACTTTCTATCTTAGGACCCATCTTTAGTATAAACTTAGTCCATTATCATTTATATCCATAATAGAACTTACTAGGTTCATCATCCATATTATATCAACTATTAACCAACCACCTTTGGTAATAAGCTATTACAAACCCCACTAAAATATACATGCCATCTAGTACATTTCCAAAAGAAAGGATGAATGCCATTACATTACTATGAGTATGGAGATATACCTCCCAAAATATGAAAGTGATGCTCGGCTAATCTTCCTTTGAAACTCCTTTAAAACCTACGCATTAAATTCATCATACGATAAGCATATACTTAGTGAGGCAACAACATTTAATTCAAATGTAAATTAACATAAGTATCAATATAAATAAACAACAATGCACATTATCACTTACCATATTATGCTTGCTAGCATATATGACATGATACATATATAATAACATAATACATGATAATAACTTTGATTCTTACCATTACCTGTTCCATGTTTATCATCGAGCTTTCAAACTTTTCATCATGTTTTTCAATTCATTTAGCCCAAGTATTGATTTAAGGAAATTTATGTACACGAGTCCCCCTATACTTACTTGAGTATAGTGTATTATTTGCACATTACTGGAAGTGCTTAGCACCGAAGTGCTTCTGTATACTTATCGGAGTATACAATTAGTAAATAGTTTGCACTTTACCTGAAGTGCTTATAATAAGTTGCACTCTACCAGGAGTGCTAAAATGTTTATACAACTGTTTATGACTCTATGGATATCCAACAATACTTTTAATTTCCTATCTCATACATTGGGCTTTATATCAATCATAGTCTCATACATGGCAACATATATACATATTGAGCAATTCATACCCAAGATAATATTCCATGATTACTTAGTGATCCATGCATATGTTTCAACCTTTGACATATTTCTAATATATCAAATATATAATAAATGATATAAAGATCATGCTATTCATGCATTGCACTCACCTTGACACTTTCAAAAGTATAATTTATATTAGCCTCACTAAGCTCGGTTGCACTTTTTATCTTCTTTCCTCACTTGTTCGATCTTGAACTTGCTTGTTATGTGTATGTACATTGAATACATAACACAAGCAACTTTAAGTACATGTCCAACCTTACTAATACATGTACATACCAAGTTGGAAAATTTAACATTTTCAACCAAGTGCTTCTTTACAACATCAATGCTTCCTACACTTAAATTTTACTTCAAATTGCACATTGTAACTAATAGTTTCATAATTTTACTTTAAACCCTAAATTTTCTCTCTAAGGGTTTATAAACTAAAATTTGGAAACTTCCACATTTCATCTCCATTTTCAAAAATTTTAATACCAAAATGATTCTTGTATCATAGTAAACAACATAACCATACTTCTTGAATATTTTCAAATTTCTCACTTATTTCACCCAATTTGCAAAATTCACAAAATAGTCCTAAAATGATGTTTTCTTCAATCCAATCACATAATTCAACTTAGAAAACATCATTCTAATCATTTCCATTATCAAATAAATTTTCACAAAATTTCCCCTAATTTTTTTCTTATAACCGAATTGGTCCCTAAAAGTTTTACAAGAGATTTTCATCATTTCAAGCGTGGAAACAACACTACAACACCATTTTCAACTTTATTGAACCTTAAAACATGAAAACCTAACATGTTCTTCAACCACCCTAATCATCAATCTCAACCTAGAGACATGGAAACTAAGCAAAACTTATGTCAAAAGATAGAGAATTTAAGGGAGATCAATTTCTTGTTTCATGTCTCTAGCCAAAAACCAAACAAATCAAGCCAAAAATTGAATTGGAATTTTCCTTACCTAGTTTCCTTGAGGTTCGGCACTTGAGAGAAAGATGAACAAAAATTCTAGCTTTTTCTGTCATAAATTTTAATGCCAAATGGCTTATTTTCCCTTAATTTAAAACAAAAAATCTCCCTCATAGTAAAATGACCAATTTACCCTTGAATTATAACCAATTATAAGTTAACACCTATACTAAACCTTATCATCAAATCAATTATAATTAAAAAGAATGGGTAAAATGACCATTTTGCCATTAATGAATCTTTATATTCTCCAAAATGCCATTTAGGCACTATTTCATATACTGTGTTAAATTGAATCTAAATCGATCAAGAACAATTCAAAACTTCAATGTCATATTCCTCGGGTATTCCTAAGACTTCCTTCAAAATTTCATAAAATTTCGAGCTCATACGATTACCCGAATTACACTTAAACTTTAACCGTAATTTCCCAATAATAGAAACATAAGTTCAAACCATAGTTTTTATATTCAATCCACACCCTTAGATGATCTATTTATTTATAGAATAAAAATAATTATTGGGAAAATTATCATGTTGGTCCTTAGACGTTTCTCAACTTTTCACTTTTATCCCCAAACTTTAAAACTTTACGTTTTTGTCACTAAACTAAAACCACTAACTTTTAATTCTTTACATTTTGGTCACTAATCCAATAATGGGATATTACATACTATTTAGAAATTAAGGACACATTCATGAAATTCATGTTAAATCATGCTTACTTGCAAATTTTTAGCTTATTTGGGCATTTTTAACTCATTCAATTGATGCGTACATCACTTAGGTCTGAAAGGTAAAGAAACTGAAACTGGATTCAGTTATAACTGAGTTAACTGCCTTCCATACCAGTACTCAAAGGACCTTATCAGTATTAGTTAAAATCTCAAATTCCAGTAATCATTTTTCATATCTGTAAGAGGACCGGTACCGATATAGTCGTACCAATACGATAGGGTACTGTACTCGTACGTCACGAACAATAATTTCCAATAACCATTTTTGGTACCGTACGGTCAACCATACCGGTACGTTTTACACCAAATGGTCAGTTTAGGCATGGCCGTACCGGTATATATTAGATACCGTATCGGTATGCCCTGCACTAGATTATATAATTTACTTAGTTTTTACTTTTAAAACATATTCATAACATGTCCAAACTGGTACACCATACTTCTATCATGTTCAACTTATAATACATCAAGTCCTTAGTGCTTTAACATATCATCATATACTTTACCCTATTGTGTGTTATTAGGGTCATACCATTAAACATATTTGCACACATGTCATACATGCACACATAAAAATTATCCTTGAAGCATGTCACAATTTATTATTTCTTACTTGGATTTCTAAACTTAATTAAGCTTACCATACTTAACAAAACATCATTCAAGTTAAGCATATCATACATTGACATCATGAATCAAACCTGACTATTCCCTATCATTTTATATAGTACATTTTATTATCATTCGTCTTGCACTCATTAGTATTCCCAATTTTGCTTAAAATCATGACCAACTGTTCATAGTCACATGATAACATCATGCACCAGAGTTTTCAAAACATATCACTTATCCAGAAAACATAACTATCCAAAGACACATTCATTCCAATGAAGTCTATCATGCTTAGTTCATATGCCACCATCTAGGAGTTTGACAAAGGAAACCTACTTGATGCCTTACGAATGACTTGCAACCCCTATATACGATTCTAAACGTTTACGAAGACTTAAAACCTGAAATGCATTCAAAGAGACATTGTAACACCCTTAACATATATTCATAGGTCGAATATACACTAAAGATGTTACTGAGTTATTAAGAAAACTTGACTTGAATTTTTTTATACCAAACTTTGTCTTGTTGTTTAACCCTAATCACGTATAAAATTTAAAATCAAGAAGGGGTCTAGGCAGGGTACATAGTTTTCTCCCTAAATTATATTTTTATTTCAATATCATATTTATAAATTTTCTAAAATAATTCAGGGTCGAAACTAGCTGCTATAGACTGATGTGGTTTTCAAAGTTTTGGGGTTAAAAGTATAAACTTTGGGGAATAAAGTGTAAATTTCCCCAATAAGTAATTTTATTCAGTATAAGAATGAAACAGATCAAAATGGGTACCTTGATATCGGTTTTAAGAATTAAGATGCAGAGAAAGGTACCGAAATTGGATCGAATGAAATTGTTAAGCGTGCTTAGGCCAGAGAAATACATGGATGGGTGACCTTCGGGAAGGTCCCATAAAAGTGTTTCTAATCGATATTTTGGATTCATTAAAGGTAAAGAATATTTGAATGGATTATCGATAAAGGATTTCTAAGAGAAAATTTATTCTATAGAGATTTTCGATAATTATCAGAATAGTAAACTGAGTTAGGAAAATTTAGTCTAAGTTCTGGGAAAGAAAGTTTTTATGAGATAATAGAGTTCATTTTCCGAATATGGAAATATAGAATTTTTGGAATAAATCTGATAGCTCGATGAAGGTGAAATCGCAGTAAAAGTATTTTATGAATATCAGGAGATCGGATTGAAATTTCAGAGGTTGATCCAAAAGCCATAGAAAAGTTATCAAATACTATTTTATGAATATTTTATTATAGTTGGTTGGATTTCAACTAGACTTAGTTAATTTTTACAAGAATGGCAAACTAGTAAATAAAGACTAGTTGGAGGGCAAATCGGTCATTTGAAAAGGATGGCAATTTTGAAATATTTTGAAATATTAAGGGCAACTTTGGAAGGTGAATTACACTTGGATCAAATCATGGCCATTAATTTTAGATAAGATTAAGTCTTGGCCATTGGATTAAAAGGGCAAATTAGTAATTTCACCAATTAAACGAATTTTAAGTTCATTTAATTTTAACATGTAGATTTAAATAAGTAAAAGATGAACCAAATTGTTCATATTTCTTGAAATATTTCGAACTAAGGGGAGAAAAAAAAGGGAGAAAAATTTTCAAGCTCGATTCAAGCCCCGAAACTCGATTTTTAGGTAACATTTTCAACTGCGAAGTTGTTCGACTCTTCAAGATCTATCTTTTGATGTCAATAATTCATGGAATACATGCTTGATTGATGATAATTTTGATGAGAAAGAAATTAGGGTTTATGGACTCAATTGGGGTTTTTGAGATTTTATGATTCCATGTTGAAATCAAGCTTTTGTGATGTTAAAATCATGTTATTGAGTTGGGATTTAAACTTTACATATTTTTATTATTATGAAGATGCTTAGGGTTTATGGATTCAAGTTTGATTTAGGGTTTGTGATGTTGGATTAATGATCTAGTAAGCTTGAATTATTATTTGGAAGCAAAACCTTATGTTAAAGGTATAAGGACAATTTCAGAAATTCTAAAAGTTAGAGGAACGAATCTGATTTTTATGATTTTGAAGTGTATTTATGTTATTATTGATGTTGGAGATGAGAAATTGAAGTTAGAATGCAAAACCGATGTTAGATCGAGTTAGTGACCATTTTGATAAATTGTCAAAGTTAGGTGATCAATTCAGAAATAAGGTTTTAGAGAAGGATTAAATCTAATTTTAGTTGAAATAATATAATTCAAGTAGTAATGTTGATTTTAGGACTAATTTGCAAAGTTTAGAAGCTTGAATCCTTATCTTTGCATTTTAGTGACTATTTCGGAAAGAATGAAAAATTAGAGGGAATTATTTTTGAATAATTATCTGACGAAGAAAGTGATACACTAGATGGTTAATTTTATACCAATGTCCTCAAGTACGTACTCAATTTTAGATACTACGGTATCGAATTAGAGGCTATAGAGTCTTAACGAACTTGCCTCGTGTCAGGCACTGATCATGCCGCACTGAAATAGATACTTCAGTATCGTAACAAGATGAATTGAAAAGGTTATGAATATGCAGATGATTGCATGATAAAAGTATAACCATAAAAGAGCATGTGTTATGTGGATGATCAAATGATGAAAGTATGATCATGGTAGAACATATAATATGCAAATGACTGCATGATAAAAGCATAACCATGATAAAGCATGGGTTATGTAAATGATTACATGATAAAAGCATGACCATGGTAGAGTACATGATATGCAAATGATTGCATAATAAAAGCATGTACACGATAGAAAATCTGTTATGCAAATAATTACATGGTGAAAGCATGCATTTGATAAAGAATATGTTAAGAATTAGATAATACATGGCTCATATGATGGTGGTAATACATGATATCATGTCAATATGACATGCTTGCCATTTATAGAGAAATATAATGTACTCTTACATGATATACTGAATTTGCATTACTTCATGTTTTGATAAATTGAAAATTAAATGCCTCACTAAGTTCGTACTTAGCACGTGTTTGTTGCACACGTAGGTTATGTTAGAGAACCATGAATAGGATTCAAGCGTGCTGATCAAGTTACAATCTGCAGCACATCAGTAAGACATTCTAAATTATGACAATCTCTAGTGGGCATGTAAACTATTTTCTTGCTGATAGTATATGATGCATTAAATTGAATTATAATGATAGTCTAAATAATCAGCTAGACGATGAATTGTATATGGATAAAAAATTTAAGCTTAACTTTCAGTAGCATGTTTAAGTAACTTCTATAATGTATATTCAACTACGATTATATGTTATAGGTGTTACAGACATGGTAAGCTTACAAAGCTTAGTGAAGTAGTATTGTAACACTCCTAAAACTAGCCTAGTAGGAAACTGAATTTCGGTGATCGAAAATTTCATTTCCAACAAGCCATTGTGATTTTTAAGTCATGATCATGTAGCTAAATTCTCAAGTTTTGACTCGAATTATGTTCGATTATGGATTAAGGACTAAACTGAATAAATCAAGTGACTAAAACGGAAGAATTAGGAAGTAAGGTGCTAGAGTGTAAAGAATAGAGTGTTGAGTGACAAACCATGTGAATAACCCACAAAGGGGTTAGTTACCCCACACGTGGCCATGGAGGAAGATGATTCCTTCATCTATGAGTATGTAATATCCATAGGAATAATAAAAGAAAGAAAGGAAATAAAGAAAGAAAGAAATATAGGAAACTTACCTATCAGGTTAAGGAATGCCAAGCAAGCACCTCCCCTCCTTCAACCCCTCACTTGATCATGCAAGCACCTTTATGGATAAAGCTTGAAAGCTTTAAATTTCTTGTTAAATCACTACTTTTTCTTATCCCTAATCTTAATCAAGGTATGCCCAAGACTCAAGCAATTATTTCCATGGATTCCTTAAATAGAAATTAAGGAAGATTAGGATTAATAATCCTAGGATCAAGTTTATGGTTTTAAGAATACCTATGTTTAAGTTTAAGTTTAAGTTTGATAAGGGATTTTCATAGCCATGATAGTTCATAATCTTTAGTTCCATGTACATGAACTCTTGGTGATCCCTAGTGCTGAAATTGCATTTTCTTTATGTTAGAGCAATCCATTGGTGGTGAGGAATCACTAAGCCCTTCCAAGCAATCCAAGACTCCCAATAAGGGGATTGTCATCCGAGAGCCAAAATAGCTTTAGATTGTCTGGTGAGTGTAGTTTATGTCTCGGGTATGGCTACGTACCATCCCGATTGTATTTATGCAATTTTCATGATTTTGCATTATTAACATGTCAAGGCTCCTATAGAGTCAAACTAAGGAAATTGACAATAGTAAGCTTATACATATTACTTTTATTGATTATGAACATGATTTGTATGAAAATGCATGACATGATGATATATGGCATGAATAGAAACATGATGATATATGGAAATATGCTTATGATGTGCAAGTTAATGAATATGTTACACTGGAGTTAAGGCTCTAACATGCTATGTTATATGATATGTGAATCATGGAACTATGAAATTATAATGTTATGGATACGTTGGATATAAATGTACCTTGGATACAATTGCCATGCCATATTAATTCATTAAGCTCAGGTACGAGTGGAATATGATCCTTGGGCTAAGGCCCTAATTGGCGATGACGGAGGGATGCTAGGTTCAGTATTTGGCGAAGTTGGTAGGTTGACCACACATGTTTGGCTAAGTTGATTGGGGATTCGTGTATCAATTGGCTACTAAGATATAATACAAATTGATTGATTTAATCATTTATTTATGAATTATACAAGTATGTATTCATGTGACTATGCATTGAGTCATGATGAAGCAAGTACTCTCATGTTATACTATGATACATGAATGCACATGAAACATTGATTACGTGTCATTCTGTCAACTACCTCACTAAGTTATATAAGCCTAACATGCTCATTTCATGCATTTTAAGGTCCGAAAGCTTCTTAGAAGTTGATCATGCAAAAAAGGTTGCAAGTGACCTCGACAAGCATTTTGTGTAATGTAATCAAGCCTTTTTTAATTCCTAGATGGTGGCATATGATACCAGCATGTTTAAATATGTTATGGCATTTAAGTTAAGTGTGTGCTAAGTTATATGATGGATGGAACTTAAGCTATATGTGTTTATGCAAGTACGCTTCATGAAATGGCCTTAATGGTACTTACATGGGTAAATCAAGTAAATGCATGCTAAAATATACATGGGCATGATTTAAGGTTAGTTCAACATGTTAGAAATGGGATGTGTAAGTTTGAGATAGTTTGGACCTGAATTGGTTAGGTTTTGAATCAAAAAGCTTGTGAAATATGCAATATGGTGTAGAGGGTACCGATACGGTATCCGACGCATACTGGTATTGCCCTGCCTAAGTTATCCATTTGGTACAAATTGTACTAGTGCAATTGACCGTATCGGTACCAAAATTGGTTTTCTAAAATATTTTTGTTCATGGCGTACCGGTACGGTACCTTAACATATCAGTACGGTCGCACCGGTACTAAAAGTGGTTACTCGAATTTGGGGAAATTGTAAGAATATCGGTACGACCCATTACGTACCGGTACACGGATGGCAGTTAAAAATGATTATAAACCCTGAAGCGGATTTTTAAACTTTGCATTCTAATCCTAATTGATCAATGTGTTAATTAGATGAGTTCTAGACCTCCAAGTGAGTTGAAAATTTACAGGTAAGTTCATCAAGGCAGTGATTACAATTATGTAGCTTTAAATTCTGAAAAGATCATAAGTTTCAAAAAATTACAATAAAGTCCCTAAACTTTAAATTTCTTGCAAAATAACCCCTAATCACGAAATCAAGACTTGATATTATTTGGCATGACTACTTGTATGACATGTATGAAAAGAATCATGTGCTTTATCCATGATTATTGTATGAATAATGATGTTTAATGCTTCAAATTGGTTTCCGATAACATCTCCAACTTGGTTCTCTCCTAGACTGGGTAAAGAGGTGTTACATTTATTGGTATCATAGCTAGAATTTAGTCAATTATAGGACTAAACCGAGACTCAATACATAATTGCATATGCATATGCCACCTAGGAGTTACTTTTTGTACGATATCTATGACTTGCAACTGACACGGTCCTCTTTTCTTCTTAATAGTATAAAAGATGTCTGATGTTGATTTGGGATGTGATGATATTGACCATCACGTTGTCTTCTCTATGAATGAAGATGAGTAAGTGATGAGAGATCCTCCGATTCATGATGGAGGTTAGAATGATCCTCCACAACTCCTCGTTACACCATGTCCAACAGGAGTGTTTTCAAAGCATGACCGATATAGTCAAGTAATTCATGGCTTCTATAAAGGAAAATCAACCTGTTCAGCTAGATGTGGCTACCTCTTTGACATCTCAGGCACCCACTAACAAGTTGGCTCAACATCAGGCCTATACGTTCACAAGGTTAGATGATGATAACCCGTAGATAGCCGAGTATTGGTTGTATAGTACTATCAAGATTTTGACTACGCAGATTCAATGCTCTAATGAGCACAAGCTTGAATATGCTTTGACATTGATTTCTAATGAAACTCAGAATTGGTGGGAGACCACCATTCTCATCGCTCCCAAAGAAATCATCTTATTGGAATTCTTTTTGAAGGAATTCCACAAGAAATATATTGGTGAGCAATATTTAGCTGATAGAAGGAGAATATTCTTGCGTATAAAAAAAGAAGGAGGTCGGTGGACCAATATATCCGAGATTTTTGCAAGTATTGACTATATGGGCCAGAGTATATTAAGAAAGAAGAAGACAAGTGTATGATGTTTATTGATGGATTATTTAATGATTTGTATCCAATATTTACCGCTCTAGGGATTACTGACTTCTAGGATTTGGTCAACCGAGTCATTGTTATTGAGGCAACTCAAAAGGCTCGGGAAAAGAGAAGAAGAGGCCAAGCACGGTATGATAAGAGATCTTAGGATGAGTCTCATCTCTTTTACCCCTAAAAAGGGACAAGAATTAAGATATGGAACAACCCATCCTTTAGCAACCCTCAAGATCTGGTCAGGTCTCCAAGCCTCAATCCATGACTTATTCGGTTGCTCGAACTACCTCAGCTGAAAGCACTAGGGCTCAGGCCGAGAATCTTAGTATCCCCTGTGCACCTATTGTTAGAAATTACATCTAAGGTAGTGCCGAAGGCAATCAGGGACATGCTTTTAATGTGGTGAGAAAGGTTATTTTATCTGAAATTATCCTTAAAATTCTACTGCACCATCTCCTACTGTTTCACAAACTCAATCATCAAAGGGTAAGGGACCCAAGCAAGTTCAAACGGTAGCTTCTAGGAAACCTTGTGGTCCAATTTCTTCCTTACCAAAGCAAGAACCCAAGACTCCGGTGTAAGTATATCATGTTCGTAACATAGAGGAGATCCTAACATCATTGCAGGTATGGTTGAATTATGTTCAAGCCTTGTATATGCTTTGATAGACCCTGGATCCACACATTCATTTATATGCACTGTATTGATAGGAATTGAATCCTGAATTTACTACTTCTGAGATTATAGCTACAATTCCGCTAGAAGGCAGTGTGTCTATCAATTTGATATATAAGAATTGTCCCTTGATGATACAAGGGATCCCTTTCTTCCAACTTAATGGCTTTAACCTTTCATGAATTTGACTTTATTCTGTGACTTGATTGGCTCGAAGAGTATCAAGTCTGGGTAGACTATTCCAAGAAAAAATTGTACTTACACGATTTGTGATAGAAAATTATCACCTTGTTAGATACTTAGCATGAAAGAAGGACATCCAAGATTTTTGCCATTGTTGGTGGGAACAAGAATGAACTAAGAAGGAAAGATATCACTACGGTGATTGAATTTCCTGATGTATTTCATGATGAGCTTTCAGGTTTACCTCTAACCTGAGAAGTGGAATTTGGAATCAAAGTGCAACTGAGGACCGCTCCGGTTTCAATTGCACCCTACAAGATAGATCTTATTGAACTTAAGGAATTGAAAGCCCAATTGCAAGAATCGCTCGATAAGGTCTTTATTCGATTGAGTACCTCACCTTGGAGAGCTCTAGTTCTGTTTTTCAAGAAAAAAGATTGCACTACACAGTTCTGCATTGATTACCGTCAATTGAACAAGCTCACCGTCAAGAACAAGTACATGTTACCAAGAATTAATGATATGTTCGATCAGTTAAAAGATGCTATGATGTTTTCCAAAATAGATTTTTAGTTTTGGGTACTATCAGATGAAAGTGAAGGAAAATGACGTTCCCAAGACGACATTTCATACAAGATATATGAGTTAATCCTAATTAACTTTGGGTATTTCCATCGATAGAGGTAATGCTACTTTAAAATCTACTCAGCAATAAAACCAAGAATAGAAGTTATTAATTGTTGTATTTGCTAGCATGGAATCCATACATCCCTCTCCAATGCCTACCATCCATTTGAATACATTTATTTGTCAATCTGTCTGCATTTTCACTGCATTTCCCCTAGTCATTTTCTTAATCAAAATCTGAAATCCAATTCAACTCATTTGTTCCTATTCACAAGTAAAATATTGTGGAATTTAATTCCTTGACAATCTCTGTGGCTACGTGTAAGACCCAAATTTTATCCAGGTGCATATATATATAATATATTTCCCTATAAATAAAACCAAAAATAATATAAATAAATAAACAGTTTATAAATAATACCCAAACAGTCCAAATGTCCATTACATATACAAAAATGTCTCTTTTACAATTCAAAAGCCCAATTCAGATTTACAAGGCCCAATTCCCTATTTGATACAATTGTTGCGAGCCTTAAGAAACACAAAATGGTTCCAAAGCCCATTTTCCCGCCCAAACTGGTCCACGTGGCAGCCTCAGATTGGAAAAAACCAGTCGCCACGGATTGTGTGTTTTCTCCCGTTTAGCTGGATCCTATTGGCGTATCTGATGTCATTATTTGCATCACCTATAAATAGGATAAGAGAAAAATATCAGGGCAATAATGAGCATTAATGATAACTATAATAAAAATAAAAATAATAATAAATAATAAGGAGAGAGAATTACCTCAGGAAACTGAACCACCTTGGAAAGCTGTACCGTCACCGGGAAGAGGAAGAGACCGCTGGAAAGTTCATCGGAGGCAGGAGTTAGTATCGGAGCTCACGAACCGCTACTGTTAGAAGGTATAATTCCTTCCATATCTTATTTGTTCCTGTAAAATGAGAGATACATTAGGATATGTAAAAAACAGAAACTGAATAAAAATAAAAAGGAGATGGCCGAAAATCTTATCTGTTGGCTGAAGTGGTCAAGACGGAACTGAAGATGGTTCAGGTTTGGTTAGATCTAGGTCATAGGCTGGGGAAGAAGGGCGGTTCTGTTGAACCATGCTTAGATATAGGGCTTAGGTTCAAAAAAAGGAAAAAAATAGGTTTTTTAGGGTTTCAGCCGGTGTTCAAAAATCGCTTTACGGTGGCCGGCCGAAAAAGTAGTGATGGTCGGAGACAGTAGACTTGGTCGACAATAGGCTAGGGTAGCCGAAGGTTGGTGGTTTTGGATCTAGTAGCAGAGTGGAAGGTAGAATGTGACCGGAGTTGATGATGTTCATCCTTTTCTTGATGAACATGGATGAACATTCATCCTAAAATGTGGGGTTTCGATCCATTTGCAAAGGAAATATGGGTTTGGGTGTGTTTATTTCAGAGGAAATGAGAAGTGACCGAGTTGGACTCGGATTGGGCTTTATATAGCCCGAGTCAAACGACACCATTTTGGTTTCGGGTTGACTCTATCCGTACGGGTTATTCGGGTCGGGTAGGAAGATCTGAGCCTTGCTCTTGGGTTTTCATAGTTTTGCCCAAAATTTTGCCTTCCTATCAATTTGGTCCCCAATTCCCTTTAGGTGGATCCGGAACCTTTTTAATTTGATCAATTTAGTCCCATATTCCTTTTAATTGAACCCCACAGTTTGTAATCTTTTCATTTTGGTCACCTTGGATTTGTAATTGGGCATTAGGGCTTTGTATTTTCTTCAATATATCCAACATTTTAATAAAAATTTTTTTTTTCAATTGTATTCAATTTAATCTTTTATTTAATGTTTAATTTATATGTGTGATGCATGTCTTAAATTGAGCATATATGATTGTTTGTTAGATAATTAAATTACCTAGATTGATTAGTTGCTAAAGCCCTTAGGTTTTAAGTTCTTCAATTAGGAATTAATAATTAAATTAGGGAGATAATTATAGTAAATTAACGAGTGTTAAATAGGAAACTTTGAAGTTCCAATTTGGATGGTGTTTCATTGCTTGCAATGAGGTGTTATCCAACATGGGCTTTTAAGTGGAATACTTAATACCCATTAGATCCTAGAAATTAATAATTGACATAGCTAGTTCAATTAAAGCCTTAAATAGGACTATATAAATAGGACTATAACTCTAAATAATTAGAATAACATATAATTAGTGAATATTTTGTAGGAATTTAGGGGTTCTAAGATGGATGGTATTCAAGCAATTGGTACTGTTTCATAAAGGCTTTTAAATTTAAATAATATTCATAGTCTAAATCAACTCAACTAATTAGTGCCTCGTTAAGTTAGAACTTAAAATGAACAAGACAATAACAAATCACGCATTCAAACATTTTATGTTGGAGATTCATTTTTTGAATATGAATAGGGTTGCCACTTAACGGGGTGGTTTTAATATCATATTCGGATAAAAATGAATCTCCTTATAAAATGATATCTCCATTTGGAATTTAAATTCATTTATAATTAAGGATCAAATTAAATTCAAATAATTATTCGAAATGCCAAAATGCCACATAAAATTAAGGTACCGATAATGTGCGTTTGTGGGGGTGTTGTAACACCCTAAAACCGGTTTAAGAGATAAACCGAGTTTAAGGTTACAAATAACCAACAAGCACCCACACAACAATCTAACAAAGAAGATATAAAAAATCCAACAAAGATAACATAACCTTTCAAGCAAAGAGAAGCACAAAAATTAGCATATAGACTCAATTAAAAGAAAACCATCTTAAACCTTAAATAACATCTTTCCTTAATAGCAATTTAAGGGTTTAACTTACATGAAAACTAATCTTCGAAAGGGGCAAGCATTGAAATACAAGTCAAGAATTTCTTTAGACAACGAGATCCATGTGGCATTACTGAGTTTTAACCTAACATACCAGATTTGTTCCATTGCACATCAATACAAAATTCCATGCGACTAGTCAAGATTTAAAAGGTTTACAAAGTTAAAATCAAACAAACAAGGACAAGATATTAATATCTTTAGCATGTTAGAAGCCCACACACATCACGAAGTATTACCTCCTACTTCCAAAAACATAGCAACCGATCAATATCAATATATATATATATATCATTTATACTTCATATTAATTTATCATACTATTCGCACAACCAACGAATACATGTTAACATAGCTTGCTCAACAAGTTACCATTCAATTAACATACTACCTTAATTGTTTCGTCAAATATTTACCTCAACCAAAATCACTTAAATATGCTCTCAACATCACAACAAGATTAAGCAACAACAATTATAAAGCACCCTAGATCATACACATGTAGAATTAGCTCAAGGATAATACATACCAACTTAAGCTATGTAACCATGTTAAACATTAGATAGGCTATTACAAATATTTAGGAGTACCAAATGCATAAACATTACATACCCAAGTCTAATTAACAAACTATATGTAATACAAAACATGTCGCCACCCATCTAGGAGTTCTATCAGATGAAATTACAAAACATACTTTATGTACTTGTGTCCAACCCAAGCTCCAAGAGTGGCCTCTAGCAAGGTTTACCCTGAAAGTAATGAAAGGGATCTCAAGTATACATTTAGTGAGGCAGATTAAACTAATTGCTAAATCATGATCAAAACCAATATTTCATTAAATATCTCAACATATATAATCCTAAGCTTGAACGAGGATAACCAAAATGAAGCATACCATTCAAAACAAACATATGTATCCAAACACTTGATCATATATTTTCAAACAAGCATAGATATACAAGTACTTATTCGAATACATATAAAATAAAGCATTTAACCATTTTCATAAAATGTCCAAGTAGGCCAATAAGTATATCTTCTTACCATATAAATTATTATTAAGGTTTAAATGTATATATCTAAGCATTTAATTGGATCAACAACCACTAGACTCCATTTAACAATTAATCATATATCATGCTTTAGAGACATACATCTTACAACTCAAGAGTTATTAAATATCAATTAGGTCGAATGTATTCTTATATCACAAGTTACAACAACGTCACATTAGCTATTACATATTCTTTCAAGGTTTCTTTTCAAAATAGCCTTGAGAATCAAGCAGTCTAAGAACACGAGTCCCCAACCAACTGTCGCCAGACAAAATGGTACTCGAGGTATCGGCCAAACCCTCCTACTGTCGCCAAGTGACCATCATACACATCGCTCCTACTGTTGCCTCATAGGGACCGTAGTCCCGGACTGTAGTCCACCCCAATCATGAGCTTTAAAGACTCTATGGCATGCCAGCTGAACTTATGACTGACTCGAGACCAAAGCTTAACATTATCGTAGCTTATTTGAATTAGATTAGAGCATAGCTCCTCATTTCTTTAATCAAAGATCTTATCATAATTGTTCATGAATCAAACATGCTCAAATACATAACAAGCTTCTTTTCCAACATTTAACATGTAAGCATTTGATTGATCTTAATATATATATATATCAAGCATTCTTCGCACAAACATATCATCTAGTACTTTTATTTAAATACTCACCTCGATTCCAAGCTTAGAGCACAAGCATATTTTAGATTAAAAATACAAACAACATATAATTAGAATAGCATGCTCGGGATAGATTAACTATCCTGAGACTTTAAACTACACTCACAAGTAATTTTGAGCTATTTATGTCCACGAATCAAGACTCCATTTTCCTTATCCACTATTTTTCCTTTGTTAATCCTTAATCCTCCAATTTCCTCTTGGTCTATAGGTAACAAAAGGTATAATGACACATTAGAGAAGATCCTAACATTCATTCCTTTGCACACAAGTTTAATCACATTATAACAATTCACCAAACATTCAATCTATGCAAAACAGTCCAATTATTCTTATAATGTCCAGCATCGTCCATAACAACCAAAGATACTCCAAAACAATCTTTAAACTTATTACTCAGTCCCTATACATCCCACAAGGCAATTCCCCTATTTTTAAACTATTCAAAACAGTCTACATATTTCATTATACATTCAAAACAGTCCCAATTTTGTATATAAATACACATATAACCAAATCAATCTTTTAACAATCATAATTTCATTTATATATTCACAGAACAATTTACACAGTTAACCTAATCTCAACCAAAATTCATTATAATATAATTATTAAGATTCCAATTTCAACTATTCTAACATTTTGGTTATTAAATAAAATCACAATCACTTCAATAATTTTATCTTATTTTCATTCGAATGTTCTTAAATACACTATACATGGTCTTAAACAAAAAAAAAACTAAATCATCATTCCAAGTACCAAAATGCATGCTATGAATTTTACTCATCATACATCCTAACATGTACATGAATCATGAACAGCCACATAAACATTGATCAAGGTGAAATTTTAAACAAAGATTAAGAAAAGATTATCATTACCTTAATTTCAAGCAAAGCCAGTTCTACACTTATCAAATTTGACAAGAATGAACAAAGCTTCATGGATTTTCAAAGTTTTCTCTCTCGCAATTCAAGGGGTTCGATTTTTAGGAGAGTGAAGAAGACAAAAGGGAAGGCTTAACCAAATAGCTGAGACCCCTCTCTCTTGTCTTTCTCCTATTTTGCCATGTGTACAAGTCATCTTAATACTGTTTTATTATCATGCAATCTTCCCCTTTTGATTTTTATTCATTTTATTCCTTGCGTAAATAGCACTCTTTCTTTTATTATCTCTTTTTAGTCCTAAGTTCTTAAATTAGCTATCTTGATTCACAATAATTTAAATTACTTAGGAATCAAAAGTGGTAACATTCTTCTAAGCCTAGTTTTAGGATATCACAGGTGCTAATCCTTCCCTACACGTAATCGACTCCCAAACCCAATCTTTAAGAAAAGAATCTCTAGTTTGTTTACCTCAAAGTGATCGGTGGTTACTCAAATTGTTTTTCTATAAAAGGTAAATTTAATCAAAATGGATTAATTGATTTAAAATCAAATGAATTTAAAATGGGGTCAAAACCCTAATTTTACAAAAATCAATATCAGTCTATTTTTACACACGATTTCAAAAATGGTCGCGACAATACGATACTCAGCTTACTGCTGTATTACTTACTGGCCGCGTGTACTTGCACGCAAAAAAACGTAAACTTGGCTTTATTTACTGGCATATTTACATTAATTCTTCAATTGTTTGCCAAGCGTTAGTTAGTCGATAAGTTTTTAGCGCCTTTGCCAGGGATTGTTACGGATTTATTTGTTTTTGTTTTTTTACTTTTTTGTTTATTTTACTTATTTTTTTGTTTGGTGTATGACCAGGAGACGTACTGTGAAGGAAGATTTATTATACGACCCAAAATGGAAAGAACCCTACGCAGGTTGAAAAAGAAACTTAGAGAAATATCTCTTAATAGAAATGGAGAGTAGATGGTGTCATTCACAATCAAGAAAATTCGCTAATAAATGTAGAACTACTGCCCGCACCTGCTGTGGCGGCGAAAAAAGCAAGACCTATCAGAGAACACCTGGCACCGACCATGGAAAATTTGATGCTAGGGCTGAGTGGTCCAGAGGTAAATACATCCAATTTTGAACTTAAACCGGTAATGATACAAATGCTTTTGAATGTAGGCCAATTTGATGGATCACCTACTGGAGACCCAAGGCAACACTTGAAGCAATTCATGGAGGTGTGCCAACTATTTTAGCAACCTGGTGTAGCTGAAGAGAGAGTGAAGTTGAGACTATTCTTATTTTCTCTTAGAGATAGAGCAAAAACATGACTAACCTGGTTTAGTTACTTTATGGGTAGAGTTATGCCAGAAGTTCCTTCTGAGATTCCAGCCACCTAAACTTAATGCCAAGCTGCGGAGTGAAATCATTACTTTTAGACAAGCTGATGATGAGACTTTGTATGATGTCTGGGAGCGTTTTAAGGACCTATTGAGGTGTCCCATACATGGATTCCCTACTTGGACCCATATGGAGACCTTTTATAACGGACTCAATGCTCATGCTAGGACTATAGTTGATGCTTCGATAAATGGTTCGTTATGGAGGCATTTGACATCCTTGAAAGGATTGCCACCAATGACCTCTAATATCCTACTGCCAGACTGGGACCTAGAACAAAAATTGCTGGAAAATTATAGCTTGATACACTTTCATCTATCAATTCTCAAATTTCCAACCTCACTAGCATAGTAAAAGCAATGCAAAAGCCTACTGAAGTCCGATAAGTGAAGGCAATATAACCATTCTGCACTATTTGTGGAGAAGATCATTATGTGGAAGAATGCCAGCAAACCCTGAATCAGTAAATTTTATTGGCAATTTTAATCGTAATTTTAACCCACACTCTAATACTTACTGGAAGTGGCACTCGAACTTTTCTTGGACAAATTAGAAAGGTAAATGCCCACTGTCAGAACAACAATGCACCATCATGTTTCAACGATAATATGATGCCACATAGAGCACAAAACAACTTTCAATCAGGAAAGAGATCTAACCATGGGAATACTTTAGTAGAATACATGGAGCGTAATGACACGACTGTTCAGAGCCTAGCCGTATCTATACGAAACTTAGAGGTTCAACTAAGGCAGATTGCCAGTGCACTCAATAACACACCCCAAGAAACTTTTCCAAGTGATACAGAGAATGCTCAATAGAAAAAGATTGAACAATGCAAGGTAGTTACTCTTCAGAGTGAAAAGCAATACGAGAAGGAAACATATGTCAAATAGTCAACTATTTGCCAGGATGAAAAGATGGTGCCAGTAGATGAACCCAAAGAAGCAGAGAAAAAAGTAAGCACTAATAATGTCATACCTCAATCTGATGCTAGCACTAGCTCGGCAAAACCAACAGAGCCAACATTTTCCTATCTAGCACCTCCTTTTCCACAAAGGTTTCAAAAACAAAAACAAGACCAGCAGTTTAAGCGCTTCTTAAAAGTTCTTAATCAACTACAGATCAACATAACATTAGTAGAAGCTCTCAAAAAATGCCCAACTATGCCAAATTCATGAAGGAAATCATGTCCAAAAAGAGAAAGTTGGGTGACTTCGAGACTGTTGCTCTTACTAAAGGATACAGTGCAATGATAACCAATAAATTGCCACTAAAAATGAAAGATCCGGGAAGTTTTACTATTCTTTGCACAATTGGCAATAGATTCATGGGTAAAACACTATGTGACTTAGAAGCCAGCATCAATCTGATGCTAATGTCAGTATTCAAGAAGCTTGGAATTGAAGCAAGGCCTACCCACATTAACACTTTAGCTGGCTGATCGATCTTATACATATCCAAAGGGTAAGATTGAGAATGTGCTAGTAAAGGTAGATAAATTCATATTCCCAGCTGATTTTATTATTTTAGAATATGAGGCTGATGATAATGTCCTAATAATTTTGGGAATACCATTTCTTGCCATGGGTAGGACTTTAATTGATGTACAAAAAGGTGAGCTTACTATGAGTATGAATGACCAACATGTTACATTTAACATATTTCAAGCTCTTAAGTATGGATAAATCTAAGGAATACCAAGCTATTGAGATGATGGAGTCCATTTTCAATGTGAACATAGCACAGATTTTCCAAGACACAAATGATGATGCCAATGAACTGGATGATAAGGATATGATGAGTGAAGAATCTGAAGAACCAACCATGTTGAATAAAGTCATGAGTTATTTTGGGGGACCTGAGCCACTTGAGTTGGCTGGCAGAGAAATCAAGGCACCCAAATCGTCTTTAGAAGAGCCACCCGAATTGGAGTTGAAACCATTGCCAAGCTATCTCAAATATGCTTACCTAGAAGACAACTCCACTTTGCCAATGATCATTGCTACTGATTTGACTGAAAATCAGAAGGAGAGATTGTTGGAGACATTGGGCAGTTTTAAGCAAGCCTTGCGATGGACCTTGGCTGATATCCGAGGGATAAGCCCAACAATATGCCTGCACAAAATTATTTTGGAAGAGTGCCATGGTAAAACAACCGAGGCCCAGAAAAGAATGAATCCTAGCATGAAAGAGGTAGTCAAGAAAAAAAATCATAAAATGGCTAGATGCCGAGATAATTTATCCTATTTTTGATAGCTCGTGGGTTAGCCTAGTGCAGTGTGTACCAAAAAGGGTAGAATAACTGTGGTGCAAAAAAAGATGAACTGATCCCCTCGAGAACCATGACGGGCTAAAGGGTATGCATAGATTACATGAAGCTAAATAATACCACGCAGAAGGATCACTTTCCACTGTCCTTCAACGATCAGATGTTGGATAGATTGGTAGGGAATGTATTTTATTACTTCCTAGATAGCTACTCGGGATATAATCAGATTGGCATCGCTTCAAAAGATTAGGAGAAAACTACATTCACTTATCCATATAGGACATTCACTTTTAGAAGAATGCCCTTTAGATTGTGTGACGCCCAAGTAACGTTTCAACATTACATGATGTTGATTTTCTCGGATATGATCGAGAATAATTTAAAAGTCTTCATGGATGACTTCTTAGTATTTGGAAAAACTTTCGAGGAATGCCTTTAGAGTTTGGAACTTGTTCTGCGAAGATGCATTAAAACCAACTTGGTCCTGAACTGGGAAAATGTCACTTTATGGTAAATAAGGGTATAGTTCTTGGATACAAAGTGACCAAAAAGGGATTAGAAGTAGACAAAGCAATGGTAGAGGTAATCAAACAATTTCCACCACCCATAAGTGTCAGAGGTATTAGAAGTTTTTTGGGACATGTAGGTTTTTATCATCATTTTATTAAAGATTTCTCAAAAATTTCTAAACCTTTATGCTTACTTTTGGAACAGAATACCACTTTTGTGCTTGATGATTCTTGTTTGAAAGCGTTTCAAAGAATTAAAAGACAGGTTAATTAATGCCCACATAGTCGTGGCACCATATTAGAATGAGTCATTCGAGCTCACGTGCAATGTCAGCGACTATGCCATCGGAGTTGTGTTAGGACAGAGGCATGGAAATATTACTCTCCCTGCATTTTGAAGTGGGTTAAAACTATTACTCTCCCTACTAATGATGCCAAGGCAGTTTCCATGTTCGTACACAAGTACATCTTTACAAGATTCGGTACCCCTAGAGCCATCATTCATGATGAATGTATTCATTTTAAATGTCATTTAATCACTAAAGCTCTGTGCAGGTACGAAATCTAGCAAGAAATTGCCAATGCCTACCATCCTCAAACAAATGGCCAGGCAAAAATTTCAAACAAGGAGATCAATAACATTTTGGAGAAGATTGTGAACCCAACGAGGAAGGACTGGTTGTTGAGGCTAGATGATTCCTTGTGGGCATACATAATAGTTTTCAAGACTCCATTAGGAACTTCCCCATATATGCTGGTATTTGGGAAGTCATGCCATTTGCTAGTGGAATTAGAACATCGAGCTTCTTGGGCAACCAAGCAGATGAACATGAAATAGAGGGTTTTAGGTGAGAAATGTTTGTTAGATTTGAATGAATTGGAGGAATTTAGAGCACAAGCCTATGAAAATGCCAAGCTTTACAAAGAGGTGGCATGGCAACAAAATTTTGCCAAGATAGTTTGAAGTAGGGCAAAAAGTGTTGTTGTTCGATTCAAGTCTTAAGTTAATTCCAAGAAAACTCAAATCCAGATGGTCAGGACCATTGAAGTTGTCAAGCCTTATACTCATGGAGTAGTAGATATTAAAGATTTGAAAACAAGGACAACGTTCAAGGCGAATGGCCATAGGTTGAAGCATTATTGGGAAAGAAGTCAAAAGAATACCAATGAGATTATTCTCTTGGCAGAGATTGAGTAATTTTTTTGTCATCATTTGACCAGTGTAAATAGTTAGGTTAGTTGTTTTTCTTTTTGGTATTTTACTTTATTTTTATTTTTCTGCTTTGAAAGGTTTTTTGTGAGTTTTAGTACAGGTATTTTTGCCATGAAAGTATGCCAGGATAGTATGATAAGACATGCCGACATTTGGACACGCATCTTCACAAGATTGGACAACACGTGGACCCTATACAATATCAGGCCCAAGAGAGAGTAATTTGTTGGCTAAAACGGGAAACCTTAGCCACCTAGGTCAAACTTTCAAACTTTGAAATTTTATCCTCTTATTTTTACCCTTATTTTTCCCACATCGTCACCTCTATTTACTCTTAAACCTATCATCACCCCACTTTCCCATACATGTATAACTGCCACTCCATCATTATCTTCACTTACCTGAACATTAAACCAAATCAACTATTTCTTTTTCCTCTTATTTAACCCTCATTTTCCCTTTAGCAAAATCTTTACTCTCTTCTCATTCTCTCGCACGACAAGAAAGCAAGAAACAAACTTTCTCTTCATATTTTTCTAGAATCACCATTTTCCCCAAGTTCTTTCCATGGCATCTTCTTCAACAACAATCAAGATTTTCTTTAATGATGAAACTAAGCAAAATTATGAAGAGAATTATGTTGCCCTTACTTTTTGCTACGAGAAAGGATTTGATTTCAAGAATGAACCAAATTTGGGATTCTCGTCGAAAGTTGTTACCATAGGCAATAAGCATAAATGGGAAGTTTTCTACCAATAGCCAGGGGAGGTTCACTCCACTATTGTTACCAAATTTTATGCTAATCTCACTACAAAAGATTCACAATTTCTGTTTGTTCGAGGTACATGTGTGCAATTTGATGAAGGATATATTAATCGATTGTTTCAGTTAGACGTTGCAGGGGAAGAACATCTTGCTTTTACTGAGTCTATAGATGCAGCTAAAAGACAGTTGTTGTTGAAAGACTTGTACAGATTGGGCACAAAATGGAACGTTTCATCCAAGGGTAAATAGACTGTGAAATGGCTGACATTGAAGTCATAGTCGAGGTGTTGGAACCACTTCTTAAAGGACAACCTTATGCCAACAACGCACAACGATACAATTTTAAAGGAAAGAATGGCTTTGCTGCATTTGATAATGATAGGGAGAAAATTCAATATAGGTCATTTGATTATTGATGAGACCTACAAATGTGCTGGCAAGGGTTACGATAGTTTGATTTTCCTTTCTTAATATAAAAAAATTGAATGATGGATATAGTGCCAAAGCTCGACTCAGACAATGTTCAAAAGTGTAAGCAAACCATCACTCATGCTCTGTGGCAGCAATTGATTGCTAGGGAAGCGAAGGAGAAGGGCAAGGGAAAGATTGATGAGCTGGTGTCTGCTGCCAAGACGCCTAAGGCATAACATGTCACACTGATGCCAACTGACACCTTGGCATTACTTTCTCATATTTATCAGCAACAAGAACTCATTTTTCAGAAACTGGAGAAGGCCAAGGATTAGAATTTAGTGCTCTAGCAATACGTTAAAGACATGGATTGAGCCATGAAGACGACCCTCGGAGGCATCACCACCGATCCTTTGCCACAGTTCTCATAGTTCCTAGCCAAGTTCTTGTAATCACTAATTTTGTCCAGGCTTTATTCTTCTAACTTGGGCTTATACTTATATTTGTTATATTACTACCCTTTTAAAAAAAAGAGAAAAAGAAAAAAATCAAACCAAAAATTGCATTACCAGTATAATAGTATATTTTATATATTCCTATGTTGATATTAATTAGTTTTTCTTAGTTAATTATGTCTATCCCTTTGTTCTTATTAATTAGGTATGATATTTTAATTTTTTTATATTTTTTATTATTTTTTTACTTTCGATTATTCTTTTTGTTATATTATACTATTATATTACAACTATTTTATTAGTATTACTATTATATTATCTTTGTCTATTATTATTATCATTATTAAGTTATTATATTATTATTATTATTACATTATACTATTATTATTAAATAGTGTTATTATATCTATTATTAAACAAAAATGAAAAATAATATAATACATCATATAAATAAAAGCCCAATTAGAATTATAAATGTCCATTTACTGTCCATGTACAATAAGCCGCCCCATTATCCTAAACCCATTACCCTAACTCAACCAAACCCATTACACAACTACCCGAAACCAAACAAGCCAACACGGTTGACCCAGCCTACGAAACCCGGATCCAGTAACCTGGATATCCCAAAAAACCTTAATGCACCCTTAACCCTAATGCCCAAGTGAGCAGCCGCCAGTTTCCACAAGGTTCTAGGAGCCTCTTCACATTTCGTCCAGCTCAGCAGTCAGGGCAACAGCACCACAGTCACATCATCGCCACGTCCTCGCCACATCACTGGCCATGACGGCAACCACGGCCATGTCACCACACTTTCCAGATTCGGCCAAGAACGGGCCATTAACTTCCTTCCCTCCGTACGAACCAAAACTTGCAAAAAAGGGTAAACAAACCCAACAACAACCAGCAACAAAAGCCAGCTTTATTTTGTTTTTTACCATTGTAATTCAGCTATAAAGACAGATCTACACTCATTGTAACCCTCAGAAGGGTATATTGCAAAAATCTATAAAAAAATTAAAAAGCCTTTTTTCTTCTGTTCTAATATTAAAAAAAGAGTAGGAAAGGTAGAGTTTTTTTACCTTTAGAGTCCGGTCACCCGTCACCGGTTACCTTTCTCCATCGTTTCCGCTCGCCGTCCAACCTCCTTCGTCCCAAGTTTCCAGTGGCATTCAAAATCGGTTTCAAAAGAAAACATTTAGGGTTTCATTTTTTTAAATCAAAGAGGGATTTTGTTTTAAATCGAAGCGGGGATCGTTTTATTTTCTAAAATCATTTTTAAAACTTTTTTTTAGAAAAATAATTTTTAAGGCTAGCGGTGGCTGACGGCCGATTTTTGGAAACCTGGGGAGGGGAAGAACACCCCAGAGAGCTCTAGAGTTTTTTTTCCTCTCTGCTTGTTTTGAAACAAAATGAAACTTCAGGTGAAATTTTGCCTTTGATTTTGGTATATAATAGCTTCCCAAAACGCTACCGTTTTGGCCCTTGATCGACCCGGGGAGGATCCGCGCATTTAGGGTCGAGAGGATAATTACCATGGCGGTCCTCCAAGCTCCTTCCCGCTTTCATTTCGGCTATGAATTAATTACCCTTACAGTCCCTCTTATTTTGCTTTAGATACGATTTTAACCCCTTTTAAGTTTCATTTTAATTTTTTCCTCATGATTTTTATTTGTTTTCATTTCAGTCCTTTTTATTCTACTTTATATTATATATACTACATATTTATTAGATAGAATGTTATGTATATATTTTTATATTATAGTTTTATATTATTATAGTATATACTTATTATATTATATATATTATATGTTACATAATATGTTATATATTATAGGATAACAAGTATTATACACTATGTATTATATAATACGTATATATTATTATTATATAGTACTATTTATTTTATATTATATAATAGTATAATATTTATTTATTGTTTGTTTAATTTATATTCGAATCAGTCTTACGGTGACCCGCAACGGGGGATGATATTCATGGCACGTTAATCTAACTACTAACATCTAACATTTAATTTCCGCTTTTAATTTTCGTACTTATTTTCCCGCAATTTAAATTTTTGCATTTATTTTTCCGCAATTTTAATTTCTCGCAACTTTACATTCCCGCATTTAATCCGCACCTTTTATTCGATCCGATCATTTTTCCAGATATTTCTTGTATCTTATTCGATCCGGTCCTTTTCCAGACATTTAATTTTCCACATTTTTTTATGTTTGATCTGGTCCTTTTCCGGATATTTAATTTTCAGCATCTTTCTTTTATGTTCGATCCGGTCCTTTTTTGGATCTTTCCTTTACTTTATTTCCTCCTTTATTTATGCTTTCATTTCGTATATGTTTGCTTTGCTTTATTTTCTCACATATAAACTGTTAATGCGGTGCCCTTTTATTCGATGGTAAATGTGGCTAGTATCAATCGTAGTGATTGTGGTTTTTTCATTTATTATCGAATAACGGAGCCATTAAAATTTACTTGCATTTTTAAACGGATATTAAATTAATTTAAAATTTGAACTCGCAAATTTCCAATCAAGGCAAATCGTATTCGACTAGGAACCATTTTTTGGGCAGTGTGGGGGTGCTAATCCTTCCCCATCCGTAACGACTCCCAAACCCTTTTTCAAAAGAATCTATGGTTTTATTTTTGCTGTCCGGTCTACCCCATTTAAAACGACCGGTGGTGACTCCAGTCTTTTATCATTTTTTTAATATTCCCCAATTTTCAAAATCTCCAATTTTTAAAACTTTTCAAAAATCCCCCAAAATCTTCAAAATCCTTAAAAAAATTCCCCAAAATTTCAAAAACTTTTCAAAAATAAAAAAAACAACAAAACACCAAAAAAACCCAAAATATTTAGCGACTTTTTAAACCACAAAATAAATGCTTTAAATTTTCAAAAAAAATGGTCGCTACAGCTGGGGACCAATTTTTGTTTTTATAAAAAAGAGAGTCAAGCCACGAGTCAAATACATTTTGCCTCCATTGGAAATTGTGAGTTTATTTTAAATTAATTTAACATCTTTTTAGAAATGCTAGTTCATTTTAACGCATTTTAAAATCTGACATTTAAACTCGTTCGTGTAAGTGGGGGGAAAACGCTAGTGCTTTCGTGAGGATATTGTTCCTTCATATGGGCCTAGTAAGTACCTTCGGGGCTCGAGTACCCTATGATTTCGTGGGAATACTGTTTCCCCGTATGGACATAGCGAATGGGTCCCCTTGAATTGAACTCGATTGAAAGGAGCCTATAATGGGTGATGATCGGGGGCCTTGCTACCATTTAGAAGGGGACAACGAGGACAATTTGAGTACCCTTTTAGCACTAAAACTGCATGTAGAGCCCAAGAATCCCACCCCTTTAGAGCCATGCAGTAACCCTAGAAGATTAGAATATCTTGCAAATAGGGTTCATTTTGTGCCAACACATGTCAGGTGTATTTTTATCTTTCATTTGTAAATATTTAACCATTGTTTTCTCTCGACATCGCATTAGCATTATTATTCATCATACCGTCATGAGGTATTGACCTAAGAATGGTGGACACAGTGGAAATCGTTCATGAATCGAGAGGAAATCTAGTAACCTAGATGTCAATTAAATGCAATATTCAAAAGTTACAAATTTCTATCATATATTCGTGGGTGTTGTTCCTTGGAAACCATGTCTAAATCAATGTTTCTGCATTTAGCACAATCATTTTGCATTCACATGCATTCATTTTAGAATCATCACACTTTGACTTACATTACGTCACATGAACATAAATTCCATGATAATTGCACTCAGCATTAATTTTATTCATTTGCACTACAGTTGCATCACACATTAATTTCATTCATTTGCACAACAGTGGCATCATTCAAGCATTCAAAATAATCTCATCCATCCACAGGACATCACACATTGATTTCATTTATTTGCACGGCAGTTACGTCACGCGACCATTCAACATTAATTTAATCCATTCACATGTTAATTGCATCATGCACTACAGTTGCATCATATGTTGATTCAGTTTGCACGACAGTTGCATTGTACATTAATCACATTCATTCGCATGATAAATGTATTTATCATTAATTTCATCCACTTGCATCAACATCTACACATTAAACATTGCATTTAGAGACACGCATTGCCTCATTCATCATTACATCGATTTAAAATAAAAAACCGTCATGTTCGATGAGGATGATACCCCGATCGGTGAAAAAGGGAGAGCCTCATGACTCACAATTGCATTTCAAACAGTGTAAGTAATCCGACATTGGGGGGCACCCGAGCACCTCCCGGTAAGTTTACACCCAAAAACAAAAAGCTCGAAGGTGACATCATTCTTTTGCAACATATTCAAAGCTTCAATAAAGAGATGCAATTTCGTTCAAATCTCTTCATTTTGTAAATATATTTGCTCATTGGGTCCCCGTATATCAATTACGCAAGGAACATTGACTTTGACCCGAAGGTTGATTTCGAGTAGCCTATGTTTAGTTAAAATCTTAAGCTACGGAGATCATGAACATGTGACTTGCATTTCATATTAATGACTATACATAATAACGAATCAGTGCAATTTAATGTTTAAAGCCTGGCAATAGGCATTTCCAAAAACAAGACTCATTAACTTAACTTTCAAATCCTGGTAATATGTATTTTTCAAAATACACTTCAAAGCTTGGTAATACGTATTCTTTTCAAAATTTAATTAGAAAGCACTCTAATGTTCAAAACCTGGTAATAGGCATTTTTCGGATAAGAGTGTGGAATCTTTGGGGCACTCCGCTGAAGCCCATTCCAACTGAAACTCTTCGTTTCACGAGTGATGGTAATATTTTCAAATCATGACAATGCCGAGTAGGTCGGGAATTTGTTGTTTGCTCTATCATTTATTTCGAGCCAAAAGAATGTGATGAATTGAATTCCCCAAACAAGAATGAACCTGCCCAAAGGTAAATTGGTCAAGCACCAAAGTAACTTAAAATGTACTTCAAATCTTCAAACATCACTTCAATTTTCAAGGTCTCCTAGACACAAGATTTCCTTGGGGAAATCCTCAGTAAGCCATTTTCAGTGTTGTTCGTGCACTTGATATTCGGGGCATTCAGCATAGCCTAATATATTTACAATTTGAAAGGAAAACTCAATTTTCTCAATAAGCATCTCACATTGAAATCAAGACATGTATTTTACATTACTCACAAAGATTTCAAAATTTTACTAATAAAAGTAAGCAACAAATTTTTTGGGCAAAAAAATTGTTGAGGCATTAATGTAACCCATGACGAGGATACTCCCGAGACCAAATTGAGCAATCGATCGAAGATCAAGAAAAGAATCTAGAAGGTGGGAAATTCTAGCCGCAGTGGAGCCCCAGTGAAGAAGCAAGACACAGATTTTGCAATCAGCTTCCTTGAAGAACCACTCCCCCTCAAGTGGTCCTCGATCGTTCGTTCATTCTTCATTCATACATAGTTAGACATCCCTAGGTTAGGAGGCATGCTAACTTGTGCATCAATAATTTCCATCTTGTTGACAGATTCACAAAGATCATAGTCTTCAATTCTACGTTGGAAGAAGTAGATCCTAGCAAGATTCAATTTACACTTTCGTGAAACCGAGCAAAGACTCTGATCCACGACTTCTAGAAAAATGGATCACGACAAAGAACATAGTTCCCAACAAGAAGAACTCATCCCGCAAGAATCAAGGGTTCCCTTCGAGAAAAGCCCGTCCAACAAAGTTTTCAGGTGTTACTTCAAGATCTACACCAAATCCCTTAGCGCATTGTTTCATTTTCGAACTGACAACCTTCGGTGTTAGAATCTTAATATATCAACAGCCTCCAGTGCTCGATTTTATTCTTTCAGGAACCAGTAAGACCTTCAGTACATATGACCCAAACCATCAGTAAATCCTTTAGAGTTTGACATCATTTTCTAGCCGTCACTAAGACCTCTAGTGCATGATGAGCTAGCTTGTCCGTAAATCCTTTAGTGTTGGACCTTCATTTTCAGACCACCATTAAGACCTCTAGTGCTTGGTGAGCCAGACCGTCAGTAAATCTTTCAGTGTTTAACACAATTTTCTAGCTGTCACTAAGTCCTCCAGTGCATGATGAGCTAAGCCGTTCATAAATCCTTCAGTGTTGGACCTTCATTTTTAGACCATCACTAAAACCTCCAGTGCATGGTGAGCCAGGCCGTCAGTAAATCTTCAGTGTTTGACATGATTTTCTAGCTGTCACTAAGTCCTCCAGTGCATGATGAGCTAGCTTGTCACTAAATCCTCCAGTGTTGACATTTATTTTTGGCCATCAATAAGACCTCTCATGTGCTTGGTGAGCTAGACCGTCAGTAAATCCTCCAGTGTTTGACTTCATTTTCTAGCCATCAATAAGACCTCTCATGTGCGTGGTGAGCTAGCTTGTCTGTAAATCCTTCAGTGTTGGAGCTTCATTTTTAAGTCACCAGTAAGACCATCATTGCGTGGAGATTTGCATCATTAGCAAAGCCTTCAGTACTTATCCATTTATCTCTCGAACCATCAACAAGACCTTCAGTGCATGGTGATTCGAGTCCCGAACTTCAGAAAAGGAAATGGGGCAAAATTAGTGATTTTAGTCTTTGCTCTATCCTTGTTAACACAAGGATGAGCAAAGAGGGGCAGCTGTAATCACTAATTTTGTCCGGGCTTTATTCTTATAACTTGGGCTTATACTTATATTTGTTATATTATTACCCTTTTAAAATAAGAGAAAAAGAAAAAAATCAAACCAAAAATTGCATTACCAGTATAATAGTATATTTTATATATTACTATGTTGATATTAATTAGTTTTTCTTAGTTAATTATGTCTATCCCTTTGTTCTTATTAATTAGGTATGATATTTTAATTTTTTAATATTTTTTACTTTCGGTTATTCTTTTTGTTATATTATACTATTATATTACTACTATTTTATTAGTATTACTATTATATTATCTTTGACATATTATTATTATTATCATTATTAAGTTATTATATTATTATCATTATTACATTATACTATTATTATTAAATAGTGTTATTATATCTATTATTAAACAAAAACAAATATAATATAAATAAAAGCCCAATTAGAATTATAAATGTCCAATTACAGTCCATGTACAATAAGCCGTCCCATTATCCTAAACCCAGTACCCTAACCCAACCAAACCCATTACACAACTACCTGAAACCAAACAAGCCAACCCGGTTGACCCGGCCAACCAAACCCGGATCCAGCTAACCCGAATATCCCAAAAAACCCTAATGCACCCTTAACCCTAATGCCCCAAGTGAGCAGCCGCCGCCGCCAGTTTCCAGAAGGTTCCAAGAGCCTCTTCACATTTCGTCTAGCTCGGCAGCCACGGCAGTAGCACCAGGGTCACATCATCGCGATGTCCTCACCACATCACCGACCACGACAACGTCACCACACTTTCCAGATCCATCCAAGAAGGGACCACTGACTTCCTTCCCTCCGTACGAACCAAAACCTGCAAAAAAGGGCAAACAAACCCAACAACAACCGATAACAAAGACAGCAGCAGAAGCCAGCTTTATTTTGTTTTTTTACCATTGTAATTCGGCTATAAAGCAATATCTACACTTATTGTAACCCGTCGCCGGTTACTTTTCTCCATCGTTTCCGCTCGCCGTCCAACCTCCTCCGTCCTAAGTTTCTAGTGGCATTCAAAATTGATTTCAAAAAAAACATTTAGGATTTTGTTTTTTAAAAAAATCAAAGAGGGATTTTTTTTAAATCGAAGAGGGGTCGTTTTATTTTCTTAAATTGTTTTTAAAACTTTTTTTTAAAAAAAATTTACAACTAGCGGTTGCCAAGATGACAGTTGATTTCTGGAAACCTAGGGAGGGGAAGAACACCCCAAAGAGCTCTAGAGTTTTTTTTCCCTCTCTGCTTGTTTTGAAACAAAATGAAACTTCAGGCGAAATTTTGCCTTCGATTTTGGTATATAACAGCTCCCCAAAACGCTACCGTTTTGGCCCATGATCAACCCACGCATTGACCCGAACCCGGGGAGGATCCGCGCGTTTAGGGTCGAGGGGATAATTACCATGCCGGACCTCCAAGCTCCTTCTCGCTTTCATTTCGCCTATGGATTAATTACCCTTACAATCTCTCTTATTTTGCTTTAGATACGATTTTAACCCCTTTTAAGTTTCATTTTATTTTAATTTTTTCCTCATGATTTTTGTTTGTTTTCATTTCAATCCTTTTTATACTACTTTATATTATATATACTACATATTTATTAGACAGAATGTTATGTATATATTTTTATACTATAGTTTTATATTATTATAGTATATACTTATTATATTACATATATTATATGTTACATAATATGTTATATATTATAGGATAACTAGTATATATTATACACTATGTATTATATAATACGTGTATATTATTATTATATAGTATTATTTATTTTATATTATATAATAGTATAATATTTATTTATTGTTTGTTTAATTTATATTCGAATCGGCCTTACGGTGACCCGCAACGGGGGATGATCCGTATTATTCATGGCACGTTAATCTAACTGCTAACAACTAACAACTAACATTTAATTTATGCTTTTAATTTTCGTCCTTATTTTCCCGCAATTTAAATTTTCACATTTATTTTTCGGCAATTTTAATTTCTCGCAACTTTACATTCCCGCATTTAAATTATCGCATTTAAATTTTGCACCGTTTATTCGATCCGGTCTTTTTCCGGATATTTCTTGTATCTTATTCGATCTGGTCATTTTCCGAATATTTAATTTTCCACATTTTTATGTTTGATCTGGTCCTTTTCCGGATACTTAATTTTCAGCATCTTTCTTTTATTTTCGATCCGGTCCTTTTTTCGGATCTTTCTTTTACTTTATTTATGCTTTCATTTCGTATAGATTTTCCTTGCTTTATTTTCTCACATATAAACTGTTAATGCGGTGCACTTTTATTCGATGGTAAATGTGGCCAGTATCAATCGTATTGATGGTGGTTCTTTCGTTTATTATCGAATAACGGTGCCATTAAAATTTCTTGCATTTTTAAGCGGATATTAAATTAATTTAAAATTTGAACTCGCAAATTTCTAATCAAGGCAAATCATATTCAACTAGGTACCAGTTTTTGGGTGGTGTGGGGGTGCTAATCCTTCCCATTCCGTAACCGACTCCCAAACCCTTTTTCAAAAGAATCTCTAGTTTCATTTTTAGTGTCCGGTCTACCCCATTTAAAATGACCGGTGGCGACTCCAGTCTCTTATCATTTTTTATATATTTCCTAATTTTCAAAATCCCCAATTTTTAAAACTTTTCAAAAATCCCCCAAAATCCTAAAAAAATCCCCAAAATTTCAAAAACTTTTCAAGAAATCAAAAAACAACAAAACACCAAAAAAACCCAAAATATTTAGCGACTTTTTTAAACCACAAAATAAATGCTTTAAATTTTCAAAAAAGGGGTCGCTACAGTTCCTTGCACCAAAAGGAATATTGCCTAGCCCATAGTTTGTTCACACGCCTACCAAGCAATCCGATGCCGCTGTCACTGTCTCGCTTGTCCAAGTTGAATCTGCCAGAACTGAGACTCCTTAGGAGTCTAAAGAATAAGTCCCTGTCAAAACTATTGTGCCACTTGCTGCCCCTGCTTCTTCCGCTACTCTCACTGCTCCTGCTACCTCTAAGCCGGTGAGGATAATAGAGAAGGTACTCCATGATGTGAGGGCCTCCACTACTTCCTCAAAACCCCAGCTGAAAAAAAAAGCACATGGCTCCAAATCGAGGGAGCTTTGTCAAGAGAATAACTCGCGTCTCACGACCGAAACACTCTGAAGGGGAGTATTCTTCCCCTTAACTCTTTTACTTTCATATTTTTCATTTTTATCATGCATTTCATTTGTATATATGTGTTTTCATGCATTGAGAACAATGCACACCTTTGGTTTGAGGGTGTATGTTGCCTCACATATATTGCCATGACATTCATGCATGTTTACATTTTTGTTTGCATTTTTTTGCCATGTAGATTAGATTAGGTTAACGCATACATACCAAACCATTAAATTTTTTTGCCTCGGTTTAATTTTGGAATGATAATTTTGCCAACACATTTGCTAGCATTGTTAGAATTTGTATTAGTATGCCCTATCTGGTGATGAGATTAGAATCTTTAGATAGCATGAGTCAACATATTAGTAATGCCAGGTTGCTTGGCAATTGATCTCTAGCTTAGGGAATTGTAGTCCCACTTAAACACGTAGTATGCATCTAGTTCCCAAGACAAACTTAGGATTCTTAAAACTAAACTCAGACTAAATGAAATATTAATAATAATAATAAATATAAAAAATAACAGGGTAAAAAGAAAAAAATAAGGCAACAATATTTTTCCAAAGGCAAGAAAAAAATTAAGAACACTCATATGGCTTAGAGATAATACGTAACTTGGGGCTTCGTGGTTTGCTCCCTCTTAGTTCTCAAGTAAACAAAACTTTAGGGTATGAGTGTAATGGGTAAGCTAGTGACGTAGTATGGATTAACGTGAGGGTTTGTGGTATGCTTCCTCTTACTTCTCACGCCAAACAGCATTATGACACGAACCCAACTTTAATGCCAGTAAAAAAGAAACCCTTGGTAAATAAATAAAAATAAAAAATGTTATGAGTTTGGATAGTAAAGTTTTGCTAAGGGAGTTGAAGAATACTTATGCAAATTGCATGCACATCACGCACACTTCATGACCCTAGATTAGAGTTATATTGTTGCACCTGTAAAACCCTGAAAACCGGTCTATTCGGAATTAGGTTTCGGTGATCAGAAATTTTGTATCAGAATGGTCCAATTAATGTATTGACTCCTTTATTGTACTCAAATGTAATGATATGAACTTCAATTGAGTTTAATTATTGACTTTGGACCTTTTTGAAAGAATTAAAAGTCATTTAGTGACTAAATTGTGGAAATTAAAAGTTTGGGGGTAAAAGTGCAAACTTTGAAAAGTTAAGGGACCACTCCCATAATTATACATTTTTGGATTATGACTCACTTGCTTGCTTGGCTAATTTCACGTGAAGGGATGTCGAATTTGTCGTAAAAAATATGACATAGTTATGGAAGAAAGAAATGAGTAGACAATTGGAATTTTAAATTCATTTCCAAAGTTACCTCCCAAGCTAGGAAAGCTTCCTATTGGAGGCTTGGGAGGCAACCAATAATGATGAAGGTAGTGCACGGTTGAAAGGGATTAAGGGAGTCGGAAAGATGAGTTTTAGTTGGCAAACAAACTGAGACAACTAGCCAAACTTTCTTTCATCTTTCTTCTAACCCTCACAAGCTTAAGCAAGCACCACCATTTTCATCTTCTTCACCGAGCTCAAGCAAGCACCTCACTTCAATTCTTGGAGTTCATTTGATTTCAAAACATCAAATTAAAGCTCTTGGATTGGCGAGTTAAACTCCTCAAACAATTTATTGATTCCATGGATCCTTGAAGTTTAATTTCAGGATTAAAGTTTTGAAAGTCAAGGTTATACCCAAGTGTTTGAAGCTTGATTCCATGGAAATATTGTTGTCTACAAGCTTTGATAAGCTTAAATATCAATTTTGAATAAATAGTTTTGATTCTAACTATTTCCCCTAACTTATGCCTAGCTCAAGTGTTGGTGGAAGGGCCATCATCTCCCTCGAAGGCTAAGTGCAAGAGGATTGTCATTCGAGAGCCGTAGTAGCTTCGAATTTTGAGGTGAGTGTAGTTGGAGTATCGGGAGTAGGCTAGGTGCCTTTCTTGGTTTCATTTCCATTGGATATATTATTTCTAACATTGATAGTTAGGTTACTGCATTGAACCCTTTGGAGGGTGTATTGGTAAGCTTCCTTGTTGAAATATTGATCATTGCATCATTGAAATTGGCATTAACATCATTGATGCATTGAGCTATCAAATTATTGAACCATTGAGTATTGATCATTGTCATCGAAATATTGAGTATCGAACATTATCATTGAAACATTGAGTATTGATCATTGTCATTTAATCATCAAATAGTGAATATTTTCATCGAATCATTGAGCATCAAATATTGTCATTAAAACATTAAATATTTGACATTGGCATAGCATTGGAAAAGATCATTATTGTTGTCATTGATCATTGGACATTGATTATTGAAATATTGTTATTGGTACTGATCATTATTATTGAATCATTGTACTCATTAATATTGGCCAATTATATTGACATTGTTATTAGACTCACCGGATCATTTAAATGGACCTAAGGGTCAATTTATTGTTATTAGATCATTGAACTTATTGATATTGATAATGCATTGAATAGTGGCCTAAATTATCGTATCTTGGGTTCAAGTGGACAATGGATACAATTGGTATGTCATAGGATTTATGATTGCTACGGGTGGACTATGGCCCTTGGGCTACGGCCTTTATATTGGCGAGGCAGAAGGATGTTGTGTTAGTCAATTGGCGAGGCGGAGGGACTACACCTTATTGACTTGGCAAGGTGTAGGAATCCGCATATCCACTATCTTGAATTGGTCCAAGGGTTAATGTTGAACTAAAGAATTATTGACATTGAATATTGACAAGTAATCATTGACTATTGTTGCATTGTTATCAATCATAGATGTTGAACATTGATACGTTGAAATTGGACATTGAAGCATTGCTATTGAACATTGACATATTGCCATTGGATTATTGATGAAACATGCATATTGATTATTGACATTGTATATGGCTACCTCACTAGGCAAAGTATGCCTAATGCACTCATCTTCATGCTTTTTCAGGTTAAGCAAGGTTGAGTTGGAGATTAGATAGGCTTTTGAAGGGTTTTAGCAAGTCACCAAAGGTTATTATAATACATACCTAATCTACGTACTCCTAAAATGGTGGCATAATGGTTGTATAAGTCCCTTTTAGCCGTGTTGTTGCATGTACGTCATATATGTGAATGGTATCTTATAAAGGCCTAAAATGAACTTTTGGTAATAGCTAAATAGCGTTAAAATATGCATATTTGGATTAAAAAGGTTAAATCATAGTAAATGGACTCATATGATCATGAAATTTGACATGTTAGTAGATTATGTTGATATTAATTTGTTGGTAAAATCTCATTGCATTTGGACATTGTTTGATAGGCCAGATCGGTTAAAAACCAGAACAAATCTGTCATTTTAGTGCAGGGCGTATTGATATGGGTGATGGCATATCAATACTGGTGTGCATATTTGGACATAGTCAACATCGATCAATAAGTCGTATCGATACATCAAAGAGCGTATCGATACGAAAAGTCAAAACTGGAATCTGGAAAATTAAATGCATCGATACGGTCTTTAGGGCGTATAGAAATGGGCCAACCTGGTCAACTCGTACTGGTATGGTCCCCTAACCGTACCGATACGAGTATTGTTCATTGGATTCTGATAATTATAAAATATGTATTGTGTATCGATACAGGTAGACACCGTATCGATACAGACTCCTTGAATCCTAACTGTTTTAATGGCCATGAAACATGCGTATCGGTACGACCTCTCGAGCACCGATACCGATACAGGTATATCTGTTAAAAGTTAATTGGAATATGTTTGGAACATGGCATATTGGTCACTGAACATTGTATAGCGTTATTGAATGGGTAAATGAACTCCGATTAACATTAAAACTGGTATGATCATTGAATATAGGTTGGATTTTAGTATAGTAAGGTTAATTTCAGAAAAGAACCTCTAAAATACTAAAATTACAATTTAGTCCTTAAGACTTGTAAAAGTTTTAATTTGGTCCAAAAATGATAAGATTAATTATATATTGAACCCAAGACCCCTGCCCTTGACATTGTTGCATTGCATTGAATACCAATTTTTTTACCGAGCCATAAATTAGTGAATAAAACATTGTACCGAACATCGAACTACCTTCCGGTAACACATTCTGACCCGGTTCCCTACCAAGCAGGAAGGGGGTGTTATAGCACCTGAATTTTTTGATCTATTGGAATCACTGCACTGGGATATCTGAGGACAGAACTAGGGCCAGAATATGCTTGCTAGCATGTGTTGTTAATCAGGACAATTTTGCTGAGGTGCTCTATTTTATTTTTCTATTTTCTTAGTTTGTAGTTGCATTACTTGAGGACAAGCAAAGAGCTAGGTTTGGGGGAGTGATAACTCCTTAAAGCACTACTTTTCAGGTATATATTCCCCTACTATTGCTTAACTTTGAGTACATATTTGCACATTTAGTTAGTAAAATCATGCATTTGCACCTAGGAGTTAACAAATGTTTCTTTTGCCAGAATGAAGGGGTATTTTCTTATATTTGTGGCAGATCAGGAGCAGTTGGCAGAAGCATGGTAGGAAAAAAAACAAAAAAGCCAGAGAAGAAGAAGATAAATGCCAAGTGCTGATGGCAAAAGTAGGACGAGAATTGCCAAGCTCAGTTGACAATTGAAGGATGACTGATGCCCTGTAACACCCCAAAAATTGGCATAGTCGAAATAGGGTTTTCGATGTTCGAAGAATTAACTTTCAACAAATAATGGAATTATTGAATTATAAGATATTGAGTTAAAATTGATTAATTATTGGATCATTGATAAGTATTAGGACTAAATCGTAGAGATTGGAAATATGTAGATATTGGCTAAAACTTATAAATAAAGCATGGAATGACATAGATTTAAGTCATGGCTAAGTACAAGAACTAGTTGTGTAATTAGACCATCTAGCGACTAAATTGAAAGGAATAAAAGTGTGACTACTGACTAAATTGAAGAGATTCAAAGCTAAAGCGTCGTAGTATAAAAGTTAAGAAACACAAGGACTTAGAGTGTAATTTGACCATGGAATTTCTTCATAAGAAGGAAAGGTTCTTGGAGGACTAGAAGTTAAATTTACCCATTGTCATAAAAATGTTCATGTGTCAATTGTTGTCATAGTTATGGAAAAGTTGAAGAAGAATGATAATGATGTTTTAGATAGCTTGGATTATTTGAAAAAGGGGAATTAAAAATGAAGAAAAAATTTATTGGGGGAAGTAGATATTAAAAGAAAAAAGTGGATTTCTCATATTTATCTTCTTACTTAGCTTGATTAAGCAAGCACCTCTCTATGTGTAAGCACGCACCTCCATTGATGAAGCTTTGAAAACTTAGATTTCCATAGGATTCCTAGGCTTCTTCCACTCTAATCTTATTCAAGGTAAGCCTATGGTGCAAAAGCTCACCTTTGCCTTTTAAGGAACATGGAAATTCTTATATCGATTCCATATGATTAAATATGGAAAATCATTGAAATCATGTCATTGTCTTTGTCTTGTAAACAAGGTAAAAGTGGGGACTTATCTATTTCTTCAAAGAAGCCCAAGCCAAAGAACAAAGGAATCCACTTATGTGACCATCCATAGCTTTGGAAAGTTGGTGAGTGTAGTTCATGGTTTTGATGGATAGGTGTCATCCTTATCATATTGTCTTGCATAGTTTATTGTATGGTTATTATAGAATTGTTCATTGGCTCATATAGAGCATTTGGTGGCAATACTCATAGCATTGATAAGTCATTTTCTATTGCCTTGCATCATGTTGCATTGGCAAGTTCTTAGCATTGATAAGATCATTGCATTGATGAAAACATTATATTGATAAGATTATTGTATTGACAAAGATACTATTGTATTGGCAAGGCTAATGTATTGATGAAAGTATTGTATTGACAAATATTATTGGAGCTAAGACTCAATTATCTTTCAACAACACTTTACCATTGATATAACATAAGATATGTAAGTTGCCTTGCAATGGAAGCCCTTGGACACTTTGGCATGGTACACAGTATATTGGGACTACGGTCCATGACCTACGACTCAAGGTTAATGACCCTATATTGTATTGTCGATGATGGAGGTTAGGGGGAGACGATGGATGATGGTGGAGAAAGCATTGACTCATTGTTCTTACATTGATACAAGTCATTTCTTTGTGCATTGAGCTTGCTTAACACGGACCAAAGTTAACTATGTCCAAAAGTGATCCAAGGTAAATGATAAGTGTTCAAAAGTACTATTTTTCTTACCCTTTTTACTCATATTATTGTTAGACTTAGGCTCATATTAGTTGCATAATTAGCCATTCATGCATTAATCCATGTTTCCTTCCATCGTTGAGCTTGATTACTTAACTTGGTAGTTTTTGTGGGAAAAGATGCTGCTTTGGTGTGTTTTGTGTGTATGTGCAGGATCACTTGCCAAAGCAAGGCTAGAGCTAGTTGCCAGGGCAATGCATGAAGGAGACGCCGAGCTAGTTGCTAGGGCAATTGTCGACAAAGAACAAGGTGATATGGTAGTCGAAATTGATGACTAGACAAGCCCAAGATGACGTGGAGCAAAGCCAAATCCCAAAGGAATTTGATTTCCATGAAGAGATTAAAGAAGAATTAAATTCCAAGAAGATAGGAGAAGTTCTAGTAGGAATATAATTATAATAAAGAATTATATTCTTTAAAGATAATTTAATTCCAACTTAACTTCCTCCTCAAAGAAGGACTTTGACCTAGCCCTATAAATTAGAGGGGAATTTTGACAACTGAAAAAGAGCAAGATGAGAGAATTTTCGACAAGCTTCTAGGGCAAGGAGATTTCGACAAGCTTCAATTCTTCATTTTTTTCTTTCTTGTTCAATTAGGTTCATGCTAGGGATTCTTTATCTTGTGTTTCTTTGGAACCTAGCCATGAACTAAATCTATTTGGCTATGGTTATTATGTTTTGTGGTTGTGAGAAACTATTGGATTTTTTTTAGGTAATAAGAGTTTGCACTTTTCTATTCAAGGTTTATTCATTCTTGGTTCTTATTCTTGTTTGCAAGTGAATTGGGAGAAGATCTCGTAACTTCATCTATTTATCTAATATCGGGAGAGTTAGATTCAAGAAACGAATGAATATGATCTTTATTCAATCTATTGATGGTGAAGATTAATCCAGCTTATGAATAAGTCAAGGATTTCAACGGCTAAGAGGAGCGCAAGATTGGTTGTTGTTCACCCTTGATTCACGCAGGGATGTATTATCAAGGCATGAACAAGTAGCTAGAGTTTCGACTTAGGGATAAGAAGAAACCATTGAAGAGCGCTCTGCCAAACCTTGAAGGTTGTTGACCAGACGCCCAAGTAGTTGCCCAACTAGTCGCCCAGGCAACCATCGATTAGTTGCCAAGGCAACCCCGTTGTGCAAGTTGCCACGGCAACTGAGTTGCCCGTGCACTCTTTTGCCAAGAATATCCAATCGGCTACCACACCTCAACTCACGATAACCTGGCCTATCTCTCTCATTTGATCTCATCTATTCTTTTACTTTATTGCTTTCTAGATTAGTTATTAGTTAAAACTCCTATAATCTTCTATTTGTGTTTTTACTTTTTACAGTGCAAGAGACTAGATTCTTGAAGTAGCACCAATCCCTGTGGAGACGATATCTTTTATACTATAACTCGCAACGTGTATACTTGCACAATTGCGTAGCACTTATTACACGCAACAAGTTTTTGGCGCCGTTGCCGGGGATTGATAGCGACTTTGTTTTTATTTTCTTGCACTTTCTTTTTACTTTTCTTGTTTAAGATTCAAAGGGCTAACAAACTTTGGTTTTGCATTGGTATATGACTAGGGCGAGACCGATTACACCAGAATATCCATTTGATCCAAAAATCGAACGAACCTTACAAAGACTTAGACGAAGGATAAGAGTAGCAATGGCTAATCAAGACGGCAATATGAATCAAGATGTTCCAGCAGGAGGAGGAGTGATTCTTGCACGAAACAGGACTATTCGAGACCATTTTGAAGAAGATCTTAATGGACTTAATCCAGGAGTTGTCGCACCTGAAATTGAAGCCGGCCACTTTGAGTTAAAACTGGTAATGTTTAAAATGATCAACACAATTGGTCAATTTGGCGGCTCAACAACTGAAGATGCACGGCAACATCTGAAATCTTTCCTCGAGATTTGCAGGTCGTTCAAAATACACGGAGTCACCCCCGATGTCTTAATATTAAGATTATTCCCTTATTCACTGAGGGATAGGGCGAAAGCATGGTTGAATAGCATTCCTGCCGGATCAATAGCATCTTGGACCGATCTTTGTCGTGATTTCCTTGCTCGGTTTAATCCTACAAATTTGACTGATAAGCTTCGTAACGACATTACTTCTTTTCGGCAGGCAGATGATGAATCCATGTACGAGGCTTGGGAGCGATATAGAGAACTTCTACATAAATGCCCCCTACACGGATTCCCGGTGTGGACTTACGTAACAATGTTTTACAACACCGTGAATACACCAACAAGGATGATGCTAGATGCCTCGGCAAACGACATACTTCTAGATAAGTCGCCGGAGGAAGCAATGCAAATTCTAAACAGGCTGGCCAAGAATGATTATCAATTCCCCTCTACTAGAAGAGGAGAAGTTAGACACCAAGCCACAATACATGAACTAGGATCATCAGATTCAATTTTGGCACAGTTGGCCATTTTAACCAAGATGGTCCAGAACATGCAAAAACCAAACAACACACATGAGGTCAAGGTAATGGATTCTTTTTGTGAGTTATGTGGTGATAACCATAATTCTTCTGAATGTATGCAGAATCCAGAATCCAGCTTCTATGTGGGGAATTACAATCGGAACAACAATGTGATGTCCAATACATACAATCCAGCTTGGAAGAAGCACCTGAATTTTTCATGGAGTAATCCCAGCAATGCTCTAAACCAAAACAATCAGAATGCACAAGCATCGGGATTCTAGCAGAATATGCCCCGGCAACAGTTACCGCAGCAACAACCGATAACATCTAGTTCTTTGGAAAATTCTCTAAATGCTTTTATGATGAAAACTGAATCTTATATGGCTGAGAATAGTAACTTCATAAAAAGAACTGATGCTTTTATTAACAGGACCGAGATGAGATTCAAAACCAAGAGGCGGCAATCAAATCATTGGAAAATCAAGTCGGACAGTTTGCTCAAAATCTGAATACTAGACCGCAAGGAGGTTTACCTAGCGATACTGAAGTCGCAAGAGGAACTGGCCATGAGCAATGTAAGGCAATCACCACTAGAAGTGGCCAAAAACTTAGAGAGGCTCAAACCCGCTCATCAAACAAAACTCCACAAAAAGATCAAGACGAACCTAGCGGCAAAGCCTCAGATGCTGAACCAGGAATTGCCTCGGTAACTGGCAATAAGCATGCCTCGACAACCGACGATAAGGATGCTTCGGCAACTTGTGATAAGCATGCCTCGGCAACCCCAATTGATAATGCCTCGGCAACTCCAGTTGTCCCGGCAATACCATCAATCAGGTTCCAAACTAATGAAAGGATCGAAGATATCCGACTTCCACCACCATTCCCACAAAGGTTGAAGCGACAAAAGCAAGAATACCAATTCAAGAAGTTTCTTGATATCCTAAAGCAAGTCCACATCAACTTGCCATTGGTGGAAGCAATTGAACAAATGCCAAACTATGCCAAGTTTCTTAAAGACATTGTGTCCAAGAGAACAAGGCTAGGAGAGTTTGAAACAGTTGCCGCAACAGAGGGATGTATGGATCCCGAAAGTTTCACAATACCCTGTTCTATTGGAAATCACTATGTCAGGAAAGCATTATGCGACCTTGGGGCTAGCATAAACTTGATGCCTAAATTGGTTTTCCAGAAACTAGGAATCGGGAAGGCAAGGCCTACAACAGTTATGCTACAGCTAGCCGACAGATCCTATGTGCATCCAGAGGGAAAAATCAAGGACAAACTGGTAAATGTTGATAAATTTATTTTTCCCGCTGACTTTATTGTTTTGGATTGTGAAGCAGATGAGCATGCATCTATCATTCTCGGGAGACCATTCCTAGCAACAGGGAGAACCTTGATCGATGTTGAAAAGGGAGAACTCACAATGAGGGTGAACGACCAGCAAGTTAAACTAAATGTGTTCCAAACACTAAGGCATGCCGATGATCCAGAAGAATGCCAACTTCTTCATACCACGGCAGAGTTTAACTTCAACGAGGAATTTAGTTGCCTCGGAAACTACATTGCCGATCAAGAGGAACCTGAGGAGTATGAAGAACCGGTCGATGAGGAACAACGAGAAGAGACAAATTGGCTAGTCAATCGACCAGGTACATACTTTGAACCACTGGATTACTCAGGTAAGGAAGGTAAACTCGAAAAACCCTCTATTGAACAACCACCGATTCTTGAGTTGAAATAATTGCCAGAGCAACTAAAATATGCATACTTAGGAACCGATAATACATTGCCTGTAATTATTTCTTCTAAGTTACAGCCTGAGCAGGAAAATAAGCTGATCAAGATGTTGAAGCGACACAAAAAGGCAATAGGGTGGACAATTGCCGACTTGAAGGGAATTAGCCCGGTAGTGTGCATGCACAAAATTTTGTTGGAAGATGATCACAAACCTTCAATTGAGGCACAGAGGAAACTGAATCATGCCATGAAAGGGGTTGTAATGAAAGAAATCATCAAGTGGCTTGACGCTGGCATTATATACCATATCTCTGAGATAGTACATGGGTAAGTCTGGTACAATGCGTACCGAAAAAGGGAGGTATAACAGTGGTAAGTAATGAAAACAATGAACTCATTCCAACCAGGAATGTGACCGGTTGGAGGGTTTGTATGGATTATCGAAAGCTAAACAAAGCCACTAGGAAAGATCACTTCCTATTACCCTTTATTGATCAAATGCTTGACCGTCTTGCAGGTAAACCCTTTTATTGTTTTCTTGATGGTTATTCAGGTTACAATCAAATTGCCATAGCACCAGAAGATCAAGAAAATACAACCTTCACATGCTCATACGGTACTTATGCCTTCCGAATGATGCCGTTCGAATTATGTAACGCCCCGGCAACCTTCCAAATATGCATGATGGCACTCTTTTCAGACATGGTCAAAGACTTCCTTGAGATCTTCATGGATGATTTTTCTGTTTTTGGTAATGACTTCGACAGCTGTCTCGGCAATTTAGAGAGGGTGTTGGCAAGATGTGAAGAAACTGATTTAGTCCTCAATTGGGAGAAATGCCATTTTATGGTAGATGAAGGAATAGTGCTCGGCCACAAGATTTCATCCAAGGGAATTGAAGTAGACAAAACCAAGGTGGACGTGATCAAAAGATTACCCCCACCAAGTTCGGTTAAAGGAATTCGAAGTTTTCTTGGACATGCAGGTTTTTATAGGAGGTTCATTCATAATTTTTCTAAAATCACTAAACCCTTGTGCAATTTGCTTGAAAGGATAAAGTCTTCGATTTTGATGATTCTTGCACCCCAAGCATTCAAAACCCTAAAGAAAAAGCTTGCCTCAGCACCCATTGTCGTTCCACCAGATTGGACGCTACATTTTGAGCTCATGTGTGATGCAAGTGATTTCGCGGTAGGAGCAGTCCTAGGCCAACGCACAGGTAAGACCTTCCATGTGATATACTACGCTAGTAAAACTCTTAATAGTGCTCAAGTGAATTACACAACAATAGAGAAAGAGTTACTAGCTGTAGTTTTCACATTTGACAAGTTTCGATCTTATTTGATTGGTACAAAGGTAATTGTTCATACGGACAATTCGGCAATCAAATATCTATTTGCTAAAAAGGATGCCAAACCTCGTTTGATTCGTTGGATATTACTTTTACAAGAATTTGGTATTGAAATTAAGGACAAGAAAGGAACAAAAAATCAAGTGGCTGATCATTTATCACGTTTAGAACGCAACAGAGAGGAGGACGTGGATCTAGAGATATGTGATGCATTCCCGGATGAACAAATTTTAGTTGCCTTGGTAACCATAGACGCACATGCCTCGGCAACCCTCGACGCCTCAGCGACCATGGATGCACACGCCTCGGCAACTCTCAATGCTGCACCAGCCCTTGACGCGCATGCCTCAGCAATTTTAGGAGCAGTCGCCATGGCAGCACATGCCTCGGCAATACCGTGGTACGCGGATTTAGTTAATTTCCTTGTTTGTGGTATTTTACCTTATGGCATTACTCACTAAAGGAAGAAGCGGTTCTGCCATGATGCGAAGCATTACTTTTGGGAGGAGCCTCTTTTGTTTAAACAATGTGTAGATCAGGTTATACGCCGATGTGTCCCTGAAAAAGAGCAACAGAATGTACTCCGGCAATGCCATTCTTCATCCTATAGAGGACATTTCGGAGGAACTTGTACCGCGGCCAAAGTTCTGCAATTCGGTTTGTATTGGCCAACATTGTACAAAGATGCCCAAGACTTTTACAAGCAATGTGAACGTTGCCAGAGGACGGGCAATATCTCTAGACGACATGAGATGCCGCTCCAGAACATCATCGAGGTGGAATTGTTCGATGTATGGGGGATCGATTTTATGGGACCTTTCCCATCTTCATTCAGCAACCTCTACATTCTACTTGTCGTCAACTACGTGTCTAAATGGGTTGAGGCAGCTGCAGTTCCCAACAACGATTCCAAGATCGTGCAACGATTCTTGCAGAAAAACATATTTACACGGTTTGGGATACCGAGAGCAATTATCAGTGACGAAGGCAAGCATTTTGACAACAACTAATTGCCAAGATGTTGCAACGCTTCGGCATATCACTCAAGATCGCCACGGCATATCACATACAAACCAACAGGCAAGTAGAAATTTCCAACCCAGAATTGAAGGGTATACTCGAGAAAGTTGTAAATCTCTCTAGGAATGATTGGTCATTAAGACTAGATGACGCACTTTGGGCATATCGCACTGCATTCAAAACACCCTTAGGTATGTCCCCCATCCGACTTGTCTATAGCAAAACATGCCATCTACCGGTGGAAATCGAACACAAAGCATACTGGGCAATCAAGACCATGAATATGGATTGGGAAAGTGCCGGACAAAAGCGTTTGTTGGACCTCAACGAGATAGAAGAATTCCGTGCACTCGCCTATAACAATGCACGGATCTACAAGGAGAAAACAAAGCAATGGCATGACAAGAAACTATTGCCACGGCAATTTACGTCAGGGCAACTAGTTCTCCTGTTCAATTCTCGGCTAAAACGTTTCTTGGGAAAGCTGAAATCAAGATGGTCAGGACCATTCGAAGTCGTCAAACCATTCTCCCATGGTGCCGTGATAATCAAGTTCATCACTGACAAACATGAATTCAAAGTTAGTGGACAAAGATTGAAACACTACAATGGTGCCCATGTGGAACGTAACAAAGAAGTGGTCAACTTAGGAGATGCATGAGCATGCTCTCCTTTCAATATTTTCTTTTTCTTTATTTTCATTTTTTTAGGAGATATTTTATTTTTCTTCATTATCTTAGTTTCCAGGTTTTCTTTGTTTTCTTTTCCACAACAAGACTCACAACCACTATGCTAAGGAAATTCACTACAGACTACTTGCCACGGTAATCACAACAGAGGATGCCCCGGCAACCAACCCTGAAGACGCCACAGCAACCAAAGCTAAAGACATCCCGGCAACCAATGACATTGATGAAGAGGACGATGAGGACAACCCCGAACGAGGATCGATTCCACCACCGGCAACAAGAAAACGACCATCGCGTTCAAGCAAGAGAATCAAGACACCGACCAAAAGGAAACTAATCATCCACGATGACGAACTCTCAGAGTAAGTCCTCGTTTGCATTTTATTTTTTGTTATTTTTATTTTCCTTTAATGCATGCATTGAGGACAATGTCTCACTCGAGTTTAGGGGGATTGTTATTAGTAGTTACCATGTTTAGTTACATTCATCTTAAGTATTACATTTAGGATACATAAATTGCTTGCCATGCCTTTAGTTAGAACAAGAATTGCTTAGATTTGATGAATATCCGATGATGACTTTGCCAATGCACTTAATTGATAGAATTTTTTATTCTAGGATAACCATGGAAAAACTTAGAATTTTACTATGATGCTAAATTTGATGAAACACTGTTGTGGTTTGATTGATTTAAGGAATCCTAGTGAACTTAGGTTGATAATTAACAAATTGGGGGATTAGAATAAAAATTGGATGAATGCTAGAGGTGCCTGAAATTGGCTCTAGCATGTGCTAAAAAAGTTGATGACTATAGGTGCCCGAAACTGGCTCTAGTATGTGCTAAAAAAATTTGATCGCTAGAGGTGCCCGAAACCGGCTCTAGTCGAATAAAACTAAAAACAAAACACTAGAGGTGCCCAAAATTGGCTCTAGTTAAAACATGTTAAAAAGAACCCAATGAAGTAATTTGAAAACCTGTTGTTTGCATAGAATCCGAAAAATCAACTTGCACACAACTCCGCACACACTTACAAGCATTATAGTTTGATTCCGAGTAACTTCTAAGTTTTCCGAAAAATGAAAAGCCAATCATACTTTGTGCCCCGGTTCTGAGAATTGAAATCAAGTTCAAAGCTAAGTTTGTGAAAATTAAAGTCTTGGCTGGTAATTATTAGTTTGCATTGCTTGAGGACAAGCAATAGTTCGAGTTTGGGGGTGTGATAAGTGTTCAAAAGTACTATTTCTCTTACCCTTTTTACTCATATTATTGTTAGACTTAGGCTCATAATAGTTGCATAATTAGCCATTCATGCATTAATCCATGTTTCCTTCCATCGTTGAGCTTGATTACTTAACTTGGTAGTTTTTGTGGGAAAAGATGTTGCTATGGTGTGTTTTGTGTGTATGTGCAGGATCACTTGCCAAAGCAAGGCTAGAGCTAGTTGCCAGGGCAATACATGAAGAAGATGTCGAGCTAGTTGCCAGGGCAATGCATGAAGGAGACGCCGAGCCAGTTGCCAGGGCAATTGTCGACAAAGAACAAGGTGATATGGTAGTCGAAATTGATAACTAGACAAGCCCAATATGACATGGAGCAAAGCAAATCCCAAAGGAATTTGATTTCCATGAAGAGATTAAAGAAGAATTAAATTCCAAGAAGATAGGAGAAGTTCTAGTAGGAATATAATTATAATAAAGAATTATATTCTTTAAAGATAATTTAATTCCAATTTAACTTCCTCCTCAAAGAAGGACTTTGACCTAGCCCTATAAATTAGAGGGGAATTTCGACAACTAAAAGAGAGCAAGAGGAGAGAATTTTTGACAAGCTTCTAGGGCAAGGAGGTTTCGACAAACTTCAATTCTTCATCTTTTTCATTCTTGTTCAATTAGGTTCATGCTAGGGATTCTTTATCTTGTGTTTCTTTGGAACCTAGCCATGAACTAAATCTATTTGGCTATGGTTATTATGTTTTGTGGTTGTGAGAAACTATTGGATTTTGTTTAGGTAATAAGAGTTTGCACTTTTCTATTCAAGGTTTATTTATTCTTGGTTCTTATTCTTGTTTGCGAGTGAATTGGGAGATGATCTCGTAACTTCATCTATTTATCTAATATCGGGAGAGTTAGATTCAAGAAACGAATGAATATGATCTTTATTCAATCTATTGATGGTGAAGATTAATCCGGCTTAGGAATAAGTCAAGGATTTCAACGGCTAAGAGGAGCGCAAGATTGGTTGTTGTTCACCCTTGATTCACGCATGGATGTATTATCAAGGCATGCACAAGTAGCTAGAGTTTTGACTTAGGGATAAGAAGAAACCATTGAAGAATGCTCTGCCGAACCTTGAAGGTTGCTGCCCAGACGCCCAAGTAGTTGCCCAACTAGTCGCCCAGGCAACCATCGATTAGTTGCCAAGGAAACCCCATTGTGCAAGTTGCCACGACAACTGAGTTGCCCGTGCACTCTTTTACCAAGACGATCCAATCAGCTATCACACCTCAACTCACGATAACCTGGCCTATCTCTCTCATTTGATCTCATCTATTCTTTTACTTTATTGCTTTCTAGATTAGTTATTAGTTAAAACTCCTATAATCTTCTATTTGTGTTTTTACTTCTATTAGTTATGAGTTGTCGTGTATACTTGCACAATTGCGTAGCACTTATTACACACAACAGTAAACAATGTAAAAGACACGTAAAGGCATTGACAAGATTATTGAAAGAATAAGCAAGAACAAGACTTGAATATGAATTCATGACCTTGATGCATTGAACATATATGCATTGCTTATATTGCTTTCATGATAATCTTTGTCATTGACATCTTATGCATTGCTTACATTATTCTTATGTTATCCATTTTTATTGTCATAATGATATTGTAAGGTCTCTACCTCACTAGGCAAAGTATGCCTAATGTATTCATTTCCATGCATATTTTAGGTTTAAGGACTCGAAAGGGATCATCCACGATTGGAGGTTGCAAGTCACACTCTCAAGCCCATTAGTAAAGTTTATTTCCTTATAACTCCTAGAATGGTGGCATTGGGCATGAATGTATATTGAATACCTTATGTCTTGGTTATGCGTGTTTTATGAACTTCAAGTATGACATGTTTTATTATAAAGAAAATATGCACTAGTTAACTACATGGACTTAATAGATGAGTGAAAGGATATTATGTTAATGGATATGACATTGGCATAAGGCTTGCATTTGCTTGGTCATAGATGCATAAATATGGTGTGAAATACATGAATTATGCTAACAAAATGGTAAATGCATGCATAATAATAGCATGTGACTAAAGCAATACTATTGAGTTAATAATGAACTTATGACGGTATCGGCTTTTGGTGAAATGGCATACTTAGCACCTATATTGTAAAATATACTAAATGGATTTGTTTTGCAATGAAACTTGGCATACAATAAGTTAGATATGCAAGAAAATTGTGGGCAAAATTTCATAGACATTGGACATGGTTTAGGTACCTAAATTGGTTAAAAACCAGACATAATTTGTCATTACGGCCCTGTCGTACTGATACGGGTCATGGCGTATCGGTACAGAATTTTGACACTAGAATTTTACTGTATCAAGGTATTGATACGCCCCCAAGCGTATCGGTACGAGTTTTAGACACTAGAAAAATTACTATAGCACTATACCGGTACGAGTTATGGTGTACCGGTATGGTGAATAGTTTCTGGAATTGGAATAAGGAACAGGGTACTGATACGGGATAAGCTCGTACCGATCCTCAACATCGTGTAGCACCGTGTCAGTACAACATGGTCCGTACCGATCCTAGTATGAATATTGGATTAAAATATTGTAAATGCGTACTGGTACGGCCTATTGAGTACCAGTACCGATTCAGGTAATTCAGTTAATGGCTAAGGACAAGTTTAAAAGCTTACAGTTTGGTCACTAATAGTGGTAAGGCAATTTAGACTCTTGAATAAAGGCTAAATGGTATAAAACTAGATATGTATGATGAAGGATTATTGAATTTAATAGAGGTGCATTGGTTTAGAGGAAAGTGCTGGAAAATTGTATACTTTACACTTTGGTCCTTAAGGTTTAATGAAGATAAATTGAACATGCTAATATTGTCCCATTGACATGGAACTTGACCCCTAGCTCACCATTTTTATGGATGACATATTCGTATCCTTAATTTTACTGAATAATAATAAGATTATCGACTTACAAAATAGTCTTTATAATTCAAGGATACTGTAAATTGGCCCTCTCACTATTGTTACTTATTATGAAATGAATCTTTTGCATTAATGACCATATAGTAATGTTCTTGATATAGTTATAATGCATTGTCTCATTGGAAATAATAAAAACTTTCGAAATTCTTACCGCTCATACATCGTCATTGTTTATCGTCAATGTCTCCGAACCCAGTTTTTTCTAGACTGGGAAGGGGTATATATTTTGGTATCAGAGATAGAGTTTAGTCGATTCTGGACTAAACTAATGTTTATTGCATTGATATTGTTTGATTATATTCTGCATATGCCACCGAGGAGTTATATTATTGTATATTGTACTATGACTTGCAGCTGACACGATCTTATTATTTTTATTAGTTATCTAGATGTCAAGTAAAAAACTAGGATATGATGATGATGATGATGATGATGGTAATCATCATCCTAGGCCTTTTATCGATAAAGCTAAAAAGATCTAGGAAAATATCGAAAACTCCATCACTGCTCAACAAGAATGCTATTTAATCAAGGCTGACATGTTTAAGCAAATGGCAACCATACTAAATCAAGATGAGCTTGTTCCTTTTTGAGCTCCTATTGACAAGTTGTCATTGTATGGGGCTTACACATTTACCGGTCTTGAGGACAACCAGCCCAAGGCTGCTGAATCCTGGCTAGATCACATTGTCAAGATCCTTACTAAACAACTTTCTTGTTCTGATGAACATAAGTTAGAATGTTCCCTAGCATTGGTTTCTGGTGAAGCCTCAAAATGGTAAAAAAAACTACCATCTTCATCATTCCCCGAGAATATATAACATGTAACTTCTTTCTGAGAGAGTTTATGAAGAAGTATGTCAACAAACATTATATTGATGAAACAACTAAGTGTACACAAGCTTCGACTTGTGTATGCTTCCAAAGACAATGCATCGGTGAATGCCGAAAACAAACCCGATCATATTTCTATTGTGCCAAACTAGGCCATTTTGTGAGAGATTGTCCCAAGAACCCTTATAGGTTCCTTACTGCTTCTGTATCGACTCAGTCTTCAAGAAACCAAAAAACAAGGCCAAATTTCTCTTTAAGATCCCAAAAACAAGTTTCAAAACATGAACATGGTAAGAATACTGAACGCAAACATTGTTAAGTTAAAAATGTTTATCATTTTCATTGTCTTTACCTAAGGGAAAATTCAAGGATGAATTTTCTTTAAAGGGGGTAGAGTTGTAACACCCCAAAAACTGGCCTAGTCAGAATAGGGTTTCTAATTTTCAGAGAATTAACTTCCGACAAATAATGGAATTATTGAATTATAAGATATTGAGTTAAAATTGATTAATTATTGGATCATTGATAAGTATTGGAACTAAATCGTAGAGATTATAAATATGTAATTATTGGATAAAACTTAGAAATAAAGCATGGAATGACATAGATTTAAGTCATGGCTAAGTACAAGGACTAGGTGTGTAATTAGACCATCTAGCGACTAAATTGAAAGGAATAAAAGTTTGATTATTGACTAAATTGAAAAGATTGAAAGTTAAAGTGCTATAGTATAAAAGTTAAGAAATACAAGGACTTAGAGTGTAATTTGACCATGGTCTTTCTTAATAAGAATGAAAGGTTCTTGGAGGACTAAAAGTTAAATTTACCCATTTTCATAAAAATGCGTGTGTGTCAATTGATGGCATAGTTATGGAAAAGTTGAAGAAGGATGATGATGATGTTTTAGATAGCTTTGATTATTTGAAAAAAGAGAATTAAAAATGAAGAAAGAATCCATCGGAGGAAGTAGATAATAAAAGAAGTGGCTATCTCATCTTCATCTTCTTCTTTAGCTTGATTAAGCAAGCACCTCCCTATGTATAAGCACACACCTCCATTGATGAAGCTTTGAAAGCTTAGATTTTTATAGGATTCATATTCTTCTTCCACTCTAATCTTATTCAAGGTAAGCCTATGGTGCGAAAGCTCACCTTTGCCATTTAAGGAACATGGAAATTCTTATATCGATTCCATATGATTAAATATGGAAAGTCATTAAAATCATGTCATTGTCTTTGTCCTGTAAACAAGGTAAAAGAAGGGACTTATCCATTTCTTCAAAGAAACCCAAGCCAAAGAACAAAGGAATCCACTTATTTGACCATCCATTACTTTGGAAAGTTGGTGAGTGTAGTTCATGGTTTGGATGGCTAGGTGTCATCCTTATCATATTGTTTTGCATAGTTTATTGTATGGTTATTATAGACTTGTTCATTGGCTCATATAGAGCATTTGGTGGCAATACTCATATTATTGGAAGGCATTGATAAGTCCTTTTGTGTTGCATTGCATCATGTTGCATTGGTAAGTTCATAGCATTGATAAGTTCATTGCATTGATGAAAACATTATATTGATAAGATTATTGCATTGACAAAGATATTGTATTTGCAAGGCTAATGTATTGATGAAACTATTGTATTGACAAGGATTATTAGAGAAAATGCTTAGTTGTCTTTCAACAACACTTTACCATTGATATAACATAAGATATGTAGGTTGCCTTGCAATTGAAGCCTTTGGACACTTTGGCATGGTACATGGTATATTGGGACTACGGCCCATGACCTAGGGCTCAAGGGTAATGACCCTATATTGTATTGGTGATGATGGAGGTTAGGGGGATATGATGGATGATGGTGGAGAAAGCATTGACTCATTGTTATTACATTGATACAAGTCATTGCTTTGTGCTTTGAGCTTGCTTAACACAGACCAAAGTTACCTATATCCAGAAGTGATCAAAGGCAAACAATGTAAAAGACACGTAAATACATTGACAAGGTTATTGAAAGAATAAGCAAGAACAAGACCTGTAAATGAATTCATGACATCGAGCATTGAATATATGTGCATTGCTTATATTGCTTTCATGATAATCTTTGTCATTGACACCATATGCATTGCTTACATTATTCTTATGTTATCTATTGTTATTGTCATAATGATATTGTAAGGTCACTACCTCATTAGGCAAAGTATTCCTAATGTATTCACTTCCATGCATTTTTTAGGTTTAAGGACTCGAAAGGGATCGTTTACAGTTAAAGGTTGCAAGTCACACTCTCAAGCCTATTAGTAAAGTCTATTTCCTTATAACTCTTAGAATGGTGGCAGTTGGCATGAATGAATATTGAATACCTTATGTCTTGGTTATGTGTGTTTTATGAACTTCAAGTATGACATGTTTTATTATAAAGAGAGTATGTACTAGTTAACTACATGGACTTAATAGATGAGAGAAAGGATATTATGTTAATGGATATGACATTGGCATAAGGCTTGCATTTGCTTGGTCATGGATGTATAAATATGGTGTGAAATACATGAATTATGCTAACAAAATGGTAAATACATGCATAACCATAGCATGTGACTAAAGCAAGACTAATGAGTTAATAATGAACTTATGACGGTATCGATTTTTGGTAGAAATGGCATACTTAGCACCTCTATTGTAAAATATAGTAAATGGATTCATTTTTCCATGAAACTTGGCATACAACAAGTTAGATAGCAAGAACATTGTGGGCAAAATTTCATAGACATTGGACATGGTTTAGGTACCTAAATTGATTAAAGACCAGACATAATGTGTCATTATAGGCCCTATCGTACCGATACGGGTCATGGTGTATTAGTACGAGTATACATAGTTTGATCAGGTTAATACTGAGTATCGATACGCTTATAGGCGTATCGGTACGGAATATTGACACTGAAATTTTACTGTATCAAGGTATCAATACGTCCCCAGGCATATCAATAAGAGTTTTAGACACTAGAAAAATTACTGTAACATTGTACCAATATAGGTTATGGTATATCGGTACGGTGAATAGTTTTTGGAATTGGAATAAGGAATAAGGTACTAATACGGGATAAGCCCGTACCGATCCCCAACACCGTGTAACACTGTGTTAGTATAGCATGGTCCGTACCGATCCTCATGTTGAATATTGGATTAAAATATTGTAACGGTGTACTGGTGTAGCCTATTGAGTACCTGTACCAATTCGGGTAATTCAGTTAATTGCTAAGGACAATTTTAAAAGCTTACAATTTGGTCACTAATAGTGGTAAGGCAATTTGGACTCTTAAATAAAGGATAAATGGTATAAAACTGGATATGTATCATGAAGGATTATTGAATTTCATAGAGGTGCATTGGTTTACAGGAAAGGGCTGGAAAATTGTAGACTTTACACTTTGGTCCTTAAAGTTTAATAAAGATAAATTGAACGTGATAATATTGTCTCATTGATATGGAACTTGATCCCTAGCTTACCATTGTTATGGATGACATATTCATATCCTTAATTTTACTGAATAATAATAAGATTATCGACTTACAAAATAGTCCTTATAATTCAAGGATACTGCAAATTGGTCATCTCACTATTGTTACTTGTTATGAAATGAATCTTTTGCATTAATGATCACATAGTAATGTTATTGATATAGTTGTACTGCATTGTCTCATTGGAAATAATAAAAACCTTCAAAGTTCTCACCACTCATACATCGTCATTGTTTATCGTCAATGTCTCCGAACCCAGTTTTCTTCTATACCGGAGAAAAGGTGTTACATGCCTAGTCAATAGTCGTTGGTCAAACAACATGTCAATCTTAAAATTCAAAAAGAGGATAAGAGGATAACGCGTCTATCTTGGTGCGTAACTAACTTTCAACATTTAAACCCAATCTAGAGTTTCCACGTGTGTCTATTTAAAGAGAGCTAATCGATGAACCATTGAGGGGCTGCATGGTGGTGAAAGAAGAAGATAGAGGGCTAACTGTGGTTTGACCCGGCTTAGACCGAGAGCTCTGGATCCATTGAAGGGCTGCATCGATAGATCTCCTTCATTGTCTATTTCTCTTTGTTTTATTTTCATTTATGATGGTGATGTTGATAAATGATGATGTGTTGATGGTTCCCCCATCCATGAACTAATTCTTTTAAGTTGGCTGGGGATGTTTTTGCGATGAACGCTTAGCTATTTTTTAGTTTTTAATAATTGAATACCTTGGCATAGTTGTCTATTCTGCTAGTGCTTAATTTGCTTAAATTCTTTGCCACACAACAGTTGGCATTGCATGCTTATTATCCCTTAATATCTTAACAGACTTAGGAGATAACGATTAATTGCCAGGTACTAAGGCGAGAAACTTCGACAGAAGATGTTCAAGTAGATGAGCTTACTTCGTAAGTGAATCTACCCCTTAAGAGTAAGGATTAAAACTTTTTCCAATTTAATTTTTGAGAAACATCACTATAGACATATATGAGTTAATCTTAATTAACTTAGGGTATTGCCCTCGATAGAAGCAATGCTACTTTAAAATCTGCTCAGCAATAAAACCAAGGTTGGAAGTTATTAATTGTTGTCTTTCCTAGCGTGGAATCTATACATCCATCGCCAACGCCTACTATCCATTTGAATACATTTATTTGCCAATCTTTCTGCATTTTCACTGTATTTCCCATAGTTATTTTCTTAATAAAAATTCAAAATCTAATTCAACTTATTTGTTCCTATTCACAAGTAAAATATTGTGGCATTTAATTCCTGGACAATCCTTGTGGATACAATACTCAGCTTAATGATGTATTACTTGCTAACTATGTATACTTGCATGCAAAAAGACCTAAACTTAGCATTATTTACTGGCATATTTACATTAATTCTTCAATTGTTTGCCAAGCGTTAGTCAGTTGACACTATTCAAAGGAACAATTTTGGTGGACAATGAATTATCAAGTTTCAAAGAAACTTGTATTCCAAAGTTCGTACTAGACATGTACAAGTGAGATTGAATCACATGTTATTGTAAACCAGAAGTTTACAAATTCAAAAATATATATACACACATGTATATATAGTTGGCATGATCGGTTAGACCATCCTGATCAGTAATGATGCGAAAATTATTGAGATTTATATGCACATTTATTAAAAGAACCTGGAGTTCTTGTGGTGCTGGTTCTTAAAGGAATTGATTAAATTCCACTTACTAAAAGAGCATGAAGTTCTTGTGTTGTTTGTTCTCAAAGGAAATGATTAAGATCCCACTTACAAAAGAACTTGAAGTTCTTGTGCTAAAGTTGAGACTACATGTCTTGCATATCTGAATAAAATATTGGCCCATTTATCCACAAATGTGGGAAATTTTTACATGATTTTAGTTGATGCATCTACATTGTTTTTATCAACTTACAACCAGAAGTTTGTGAGATTGATTAGAAAAAGATTCATATTATGAAATTATACTATTCATCTTACAAAAACTATATATTTTAAGCTATATTAGTTAAAATAACTGTTATAAAGCCTATTGATTATGAAAAATGCAGTTTAGCAATATTTTAATTGGATGCCTCCTATTTAATAGCTAAACTATGAGAACGAAACATTTATTATCTATATGGTATTTCATATATAGCAGCACTTATACGCATCAAGCCAACGAGTTCTAATAAACTCCCCGTTATAATTGGTTTTTGGTCAGAAGCCATACATTTCCCATTTTATAATTTTTGAATGTGTGATATATAGTTGAATTGCTCCACCGCAACACAAAAAATGGGTAAATAAAAATGGTTGAGAATATATATTGAGTATGAGTCTCCTTTTATGTTTAAATTCTTAAACATTAATTGGAGAATCATTTATGAGATGATTTTTCTCAACATAAGGGGGAGAGAATAATCAGCTGAATAAAGAAAGAAAATGAATTATCATTATCTGGATCATCATATATGAACCAAAGTTCATAAGATAATTCATGCTTATTATATGTCAAATGTCATACATATTTACTGACCTAATGAGAGTAATCAAGTCTCATATACCAGCTAAAATGCTCTAAATTTGAATTACATGTTAGAGAGAATGGATGTAAATCATGCCTGAAGCATGATAGTTGAAATTGGATCCAATGATTAAAATTCTCGTAAATGGAAAGTAATATGAGATGGTCATATATTGGAGGCGGGTGCTCCTGAAAAGACCCAAGACATAACTAAGAATAAAACTCTAGAAGAGTTTCAGGTACCTGAAATAAAAATTGAAAAGAGATCTCGATAAGTTATGTCACTACGAGAAAAGAATGGAACCAAAATAGAAAAAGTTGTCGACAACAATTTTACATAGGATACTTTTATAGAAGTAAAGAAAGAAAATGAGGATCTTGTATAGATATCTATCTAGAATTATAGATATTGATTTGGCCAATGTAGAAAGACGCTTTGAACTTCCAAAAGTGAAGCTTTTGGACCATTAGTCCAAACACCTAAAAGGTGTAATACAAGCGGGGAACAAATAAGCAGTCGTGAGATATAAATATGACTTGAATTATTATTTATGAAGAACTTTAATTACTTAATGGTGGATGCAATTACTTTGGCAGTTATGAAATATTTTATATGCGTCTAATTATTTTGTGGATCCATGTATAGTAAAATTATCCTTGAAGGATTTAAAATGCAGAAGCCTTTGGAAATTTCTAAGAAAATTTATTTAGATATGTCCCCTTGAATATTTATATTTTGGCACATTTGGTATAATAGCCTTAGTGAGTACTAATTGAGGAAATACTATAAGAATGATCATATTTTCTTATGTATTTTATAAAGAAGTTTGGATTAAGATTCATTATGATAATTTGAATATCATTAAAACTCTTCAAGAGCTTCAAATTGGAAACTCGTGAAGAGCTTTCAAAGCATTTAATGAAAGTATTTGAGAAAAACAATCTTGGGATAGAGTTTTGTCTCGACCTAAAGATCGAGCACTTAAATATGTGTTGTTGCCTATAAATAGACATAAGCTGAAAGAATCTTAAAGAAGATTCGATATGGATAAAGCATATCCATTGAGTACCCCCAATATTTGTAAGATTGTTGGATGTGAATAAAGATAATTATATCTTTTCTTGGTCTGGAAGTACCATATTTTAGTTGGTCCAGAAGCACTAGATTTTAGTTGCTCTAAAAAAATACTATCTAAATGCAACACGATCATTTTAGATCATTAAACTTGATATCTCTTCAAATCATGTAATTGTTATACACAAGCCGAACCAAGAATGTGTTTGGCTAAGACCATTGATCCAACATATTCAGAAGATATGTGATTTACTTTCACAAGATAAGATATAAGCTATCTTATGTGGAAATAATGCAAAATTTATATCTCAATTGAAATGTGGATACATCAAAGATGGCAAAATGAAACATATCACTCCAAAATTTTCATCCCTCACGATCTTCAGAAAAATAGTATTCAAGATTGAATTATGAAGATTCAACGATCTTATATGATGTTTTTATGAGAGAGAGTAAATACGTGTTGCACTATTTTTTCCTTAACCTAGATTTTGTCCCAATGGGTTTTCCTGGTAAGGGTTTTAATGAGGCAGCATGTTATGCGTATCAAATATGTGTGTACTCTTTTTCCTTCACTAAAGAAATTTTTCCCACTGGGTTTTTATCTTAGTAAGATTTTAACGAGGCACATTATCTTCATAGACATCCAAGGGAGAGTGTTATGAATATTTATATATGTGGATGTCTATCATGATAAGAACTTTATCTAGGAGATTTGATTTACTTTATCAGTATGAATATTATCTTCATTAATTAGAGTTTCATGTATTATGTACTTCTTATGCCTATAAATAGATGATTTGATGAAGGCATTGTACATACTTCAATATAGTGAATAAATACAAATCTCACTCTTTCTCTTATCTCTTTATTCTTTGCTCTTATTATAGTTCTTCATTATTTTATTCACAACATTTACTTATTAATTCTTTTTAATAATATAGTATAGCTATTTTAATATTTAATTAATATAATGGATAATATTTATTATTTTAATAAATATATTAGTCTTAATATTTTTATTTTAAAAATTATAAGAAATTAATATTTTAATAATAATATTGAAATAAATGATATTGACTAAATTATTATAATATTTTAAAAATAAAAATATTAAGTTTCATATTGTATAATATTATTTATTATATTGATATTTATAATAAATAATTTCTAAAAAATTTATCAAACAACGGAAAACAATTCATGGGTGGTGAGCGATAGTCGAAGACAATGGTAAGTTGTGGCCAGTAGTGGGAGACTTTGGGCAGAGTAAGGGTCAAAATCATATTTTATATATACTTTATGGGTCAAATTAATATTTATATAAAAATCAAAGGTCAAATTAGTATATATATTTTAAAATTGGGGTCAAATTGATAGTATTTGTATAAAAATCAAAAGTCAAATTAGTATATATTTTTAAAGTCTAGGTTTCAAATTGAAAATCAACTTCTTTTTACTAACGTGCAAATCATCAAACTAACGTCTTAGTAACCAAAATGTTAGGAAAAATAAAAACATAAGTGGCTAATCTTGTAATTTATCCTAAAATAAAAGATTGAGAGTTATAGCTATAAAATAGGTGCCAAAATTTTGCCTTTTTTCCAATAGGTGTCTAAAGTATTTTTTTTTGCTGGAATAAGTGTCTAACGTTTTATTTTTTCCCGTTTTAAAGTTAATCTATCAAAATAATTAATCACCCAATTATAGCTTGACACGCGACTTTTATTTTTTATTTTTTATTTTCAAAAAAATTGAAAATAAAATAAAATAAAATAAAAATATCCTAAATTTTTCAAAAATTACAAAATAGTCTTAAATCCCTAAAATCTCAAACCTAAAATTAATGTCGTTTTCGCAGCCGATAGCCTCACCAGACCCCACCATCGTCTTCCCCAGAGTTCCCGCCCATTTCCCTAAACCATCCATCGCCGGTAAACGGTAGGAGGCGAGTCTATCGGACGAGTAACGCAAAAAACTCTAATCGGCTGACGTCCGATTGCCAGGTCTCTCACCGGTTACCGGTGATGGATGGTTGGGGAAATGGGAGGGGAACTCTGACAACGGCGGTGGTGAGGTTTAGCGAGGCCATTAGTGGCGATAATGGCATCAATTTTGGAATTTGGGGTTTGAGGTTTTAAGGATTTGGGACTGTTTTGATAATTTTGAAAAGTTTTATATTTTTTAAAACTATTTTTTCAATTTTGGGGGGGGAATTAAAAAATAAAATAAAAACACGTGCCAAATTATGATTGGGTGTTAAACTTTTTTAACGACGTTATCTTAAAAAAGTAACGAAATGAAACTTTAGGCCCATATTTTAGACAAAAAAATATTAGGTACTTATTTCAGCTAAAAAATACTTTAAGCACTTATTGAAAAAAAAATGTATAGTTTGGATACCTATTTTATAGTTAAGCCGAAAGAAATGCAATAAAAGTTTGAAGGGCTATTGAGGAAACAACCAAAGGCTGGGGGAAGGCCTTTCCGCCAAAGTGAAATGTCAGTAATACTCCTTAAGATAAACTGCGACGTACATCGTTTACGGTCGGAAAATTCCGTGGTATTATGATCTCTCTGCTTTCCTTTTAATCTTCCTTACTTCCACAATTTCGGTGAGCGAAATTTCGATCGACAGCGACTCCAATTATCTTCCTTTTCTTTCCTTTTTTTTCTCTCATTTTTACTCCTCGATTCATCCTCGTTTTTTTACTGTAAAAATTTTCAAAATTTGGTGAAGAATGCTTTGTGTTTGACTATGGTCTTGTAGTTAAATAGCGTTATGAAATTAATTGTTGGACTAAGATCTTTCTTTAAAGGGTCTTGCGTTCTTTTTGATAATTTGTTTGCAAATTAATATTTTTGGGGACTAATTTCTTTCTTTTTCTTCTTTTGTTGTGTGGTTCATTTGCTGTTTTGGGCTTGTTGGATATCTCTTGTAACGGCAGTGTGAGTTGTAATCTTTGTTGGTAATTCTCGGTTTTTATGAAACTATAAGCAAAGTGGAATTTACCTTTTTCTATTTATTTCCGGAATATGCAGGCTTGCTGGGCTTGCTTTTATGTTTCCAGCTAGTATACTGTTACAAATTCTGGTATGTTTTTCTAATCTTATTCAGCTCCAGGCCATTAGTCATCAGTGGCATTGTCACCGACACTGAATTCTTTATTGTATTATCTGAATATTGATTAATGTGTATTTTATGGTTAGCAAGTTAGAATGTTTTACGCTCCCTTGTGATGGAAGCAGTGCTAGTGTTCGGATATGAAGTTAGCAAAATGCTTGACCTATAATTCTTTTTACGAGCTCAACACAAGATTGTGCAGGCTCAAAAGCATGGTTCCGCATTATTCTTTGCTTGACTTTACACAATTCGTGACATGATTGGTTAATTGCATTTTAGTATTTCTAGGTGATGTGCACTCTATTTATATTCAAGTCTATGCAGTTTTGATTCACAGAACTTATTCGTGCTTTTCAAATCATGATTTTACATCATTCAGATTATATTCACACTTATCCTGTTATCGTGCTTTATATCTTGAGAAGATGGAATGTGGATTATCTTTTGTGTTAATGGATATAATATGCTAGTATTTATGAGTGGTCATGTCTTGTTTTTGAAAGGAGTTTTTGCTTTCGAAAAGATCTTTATAAGGCTGCTCCAGAGTGAATTGGCAACAAATTTTGGGAAAGACAGCTTTTGGATAGCGTTGTAATTGTTAACTCTCATGAATAAAGGGAGGGTATAGGATTAGTGAGACTGTTAGGCTATCTAAATAAATCTCGTAGGCTATATATAAGAGGTTTATTCAAGTTCCTTATCTGTCAGAGGTTTAATTAGTTTAGAGTTAATGTAGTGCCATGAGATCAAGTAAACTGAAGCTCAATTACCCTTTGATGTATTTGCATTCTGGTAACTGTAACATATGTGCTGACACCATCCTGCCTTGGTCAGTATTTAAAAAGGCGCAGTTGAGGCGCTAAGGCAAGGTGAGGCGAGGGTGAAGTGCCTAATTGGGTCTAAGCGAGGCGATTTCAATGAAGCGCAACAAGGCGCACCAGGCGCCGAGTGTAAGTGAATTCTCTCATGGTTGAAAGGGGTTTATGCATTATTAGAGTGTAAGTGAATTCTCTCATGGATATAATAATATGCTAGTATTTATGAGTGGTCATGTCTTGTTTTTGAAAGGAGTTTTTGCTTTCGAAAAGATCTTTATAAGGCTGCTCCAAAGTGAATTGGCAACAAATTTTGGGAAAGACAGCTTTTGGATAGCATTGTAATTGTTAACTCTCATGAATAAAGGGAGGGTTATAGGATTAGTGAGACTGTTAGGCTGTCTAAATAAATCTCGTAGGCTATCTATAAGAGGTTTATTCTAGTTCCTTATATGTCAGAGGTTTAATTAGTTTAGAGTTAAGGTAGTGCCATGAGATCAAGTAAAATGAAGCTCAATTACCCTTTGATATATTCACATTCTGGTAACTGTAACATATGTGCTGACACCATCCTGCCTTGGTCAGTGTTTAAAAAGGCATAGCTGAGGTGCTAAGGCGAGGCGAGTGGTGAAGCGCCAAATTGGGTCTAGGCGAGGCGATTTCAATGAAGCGCAGCAAGGCGAGCCTAAGGCGCACCAGGCGCTGAGTGTCAGTGAATTCTCTCATGGTTGAAGGAGGTTTATGCATTATTAGAGTGTAAGTGAATTCTCTCATGGTTGAAAGTACATTTATGTTTGAGGTCTTTATGGTCCCTTGGATTTGATGTGGTTTGAGCATTAAAGTGACCGATACTTGATTTAACTGGTATTGCTGCCACTCTTTCTCTACTTGTTGTTATGGAATAGATGATTTGGTTTCGGGTATCTCTAATAGTTCGGCCTCAGGTAGGCAAAAAGAAAAGCAAGCATTTTCTGAAGGGATTTGGTTGGAGGTGTAGGAAAAAATGTTAATCCAAAACGAATTATAAATAAAAATAAACGAAAATACAGATTAAACAATTTTTGAATAAACAAATCCGAAAGGAAACATGTTGAGGCCTGCACGAACGTAGTTCTCTTAAGACATATTTCGACCACTTATTAGTGCTTGGGTTGTTTTTGGTCGTCAGCCTCCTAGGATACAACGGATGATCTTCAACAGTAGCACGAATGTAGAGATCATGAACAGAATCTTGCCTTTGCCCATCACCGAAAACAGTATGCAATTTCGAATAGTTTTAAGATTTTTCGAGTTGTTAAAAATTGAAAATTGGCTTGGTGTATATAGGGGAATAGAGGAAAAATATAGAAAATAAAATAATTCGTAGTAATAGCCAAAATTCGATTTGATTCAGAAATAGTCAATACTGCCATTTTAAACGGATATATTTTCGTGAATTGAATCTAATACCTTTTAATATTCGAATTTTCCATTTTATATTCAGACTATTCAAAATGATATTTTATTTGTAAGAAAAAAATTATTCGAAGTGTGCAAAATATTCGCAGGTCCACGAAAGGCTCGACCGGTCCGGACATTCGCGTCGCCTGCATCGTGTGGGTGCGCCCCAATCCGAATGGGTTCGACAAGCTTCGATCCGTACCCCATGCGTCTGCGCGCGAGGTACAGTTTCCATTCAAGTCATTCAATGTCCACCAAGTCATTCAATGACCACCAAGAGGGTAAGTGTATATAAACACTTCTCATGCTATTTATCCTACCAATGTGGGATAAAGGGGGTTTTTACTTCCTTACTCAATTCACAACTACCATACTTTGAGCATCAATTTCTCATTCATCACTCAACCAATTTAAGCATATGAGATATTGTTGTAAAAGTCTCATGGAGTAGAATAAGACCTAATAGAATCATTATTCGAATATCTACCTTTACACTTTCGTAATCTAGCTCAAAGTTACCATTTCCTTACATTTTTTTCAACAATCCCCCATATGAATGAAATTGATGATTTTATCAAAAATATTTTGACTCGATGTAGTTATAGGTTCTACAATCGATAGCTGCATAGGATATGTAGGTTTTCTTCTTTGAACCTTCCCTTGTGAAAGCTTATTTACTTTACTAGCTAACCAGTGGACATAATGTCCTTGAACTGTTCAGTCGTTTGTGTAAACGATGATATACTTCACAATCCCTCTTATAAGAGTTTTAGTTCTCATGGTTATGTCCATATGGCCGTGGACATCACCTGGTTCTGCAAGAGTTTGAGAGAACTATGCCCAGTAGTCTCCTTAAAGCAGCTCTACTCCACTCTCACATAGGTGACTTATGTTGCTCGGCTCACCGAAGCACACAATGGTCATTAAAAGTTTTTAGCTTAGCTTATCCCACTTTGATCATTGTTTACATCATAGGAACGAACTTGGGGATATGTACCCTACAGTGACTGAACAAGTCTATGCAATTAGGTTGTCCTTTTAAACCTAGATCTTGGGATCTCCAGTCAACTCGGTAGGGTTTTCCTTCACATTGTGCATTAAATTTTTTTTGGCTTTAGTCTCATTCCTTTCGATGTTTTCTCAACTTAATCTCGATTTAATCCTTTGGTTAGCAGATTCACAACATTATCCTTTGATAACTCCATTTGTGATCAATTGTCTAACGGTATTATGTCGACAACGCATATGTCTCGACTTACTGTAGTACATAAAGCTTTATGCTTTACCAATTTTTGGTTTGGCACATGTTTTAGCCATTTAGGAATATCCTCCAAGACATTTTAAAGTCATTTAATTTTTTTTCATAATTGTCTAGAGCTAAAACTCAGATTCCATTATGAATATGGTTGTAACAGTTTGTCTTGAGAAATCCCATAACATAGCTCTTTTTTCGATGTGAAACATATTCACTTGTGCCTTTGATATCTAACATCGAAGAATCCTTATGGAATAATGCAATTCATAATCTTGAGTATATTTGAGACATCTCATCACTCTCACAATTGCTATTCAGAGGTTTGACCCTGGATAGTTTTTTTTTTTTTTTGTGAATCTGTTTAAACTACTCATAGTGAAAGTAATATTTTGTCTAGTACAATTTACTTAGACTGGTTATGACATTTGCATATTCTTTTTAAACATGTGTTGGCTCATATTTATTTGGGGTTTTGGTTATGCTGGGAACATCCTTGCCAAACTTCTTTTGTCAATGTAGTGTGATTGTGTTATAATGAGACCTTTAAGTGACCGTTTGATTTGGATGCCCATAATCAAATTTGTCAATCTCATATTTTCCATGTCAATCTTGAATTTGACAAGCCTTTGATATATTTACCATTTTATTGTTACTTATAACAATAAGTATGTCATCAACATAGGATCATATATTCTAATGTCGGTAATTTTGACATACACACATTTGCCACACTCTTCTTTGTCATCCTGACAACGTTTTAGTTTCAATCTTTTGTTGAACGTATGGACTATTTTCCAAACTTCATTTCATTGACCTTGGATCAGCTTTCCTAATTATATAAGGAAGTATATTTTCCAAAGAATGAGTCATTCTTTTTTATTTCATTATCATATTCTTGTGTATCACAAGTAATAGTTAATGAAAATACAGTTCATTTACTTCGGTAATGGGGACATTAATTTTGCAAGACACCCCACATTTTTATGTACTTGTAGGAAGGTTTTATTTTATAACTCATATGGTGTCTTTTCTTTTAAGGTAATTAGTTGATAGAACAACTTCCCCCTCATGTTAGTTACATTTTGAAGTTCCAATTCTTATCTTCAAAATCATTGTACCCTTGGATGTTGTATCATTACTCACATAGAGTTTTTCTCAAATTAATCAATTTATTAAGTTTAGGTTTCAACATCCTGCTTATAGAGAATAATTTCTCTATAGCATCTTTTAAGCAAATGCACATAGTATTAGTTTGTGCCATCATGATGGTAATAAATTTCCTTCAAACAATTGTTTGCCATATCAACTTGTTCTCCATCTTATGGCAATAGAAACATTTATCATGAAATTTTTGTTTCTTGGACACACCGCCTAATTTGCGGTTTGAGGTTATTTTTGACTTCCACTATGTTTTCCCTAGCAAGCAATGTTTGCCTTAGTAATATTTGAAGATGGTAACAATATTTACCTTATCCTCTCTAACACTAGGAGGACCTTCCTTTGACCAAGTTTATTATCGTCAAATATGCAACATCTTTTGTTGCCACATTTTGAAATTTTTTCAAATGAATTTCACTAGTTTTCCATTGTGTCACATAGTCACAAACTAGAAACAGAAGATTAAGAATCTGTTAAACGTTAGAAATTTAGCCAATTATTAAAACTAGAAACAGAAACATAATTTCTAACTTTTGTTAGCCGTCAAGAATTTAGTAAACTAAAAACCTGAAACAAAAATTTACACGGTCTAATAGAAAGAACGATAATGACCAGTGCACCAGGTAGATAACTTATGAAAAGAGAGGTAGTGCACTAGGCACGCTTAAATATCAAGTCTTTCAAAGAACCAATCCTAGACATGCACTCTCATATTGTCTTTGAATCATCCGTTTATGGATTCTATTCTTGAAATCATTCCATTTATGGTCCAACGACCCTCACAATTCTTTAGCCATTTTTAAACATTGTGCACTTCATAGCATGCATCATAGTAGGCTTTAAGGATTTAATTTTGACATAGAAACAAAGTTCTTTTATGCTTTGTTTCGAGACTTCGGTTGAAATCAGCGCTTTGAATTTGGTAACCAATGTTACTTCCAGAAATAAATTCACCGATTTATTTTCAAAATAGAATCATTCTTGATTCTCAAGAAATAACAAATTCGATTTATTTCTTTTTTTCAAGATTCTTCCTAAAATAAACTCGCGATTTATTTCCTTTTATAAAAATAAACTCAACGATTTATTTTCTTTTAAGAAATAATTTTATTTCTTTTTCCAAAGTAGAATCATACAAGATTCTCATGGAAATAAACTCAACGATTTATTTTCTTTTACAAAATTGAATCGTTCTAGATTTCAACGATTTATTTTCCTTAACAAGTTAGAGTCAACGCAAGATTCTAACGTAAAAATAAATTCACTGATTTATTTCTTTTGTTATATCTTCTGTTAAACATTGGGATTAGTAGTACTAAGACCCAAACCAAAGATATGAAGATGATAAAATCTAAAGGAATTGATCCTTTGATTTTTAATTCCGTTGATTCTTGTTTGGAGAAAATCACGTAAATCCGTTAAGACGACAGGAATTAAATCCTGAAACGAATTATTTACGAGATCTTTGTTTCTAAAACAAGTCAAGAAATTTTTCATGGTTATCCTACACTTTCTCAGGGAAAATTATTAATTGAAATAATAATCCAAAGTGCTTCCAAACACAAATAATAATTATCTCAATAATTATTATTTCACAAGAAAAAAATGTTCCTTTTTCATGTCATATTTGAACTTCAATATTAAGGCCAATATTATTTACTGAATAAATAAAATTGCCTTAAACATAATAATATCATAATATTATTATCAAACTAATACCATGATTTAAGGTATTAAGATTTGCATAATACATGCACACATGTATTAATTATTTCTTAGCAAATAAGCAATAGACAAAGTTATTTAAGGAATCCACGATTACCTTAAATATACATATATGATTTTAACATTACCATATTTCATAGCAAATAAACAATTTAAGCACGTAATGAATAAATGACATATTAGCTCGTTAGTTGTCACCAATAGACAACCTTGCTTTAAACCTTTTTGTTTTCATGATCAAGGTTTTACCATAACAATACATATGCAAACATGTATTTACACCTTGCTATAAGCGAAGGTATTAAATCAAGCACGTATTACCATAACACATACCATAACAGAAGGCAATAATTGAAGATTGTCATGATCATTGTTTCTCTTCAATAAAAGAAACCAAACCGAAATTAATTGCAATTCCAATAAACCGAAATTTAAATTTCGTTTATTTTGATTTTAATATTTCACAAAATTCGTAACCGTAGTTACTTGTAGAGATAATTTTTGTAAAACAGATTTGTCTTCTTTTTGAGATTTGAGCAAACCCATTTAAACGGCAGGAAAATTTCCTGAAAACAAATTTATTTGCTCTCTCAGTTTCGAAGAATAGATTTAGCAAACCCGTTTTAATCGCCTTGGATTGTAGATCTGTCTTAAGATTGTAGGAAAAATTGTTAATCCAAAACGAATTATAAATAAAAATAAACGAAAATATGGATTAAACAATTTTTGAATAAATCAAACCGAAAGGAAATATGTTGAGGCCTGCACGAACGTAGTTTCTTTAAGACAAATTTTGACCACTCCTTAGTGCTTGAGTTGTTTTTGGTCATCAATCTTCCAAGATACAACAACGGACGATCTTCAACAGTAGCACAAATGTAGAGATCACGAAAAGAACCTTGCCTTTGCCCATCACCGAAAACAGTATGGAATTTCGAATAGTTTTAAGATTTTTCGAGTTGTTAAAAACTGAAAATTGGCTCGGTATATATAGGGGAATGGGGGAGGAAAATATGGAAAATAAAATATTCCGTATTAATGGTCAAAATTCGATTTAATTTGGAAATAGTCAATACTGCCATTTTAAACGGATATATTTTTGTGAATTGAATCTAATACCTTTTAATATTCGATTTTTTCCTTTTATATTCGAAATATTCAAAAATATATTTTATTTGTAAGGAAAAAATTATACCGGTCCAAACATTTGCGTCACCTACGTCGTGCGAGTGCGCCCCAACCCCCCCGAATGGGTTGGACGAGCTTCGATCCGCACCCTATGTGCCTGCGCACGAGGCAAAATTTCCATTCAAGTCATTCAATGACCACCAAGAGGGTAAGTATATATAAACACTTATCATGTTATTTATCCTACCAATGTAGGATAAAGGGGTTTTTACTTCCTTACTCAATTTACAACTACCATACTTTGAGAATCAATTTTTCTTTCATTCATCACTCAACTAATTTGAGCATATGAAATATTGTTGTAAAGCTCTCATGGAGTAGAATAAGACCCAATAGAATCATTATTCGAATATCCACCTTTATCCTTTTGTAATATGGCTCAAGGTTACCATTTCCTCACATTTTTTCCAATAGGAGGTGGCAGTTTTTCCCCGTCACAAAGCAATTGTTATATTAATTTGATATTCTGATTTTACCATATAAATTTGAATTTACGATGGAGTGGCTTCTGATTGTATTCATCCATCCATCAACCAATCTCAACCTTTTTAAGAGCTTAAAGTACTTGTTTGTGGGTTGCATTATTCTAAATTCACTTACCAATAATCTATCCTTAATGTAAATTGCTAAGTTCTATCAACTTTTGCTTCAGGCTTGTGCACTATACAACAACTGGTGGCCTATGCTTTCAGGTGAGACGGTCTATTACAAGTTGATCACGCCTCTTATAAATTGGATTGGTTACCTTTAAATGATTGATAATGTGAATCTACTGTAATTCACAGCTCTTATGTATGTCCTGGTGCCAATGCCATGCTTATTTTTTGGAGGAGGATCGACTCATTTTCTAACAAGTCGAGACGGTGGGGGGTAAGGAGAATACTTTGTAAATATAAGCTTTTAAAACCGCTTTCTTCTATTGTTTCCCATATATGTTTAATTAGCATAAAAAATCACTGGTTGCTTTGGGAATGCAGTGTTTGAACCCTTGACAGAAGTAGTTCCTCGATTTGTCGCCTTGTTGTCTTGTTTACTTCATCTATTTAACTTCATTGCAGTTGGATAGATGCTGCCAAATTTCTTACAGGGGCATCAGCTGTTGGAAGCTTTGCAATTCCCATTATTCTTAGGCATGCTCATATGATTTCAACTGGTGCAATGTTCATCGAGTTTACATCGTTCATCATATTCGTCTGTACCGTCTTGTGTTTTCACCATGCTAGCCTCGAAGATGACTGGTGATAAATGCCCTCCCTGAGATTATCTCGCGTCTTATTCACTGGGGATCTCAGATGGTTTGATTAATCATCCATTTGGGAAGGGAATGGAACTAAAACTTCTCCGTTTGTAAAATGTCTTAATGTATTATACCTTGACACACCTGTTAACTTTATTTCTTTTTCATTTGTTTTTCTCGTTGTATCATGCTATGCCTTCCTCGTTTTGACAAAAGAATTATTGTGCTAAACAAATACTTATAAATCTGATTGACCGGTCCAATCGGTTATGTTTGGTCCGATGCAGAGAACCGGAAGTTTCTTGAACCGTTGTACATGGATTTTTTTTGGTGTGAACCAGTACATGGGGTTTTGATTTCAATTTTAGTTATTTATAATTTAATCAAAAATGATTATTTTGTATAAATGGTGAAATAGGAATTAATTTCTTAATGCGAGTATATCATTTAATTAAGGGTAAAATTTTGATACAAAGACTGTAAAATTAATTTTACACAAGCTTGCATATTTATACTATAAAATTTAAATCTTAAATTCTTAACTTTAACCCTAAAAATTAAATCACAAACCTTAGACCATATACCTTAAATTCTAAACACTAACCTTAAATTCTAAACCCTACAATCTAAATTCCTAAACTTTAAACCTTATATAAACCCTAACTGAATTTTAGGCACATGCAAACTTTAGTTTATACGACCTGTGTATCAAAGTTTTTTCCTTTAATTAAACACGGTCATTAATTAAACTATGAATTAGTATCATATACGCCAACGATTGAATAAAACTATTTCACAAGTAGAGTTATTGTAAGGTTTAAGGATTTATTAGGGATTAGGTTTTTAGATTATAGTGTTTAGAAATTAGGAATTATGATTAGAAGTTGTTGACTTAGAACTTAAGTTTAGAGTTTAAGGTAATAGAGTTTAAATTTTAAAGTTAAAATAGACATACTTGTGAAGAAAAAGAAAACCTTACTCATAGCACATCAAATAATAACTCTTACACTATTACTTATTTAACATTAGATTTTTTCTATCATTTAAACTTGTTTTATTAAATTGAATGCCAATAAAATTTTGGTTACATTGGTAAGATGCATTTTAAAATGGGAATGTAATTTTATACTTTAGATACTATATTATTGGGAAAGGCACCCAACTTAAAACTGTCGGACAAAACCTGAAGAATACTTTAGATGTAAAATTTAAACTTTAAAATCTAATTCATGTACTTAGTTAAATTAAAAGCAAATTTAGATATTAAATTAGATCATTAAACTAAATTTAAATATCATTTAATTTAAACTAATTTATGGCCATTGAATGAGTAGAATTGATGGATGAGATTAAATACACTTATTTTTTTCTTTATAAATCTCATTATTTTAACTTTTCATCTCATCCACCCATTTCACTCATCCAACGGACATGGATTAATGTAAAACTAAATGAGTTTTACACCATGTAAATGGCTCCTATTATAACGACCCGAATTTTGGAGTCAACAATTTGAGCTTTGACCTGAGTTATGAACCTGCGTGTTGGTTTCAGTAACTGGACCCGTTAGGCCAAGTTTGGGCCAAATTGGATAAGAATTGAGTTGTGGGCTTGATGAGTGACCATTTTGTAAAAGAGGAAAAGGTTGAGTATTTATTTTGTGTTTAGACCCTTTTTAAATGAATATGGTCGATCACCCTTTTTATTTGGTCTTTCACGTGGAAAGAGAAAAAAACAGAGATCACCTTTTCTTCTTCATCTTTCGTCTCTCGCACGTCCCACCATTTTCAAGCTTAGATTTAAATCTAAAAACCCTATCTTTAAGTATCAATTCTTTCACTCATGGTCCAAGATTTAAGTATATTAAACTAGATACGCTGAGTGAGTTCGAGTAACCTGATAGGTTAAATTATCTTAGGTAAAGAATACTTGTGGTTAATGTGATCCAAGTATGTCTAGGACGTATTTGTCGTTATGGTAATTCGAATATGGTCCATTTAACCCAACGGTTATGTGAGCACGGATAACCCAACGGCTATGTGAGCACGGGTAAAGTGGAGCTTCGTTGGCCAATTATATAGATAATGTATGGTTGTACTTATGTATGCTGTGTGGATGCTATAGTTGGTAGCTTATGCACCTGATGGTTGAGGGATCATGGTACGACATGTATTAACTCGATGAACTGTGTGAGCTCGAGTATCTCGATAAGCTGTGTGACTTCAAGTATGAAAAAGTTTTTGTAGAAACATGTAAGACTTGTTGTAAGCTTAATGATATCTTGGTATAGGTGATCTAATAACTCTAGCTAGTGTAGGCTAGATGATAGCTCATAGATAGTGAAGCCCTTATCTATGCTCTTAAAACTAACTTATCTTGCATGCTTATTTTATGATAATCACAAATTGTGGTAGAATAGAAATGTACCACTGAGCTTTGTTAGCTCAACGTGCGGATGTATTGTTTCCCGTGCGTATGTTGACAAGTCACCTTTTGGAGGCGCACATCGGCGAGGATTTTTCAACACCGTGTTTGCTTAGAGTACATTACTTATTTTTTAGTTTGGGCTAATATATTCATAGGACCTTACCACTGCTGACCCTGTAACTCTATCTAAAATATTATTTTGGTATACAGTGTTTTAAACTTGAAGCTCTTGTTTTGTAAACTTATTTAAATGCTTATTTAATCACATGAATTTATGGATGATTTAATATTTTGAAAATGACTAAACTTATTGTTTTAAAGAAAATTTGATGAGTTAGTTTTTGGGTGACCCGAATGTAGTACTTCGGATCGGGATCGGGGTGTTACACATGGTTAGAATCCACTTACACTACGTAAAATTCAACTAGTTTTACACTAATTAATGACCATTAGATGGATGAGATTAACTCTTTATTTTTTTTTCAAGTGATAATCTTCACATAGTTTTATACTTTTTTAGACCGTTGGATGATGGTAATAAATAACTAAAATTATTTCTTTATTTTTTTAAGTGATAATTTTCACATTATCTACTATTAATCTCCTCAATCCATTTACTTTTAAGTTTTAAGTACCGTCAGCAAGCTCAAACATATGCTGATAGAAAATGAGAATTTGTTGATTCTTAGATCCACTCATTTTTGTAAATAAATATTTGTCAAACTTCTCTTCTCTAATATCGAATCAAAGGAAGAATATTTATATAAAAAATCAAGGGAATAATATAATCCACTCTTCTGGTCAAAGAAAAAAAAAGAACTTCATCTGCATTTATCGGGCTCCACAATTCCGAAACAAACCACGATTCCTACCATAATTACAACTCTACCACTACCTATCTGTCTTTTTCCTTTCGATTTTCGCACCTCTGGATTATTATTACTAGTTAATTGTTCTGTTGTTTGGTTGTGTGAAAAATGGAGCAGCAACGAAGCGTATCGGGGTCGTCGCAGAGCCCCAGATCTCCGTCGTTACAGCCGTATCTGTCTGTTTCCGTGACGGATCCCGTTAAATTAGGCAGTGGCGTCCAAGCTTACATATCCTATCGTGTCATCACCAAGGTAATCGTTGCTACTATTCGAAAGGACTATTTCTTCCCTTTTTTGAGCTTTGGTAAACATTTTGGATTTTTTTTTTTTTTGGGGGGGGGAATTTCACTGTTTGGACAGACCAATTTCCCAGATTACCAAGGCCCGGAAAAGATTGTTATTAGGCGTTACAGTGATTTTATTTGGTTACGCGATCGCCTTTTCGAGAAGTACAAAGGCATTTTCATTCCTCCTCTTCCCGAAAAGAGTGCTGTAGGTAATCAAATTCAACGCCCCTTTTGCCTTAATATTGAATAGTTTATAGCAATAAGTTCATGATCAATGCGTTTTGAGTGTAAAATTGCTTGTGCGTGAGCTAGAAAGTGATCCAAGTTCTTCCTCGTCACTATTGCAGAGAAGTTTCGGTTTAGTGCTGAATTTATTGAAATGAGACGCCAAGCACTGGACGTATTTGTTAATCGGATTGCTTCTCATAATTTGCTTCAACAGAGTGAAGATCTTAGAACCTTTTTGCAGGCTGATGAAGAGGTGATGCGTTTAGGTTTTGTTGCTTTGAATGGTTCAGTTTGTTTGTTTTTTCTTGTGCATGTTCGAACTACTATTGTCTTATTATCCCTTTTTTATTTTTCTTATTTTTAGTGTTGTATATATAGCTAATTGTGATTTTGCATTTAAAGTTGTATAAAATTGCCAAGTAAATTTATTGTTAACCGTATATTTGTATTGATTTTTTTTATATATTATAGAACTATTCATTCTAACAATTCTTTGAATACGGGATAAACAATTTATTCACGTTTGTCTTCATTGCAATGTTCAACTCTACAGTTCCTTGAGACACTTATGGTAAAGTGCCCTTTTCATTTCTATATGAATTGTTGTTGAAGATAGTAACACTATTGCTCCATCCAGGACCATGCTGATATGATTGATTTTCTTTGGGTAATATAAGTTGATAAGGAAGCATTGTGATTTTATTTACTTGACATGATTTCCTTTCATTCTGTAGCTTGTTTTGCTTACTTATGCAAATTGTCTTGTTATCTGGACAATCGGCAACAAATTATCTTGTCATGTCTTCCTTCATGCTATAACTTGTCATTCTTACTAATGTAAATTATCTTGTTCTCTGGACAACTGGCAACAAATTGCTCAAATTATGACCGCATTTATTTTCCCAATTTGTGCATTTGATGATTTTTTTAACAAGAATTTGACGTCAACTTTGTGGCTACTTTTCAGACAATGGAGAGACTGAGATCTTATGAGACTGGCATTTTTAATAAGAAGCCAGCTGATTTGATGCAGATCTTCAAGGTAAACAAGCTTTTCCTGACCTTATAATGAGTTGGGGCAAGTGACTGTATAGTAGACAGTGCTAATAAGATTTCTGCTGATTATTGAGATGTCAAAATATTTAATCTAAACATTTCTTCTGTAGTATATGATTTGGTTGTTAAATTATTATAAACAAAAATTCTTGTCACAAAAAGATTCCTACTAGAAATTCAACCTGGTAACATGATGTTATGGACTGAATCGGTATTGGAAAGGTCGTTTATGCTTAATCTCCAATGAAGGCTTAGATTGTGATTTTATTTCTTTCCTTAGGTTTCTTGATTGTACGTTTGTTATAGTTTATTTATTTCCTTTCTAGAATAGTTTTCCAATTTATGTAATTAGTTTGGTCTCATTTAAAGGGACAGATGGAATAATACAACCTGAGCAGAATTTCTGTAAAAAACCTAAAGAGATCTACGTCTCTCTTTAACAACTCCTAAGGTTTCAGTCTCCCTTTAATGAGCTGAAAGGTTTCAGTCTTCTTTTAATGAGCTGAAAGGTTTCAGTCTCCTTTTAATGAGCTGAACTATCAAGTCCAAACTCACGGTCTTAACAATTTGGTATTTAGAGCCAATGATTCTCATTAATGGTAGAACAATGGTCGGCAAAATGGCAAGCAGAAATATGCAAGAAGCTTGAGCATTAGAATGTACCAATTTGGTATTTAGAGCCAATGATTCTCATTAATGGTAGAACAATGGTCGGCAAAATGGCAAGCAGAAATATGCAAGAAGCTTGAGCATTAGAATGTACGTTGTATAATATTGGTGAAAGTATTGCTGAAACCAAAACCCAATTGTTTGATCAAATGCGTGAAGGAATGGATAAAATACTGCTGGTAAATAGGTTAGTAACTCTTATGGTAAATATGAAAGTAGATCCTTTAACTGAACAAACTCAAATCATGGCAGCCTCTATCGGTCTCTCTTTCTTATCCTATTCATCGAACCCTCCTGAACTCGTCTCAACAAAAACCATGGCAATCACAACAAACTTCACTTGCTTGTCTTATTCATTAACCCCTCCTAAACTCATATCCTACGACCCATCTTTTTTGTTAAACCCAATCCTAAAAACCTTCTACTCTATATTGTAGAAGTTTGATAAGTCTAAATTTGTTGCGGTAATGTTGAAAATTTTGAATGTTAGTATGAAGTTTGAAGAGATTTATTCAATGGGGCTGATAATTGAAAATAAGTTTGTGGAGGTCCACTGCCCTTACCAGTTTCAACCATTAATAATGGAATGTTTTTTGTGGGGCCTTTTGCCAAGTTTATCCTAACTACGAGCTCAAGGATAACCTTTTTTACAGGAGGGGAGTAATGTTATGGGCCAAAATCTAAATCTATATTAAGAAAGGTCATTTAGTTCGATTCACTAATTAAGGCTAAGATTGTGATTTATTTCTTTCCTAAGGTTTCTTGATGTACTTTTATTTCAGTTTATTTATTTCCTTTCTAGAATAGTTTTCCAATTTGTGTAACGTCTTTCTTTAACAAGTACTAAGATTTCAGTCTTCCTTTATGAACCAAAAGGTTTCAGATTCCCTTTAATGAACTGAACTATCAATCCCAAACACACGGTCATAACACATGACAACAGTTTTTGGTGAGAAGACATCTAATAGACCTTACAGATCGATCTTTCATAATTAACTTGTTCCTTTTTTCCCTGCTTTTGTTTCTTTCTTTCTGAAGCTGAAGAACAGTGGAAATCACTACTTGCTTTCTATATTGTGTTTTCATTTCCTTTTGTTACTGCTTTAATATGTAATATTTGGCTGATTTTATGTTTCATTCTATTGAAGTTGGTTCCTCAGGCTTGAATATGAATTGTAGCATTGGAATTCCTAGTCTTGAATTAACTTGTGTACGGAAACTTAACAGGATGTACAGTCTAAGGTGAGTGATGTTGTCCTTGGAAAGGAAAAACCTGTTGAAGAATCCAATCCAGAATATGAGAAACTTAAACACTATGTTTTTGAGCTTGAAAATCATTTGGCCGAAGCTCAGAAGCATGCATATCGCCTTGTAAAGAGACACAGAGGTAAGGAGAATTTTGAGGCTCTGAACACTTAATGCTTCTCATTTACATTTTTATCAAGTGTTTATCTCCTTTTGGTTCGAACAAAAATTGAACATTTTTTTTTTGTTTCTAACTATTCCCAGAGTTGGGGCAATCACTATCTGATTTTGGTAAGGCAGCCAAGCTTCTTGGTGCTTGCGAAGGACAAGCCCTTGGGAAGGCATTTTCTGATCTTGGGGCTAAATCTGAGGCTCTATCGGCAAAGCTGCAGAAGGAGGTAAGCTGTCTTTTAATTCTGAGCCTTTTCTTTCAGTAATTTGTCTTCTTCTAGCCTTGAGAGCATGCATAATTGTGGCCTTACAAATGATGCTTTTCCATAATAAGTGGTAATATGGGTAACTTTACATTTTCACCATCATAAAATGGAGTACAGGCCCATCAACTCTTGATGAGTTTTGAAGAACCCTTGAAGGATTATGTTCGTGCTGTTCAGTCCATAAAGGTGAGTTGGATTGCTTCCTTTGTGTTTTATTTGATGAATGCAATTTATTGTTTGCAAGTATATAGCATTCCTTGAGAAAATGTTGAAGAACTATATATTTTTTTACCTACAACACTGAAATAGTTAACTGAAAAAGTAATGATATTGTGGAATCGGGGATGGAATGCATCTTTCTACCTCATCTTCTTTGTCACCTTATGATAATATTGATGTAAATGGTTGGAAACAATTTCATAGCTGATCTTTTTACATTTTTGTTTCATAACAGGCCACAATAGGAGAGAGAGCTAATGCATTCAGGCAACAGTGTGAACTTGCTGAAACAATGAAGTTGAAGGAGATAAATCTGTATGCTTATGGTCTTCCATGCATTATGCCTTTTCCCCCATTTTTGCAATCTTTTGTTGCCATTAGCAGTGGCCTGTTTGCACAAAATTGCAAACAAGCAGCTTACTTTGGCAATCTTTAAACTTGTAGCATTTCGTAATCAGATTTGTAATTTGAGATCCATTGTCTGCAGTGACAAGCTCATGCTAAAACGCTCTGACCGGGTGGGAGAAGCTGAGCATGAATACAAGGAGGCAAGTCATTCCATCCAAGCTTTCGCTTGATGCCTCTTTTGGTCTTTGTTTCTTTTACCTCTGCTAGCAGTTAGTTTTATGGTTGCAGTTGAAGGCAGCGAGTGAAGAGGCAACCAAAAGATTTGAGACTATCGTCCGACTGATGAATGAAGAGATTGTACGTTTCCAGGAACAGAAAACACAAGACATGGGGATTGCTTTTCATGAATTTGCCAAGGGACAGGCCCGGCTGGCAAATAATATTGCAGATGCCTGGAGAAGTCTCCTTCCTAAGCTTGAAGCTTGCTCCTCTGCATAATGAAGGTCGAGTTATTATAATTGAGCTTATTCCTCATTCCGGGCGGTTATTAGATTTGAAGAATGGCAGAATGGGTCATGCTATATAAAAACACGACTACCAGGAGGTAGTTCTGCCATTTTATTCTCTAACAGTTGTGGTACAGTTTGGCTCGGTTCTACTTTTACACATTTTAAACCAAATGAGTAGTTAAAAGTCAATGTTCAAATTCATTTACAGTGCAGAAGTGAGGGAAAACAAAAACTTGCGCTTGTATTTCATCCTTCAATTCTTTACCTTTTTTTATATGGAACTGAATTTTTCCTTTTTGTAGATGAGATTGTGCTTGCAAAGAAACCGGACTGTTTGAATCGAGAATATTTGGTTTGGGATAATATCTTGAAACTTTAAATTTAGGAAATCAGTAAAAAATGAAAATTTTGATGTTAAGCTGTTCTTTTATTAGTTTTAAAAATTGTTTTAAATGGCAAGATTTAAAATTTTAATCGTGTGGATATATATTTGAATAGAAGCTGCTATTTAAAAAAATATTTAAAATTACAATAGAGTTTACAACTATCCTCCTAAACTAAATAAATAATGTGGACATTTTCATATATATATATATATATATATATATATGTTCGGTGTAATTACCCAATAAACATGTTTGTCATTGACTAATGACCCCAGGATCGAAGAAAATTTGTATTTACCAAGGACTTTCACAACGAAATTCTCTTGAAAATGACTTGGTTTTCATTCAACAATTTAGAATTATTTATAGGATTCATATTTTGATACACAAGACGTGTAAAAAATTTACACCCTTTATATTAAAACTATAAAATTTAAATTCTTAAATCCTAAAATTGAAAAGTTTGCGTAAAGTGTAAACTAAAGTTTACAAGTTTACACAAGGTTGTGTATAAGTATTTTCCATTAACAGGGAGTTTTCACATCTTTTATAATATTTTTTTAGGAACCTAATTCCTTCTTTTACAATATTTTTTTAGATGAAAAAGAGACTATTATTACGTGTCTCATTAAAAATTCCTAAACCTAATCGGAGGAAAAGAATACACATGTCAATAATTAAATATTCAACTTACAGGGAAAGACCCGATGAAACAAAAAAAAAACATAGAGCTAAAAACCGAAACACGCTGCAGACTAAACAACTATACCCTCCTATAGCAAGGAACCAAACCCGGGTGGGGGCAATTCGAAATGAAAAACGGTAAAGTTGTCGGGCTTGGCATACTTGGCTAAGGCATCAACCACCTTGTTGCCATCCGGGCGTGTAAGCATAAATCGAGCAAAACGCAACAGAAAGATTGAAATTATAAATACCTCTAGCCATTGCCTAAACCGTATGCCAAAACTGAGATGTGGTTGTACCACCGTCAAGCACCTCGAACCACCGTCGAATATATCGAAGGCAACTACACAAAAACTCAAAACGCCAAGGGTCTTCTAAGCACTCAAGAACCTCACTAGATGAAATACTTTATGCAATAATGAATCGCTTGTGTTTTCTGTGCATAAGGGCCTTGACTAATGGGGTATTTATAGTGGTTCGTACCATCAAAAACCACCCTTAAAAGAACCATAATCCCACGTCCAACATTACTGCCAAAATGTGAGAGTGGGACGTGGGCAACACTCATGCATTGAAATACATGTAATTGAAGCATGAGTGGGAACGTGGTCCTTAGCCACGAACCATATGAAGCAATTCCAACATTCTTCCACTTGGTTCGTATTGTCCATGAGTATTTAAAGTCAAAACATAATGTATGAATCATGGCAACATTTCCTCTTAGGATTTGAGTAGTATCTTCCATGTATCACAATACATCAAGTCTCAACACTTTAGCCTATATACTTAATGAATAAACCCAATGTTTATTCTAGGTTCAAACTTTAGTGATATTTCTCAAAATAATTAACTTAATGTGTACACAATATATATGAAAAATATCAAACTTTATTAGAGTTTCAACAAAATCATTCTTACAACGAAAATTTACAAAGTGGAAACAAGTCCCATAGTGACAACATGATCCTTAAATTTATGTGGTGGCATGCCCTTAGTCAAAGGATTGGCTAACATCTGCTCAATGTTAATGTGCTCAATGACCACTTTCTTTTCTTTAACACGTTCCCTTATGGCTAGATACTTAATGTCGATGTGTTTACTTCAACTTCCACTTTTGTTGTTCTTAGCCATAAAGATAGAAGCTAAATTGTCATAATATATCCTTAATGGCCTAGAAATTGAATCCATAAGTCTAAGCCAAAAATGAAACTCTTTAACCATACTCCATGTAAGGTAGCCTCAAAACACAAAATGAACTCAACCTCTATAGTGGAAGTAGCAGTTAAGGTCTGCTTGGCACTCCTCCAAGATATAGCTTCATCGGCAAACATAAATATGTAACCTGATGTTAATTTATGTGAATCAACACAGCTAGCAAAGTCTGAATTGGAGTAGCCAATCACCTCCAAATGGTCAGATCGCTTGTACGTAAGAAAATATGATTCGAATATAGGAAGCCTTATCAGATCGATTTTATATTTAAGAGATAGTTATTTTCTTTACTTTACATTTTTTATATGCAGAATGGATATATATACATATACTAACCTGTACTTGGAATGGTATATGTTATTTTTAATGTAGCTTCCGATACAAACCGAGAGCGTACTAGAAAAAAAATGACAGGGAAATATCAAGTAGCAAAGTCAATCTCATTACAAAGCTAAGGTGAGTGCATACATGTATTTAAATGTATGTTTGTTGACATACATTTTTGTAGGGAGACTTGTGATAAGTCAACAAAAAAGGTAAATATTTTCATATAGTATAAAATGTTTTTGCATGATAATTTATTTTTGATTTAAAGATTGTGGCATATTGTTTTATGCTTACAAATGGTTTATAGCATGATATATATATATGACAAGCTTTATATAGTTTTTAAAATGGCATGTATACCATGGATTGGATAGAACATATTGGAGTATGAACTGCTCTAGTATGGAAATGTTTTACATGATATAAACTGTTATTGGGATCGCTTGCCATTTTGTAGGAATTGTTTTAATGTTTTCCCTTGGTAGTAGAATATTGAGTATGACAGTATTGTGGTATACCATAAGAGTCTAACATGTTATCTGGCACTTATTTGTGTCCATAGTATCTGGCACTTAATTGTGTACATAGTATCTGACACTTAATTGTGTCCATAATTATCTAGAACTTAATTGTGTCCACAGTTGTACCTGAGAAAATTGATAGTACTTTAAGAGTACACGACTCGTTTACTCGTCTCTTGAAATTTACCTTGGGCTATATGAATGGACAATATAAATTACATGTCTTTACAGTACATAATAATTATTATATAGTTATATTTTCTTAACTATTCATGATTACCGATTATATGAATTAAATGATTATCATGCTTTCGAAGTTATTATGCATTATACAGTGTTATATATATATATATTTACCTTATGCCTCACTGAGATATACTCATCGTGTATTTTTTATATACACCTAGGTGATCGAGACTAGGACCGGACGGCTTTTGCATCAACTTCTCTTTCGAGAATAATAATCAACAGGTTATTTTCAGTACTTATGACATTCATGTTTTGTGTATTTAGTAGTGGCATGTACTAGATAAACGTGTCTGTTTTGTTAAAATACTTTAACCGGATATGTAATAGTTTTATAAACCTTTTATAGATATTAAACACATTTACTGCTTATAATTACATGTTTTTGATATGATTATATTATTTACGTAAAAAGTTTTACTATCAGGTATTAAATTACTATTTTATTTCTAAATTAGACAAAGTTAAGCGTACTTGGATTAGAGAAATCTCAGGATGAGTGACCACTTGGGAAGTTATTTTAAATTTTTTAATTATCCCGATTTATGATAAAAAGATTATTTTTAAAAAACCGTGATATTTCCGACTCTTGTCTGGTGTACGGCCATGGGAAGGGGTGTTACATATATGATAACCAATCTCTCACATGGTTGATCTACGGGTATTGAATCTTGAGACAGATCACTCCCGCTGATTGAGTCATTCTTAAGAAATTTTGCATTTCTTGATTCCATAATTCTAGTGTTGTTAGATGGAAAATAAAATATGTAACCTTTGGAATTTTCTGAATATCCAATGAAATACCCACTAATGGTCCTTGGGTCTAGTTTCTTTTCTTGTGGGTTATAAATTCTCACTTTAGACGGGCATCCCCATACGCGTATATGTCGCGAACTCGGTTTGCAACCTTTGAATAACTCAAAAGGTGTCTTTGAGACAACCTTGGTTGGAACCCAGTTTAATATATACACAGCCATCTTGAGAGCTTCAACCCATAATGACTTAGGAAGCTTGGAGCTACTAAGCATATTTCGCACCATATCCATTAAAGTTCGATTTCTTCTTTCTGTAACACCGTTCTGATCAGACGAGCCTGACATGGTGTATTGGGCAACTATACCGTTGTTTTGAAGAAATTTCACAAATAGAACAAATGCTTGTCCATCCTCAGTGTATCTACCATAATACTTACCACCTCTATCGGTTCTGACAATCTTTATTTGCTTACCGCTTTTTTCTCTACTTCAGCCTTGAAAACCTTAAAGGCTTCTAACACTTAACTTTTATGATGAAGCATGAATAGATACATGTATTGTGAGTAATCGTCTATGAAAGTGATGAAGTATTTTTGACCTTGCACATCCATGTCTGGGCAACAGATATCAGAATGGATGATTTCCAATATGATCGAACTCCTCTTGGCACCTTTCTTTGATTTGTTAGTTTGCTTGCCCTTAATACAGACTACACAAGTATCAAAATTAGTAAAATCTAAGGTATTGAGTACCCCATCATTTACTAATCTTTTAATCCTTTCGATGGAGATATGTCCTAATCTCCGGTGCCACAAAGTAGTGGAATCTTCATTTATAACACAAAGCTTAGTACCAGTTTGAATATGCATAACATTATGAGTGACATTATTTTGTAAATCAATAGAGTAAAAAACATCACATAAAATTCCATTTCCAACAATTTCATATTTATAAAATAAATTAAATCCAACATTTGAAAATTTAAAACAATACCCCAAGGGTGCAAGTCTTGAAACATAAATTAAATTTCTAGAAAAAACTAAGAATATAAAAAGTTTTTCTAAAATTAAAACAAAGTCACTACTTAGAACTAATTTGCAGGTCCCAATAGCTTCCATATGCAACTGCATCTTGTTTTCTGAATAGTGGTGTCGCTCAGTTCTCACTGGTTCCCTCAGTTTTTAATCCCTGTAAGGAATTTGAGACATGGATTGTAAAACCAGAATCAATCCACCATGTGTTATAATTAACATCAACCATATTTGACTCAAAGCAAACAAGTGAGATTGATTTACCCTTTTTTTACAGAAAAAACACGTGAACTCATTCTTTTTGTCAGTTTAGGGTTGCATTTTAGCCTTCCCTTTTTGCTTGGCTTTGACTGGCCTCTTTCCTTGAGTAACCTTCAATGCACTCTCTCCCATCTCTAGTATGAGCCTACTTTCTTATCACACATGGTCAAAAGTTCATCAATAGACCATTTATCTTTATGTGTGTTATAAGAGATCTTAAATAACCCATATTGAGGTGGAATAGTGTTCAATATATAGTGACCAGGAAAGATTCAGGCATTTCAACCCCAAGTGCTTTAAGTCGAGCTGCCAAATCTTGCATCTTATTGATGTGATCACGCACACCTTTCACTGTAATGAACTTCAGTGATGTGAACTTCATAATTGGGGTGCTAGCTAATGACTTCTGAGAATTCTGAAACTGTTTCTCTATAGCCGTTAATAGTTCTTGGACATTCTCATAATACTCAATCGAGCCCCGAACATCAGTAGGAACCTTGTTCTTAATGAACATAATACATAAGCTATTGGATCACTCACACTTTTCATATAGAGCAAGATCAACCTAATTGATGGGGTCAGTGATATGTGGCTCAGATTTCCTTATAGCATAGTCAATATCCATACACCCCAATTGAAGAAGAATGTTCTCATTCTAGAACTTAAAGTTCTCACTTGTTAATTCAGGGATATCTACTCTATTGTCAAACATATTCACAGGTTGTAATGTTGCAAAATAAATTGACATACATGCTTAATATAAATTTGAGGAAAACATAAGTCATAATCTACCAATGCAAATTATGTAAATAATGAATCTATTGACATAAAAATTGCATGTGGGCTAAATTTTTAATTCAATTAGACCCATTTTATGATAGAATTATTTTCTATCCCTTATATAAAAATTATTAAATTTATTTTCATAACTCCTGTGGGTAATTATAAAAACTCATCTAATAATTTTTACCTTAATAAGTTATGTTATGGGATTTAATATCTAAGCTTTCTGTATGTGATTTTTAACCTTAGTAATTTTATTTAACTAAAGATGTTGTAGATAGTCTTTAACTAAATAAAATTATGGAAAATCACTTAGCTAGATATTAACCCTAAACTTTATTCAATGTTGTTGCTAATTCATTATGCAACATTTTATGTCTAGTCCTTATGAGATCCTTACCATAATTTTATTTAATTAAAGTTGCTCTCTAATTAAATAAATTATTCGGATCCCTAGACATATATTCTATAGTTTTATTGCTTAATACTTTATGCTAGGGGTGATAACGAGCCGAGCCCAAGCCTGGCCAGGCACGGCTCGGCTCGGAAACAGTGTTATTGGGCTCGGCTCGGGCTCGAGGCTCGGCGAGCTCAAAAATTTAGGCTCGAGCTCAGCTCGAAAACAATACTATTGGGCTTGGGCTCGAAGCTCGTCAGGCTCAGCTTGGCTCGACTCGAAATGGACAATTTTGCTATAATTTTTTTTTATAAAAGATAGGCCTCGTTAAAAACCCCTTTCATAACCAACATTAAAAACGAAATTCAACATCAGGGAAGGCGAAAATAGTGCCCAATTTATTTTTAGTGGATTTTCCCCTAATTTATTTTATTTCTTTTCTTTTGCTAAAGAGATTACTTTTAGTGTATATGTAGCATATATTTAATATATATAATTATTCTGAGCCTTTTCACAAGCTTTTCAAGCCGAGCTTTAGTCGGCTCGGCTTGTTAAGGTCTCGAGCCGAGCCCGAGTCGAGCTCACTCGAGCCGAGTGTAATCACTCATTTTTGTCCGGGTTTTAGTATTATTAGTATTATTTTAATAGTAATATTATTAATATAAAATTAATGAAAAATAAAAATATAATAATAAAAATATAATATAAAAAAGTAAAAAAAATATTTAAAAAGTAAAAAAATAATATTAAAGTAAAAAAGTAAAAAAAATTGTAATGGAGGAGGGTGCTCCACGTCACCCCCCACCCTCCCCAAATTGCCTATAAAAGGCAGGGGAGGGGTGGCACCAAGCACCCACAAATCAAACAAGCCAAATTTTGGCATGAAATCGGCTCCCAAAATATTTGGGAGCTATGGTTGGCCAAACAAGGCTGGCCGGGGTCGGGGGCAGTACCCTCGGCCCTAGTTGGTTCGATCCAACATTCGATCGAGGTCTTATTTTAGATCCGATCTAGTTAATTTTTGAAGGGATCGGGGTAGATCTCAGTGGGAGTCAGCCGGGGTTCGTTATTCGGGCTCCTATCGAGGTATTTTTTATTTATGCTGTTTGATTTAATAAAATGTTGTTTAATTTTATTCCTATTTTTGGTTGGTATGTTTTATATTAGTATTTTATGCTTTGTATTTATTTATGTTTTAGATTAATATTTTATTTATGTTAGATTTGTTTTTATTTATGTGATAGATTAATATTTATGTATGTATGTTTCAGATTAGTATTTTTTTATGTTAGATAAGTATTTTATTATGTTAGCATTTATTTATATTTTTATCGCATTGTATATTTACCATGTTTTTATGGTTTTTATGGTGTCCGACCCACCTTAATGGCCGGTGGCGACTCCATTTTTAAATAAAACACGGTTTCTATGAAACCTCGCGGAATACATATTTTAAATACCCGACAGACCTCCAAACACTTCGAAACTCGTTTTTAGCGAAAACACTCGTAAAAGAGATCGCTACAGATGGCGATTCCGCTGGGGACATTTTTTTGGTTTTCAAAAATAAAAGAAAGTCGAGCTTTTTAAATAATTATCGCTTTACTAATATTGGAAATTCTGGATTAAAGTGACTATTAAATTAACATTTGATTATAATTGTGCGTTTATTTTAACGCATTTAAAATTTGGCATATAAACTTGTCATTTTAAGTGGGGGGAAAACGCTAGTGCTTTCGTGTGGATATCATTCCTCCGTATGGGCCTAGAAAGTACATTCGGGGCTCGAGTACCTTATGCTTTCGTGAGGATATCGTTCCTTCGTATGGGTATAAGCGAATGGGTCCTCCTGAGTTGAACCCGGTTGAAAGGAGCCTACAATGGGTGATGACCGGGGGCCTTGCTACTCTTAGTAGGGGACAACAAGGACAATTCGGGTACCTCTTAGCACCAAAACTGCATGTAGAGAATATAGAAAGCCCACCCTTTTAGAGCCATGTGGATAACTTAGGTGTTTTAGACGGGATAAATAGGATTGCTCTGGTTGTTGCCTTATCTACTTCGCTTTTTATGTATCTATTGATTTTATTCAGAACTAACTCATTTCTTTTTTTGTTTTATTTTATTTTTACTTTACACATACTTTTGTTGCATTAGCATTGCATGACATAAAGGTGTTGGTTCAAGTGGTTTGCTCGATCAGAAATCTTTCATCATGGATAAAAGGTATCTCAATAATAACCGTCAGACATTAGTTAGAAGTCAACTAGTGGGCCCAAGGTAACAGTTTGCCGAGTGAGCGCATAATGCCAGGATATGCATACAAGAGCCTAAAACAGAATAACCTATGTGAGCTTAAAGAGATTTGGGAAGGATGGGATCAACGACTACAAGACCTATATTCTGATAGTTGTGGCGAAATAGCACATTTAATGTATGTTCGGGTTAATCAGCCTTTGTGTCGAGCCATTTTTTTAGTTTTGGAATCTTGCTTTTTGTTGCTTCACTTTCAACGGACATGACATGATACCCACGGTAGCAGAGTACACAACCTTGCTCAACAAGAAGAATGTTCAAAAAGATTGGATCTATACGAAGCCACCAAGGAACTAGAATTATCCATTGAAGCTTAAAACCTTTGCCGGGATAAGTGACGATTGGGTCAACGGCCTGATTAAGAGTCGAGGAGACAACCTAGCCTGTGCATGTGAGTGTATCCGAGACATCATACCTGCACACCCATATGAGGTGATGAAGATAAACATGTTCTCTTTAGTGATATAGGGTTTGATCATTTTCTCGAGGGTTCTTGAAAACATCGACGTAGCCATCTTAGATCTGTTTGAACGCATAAAGCGGAAGGCAAAACCGATACCAACGATTTTAACTGATACTTTTTGGGTTAATACTTAGCCAATGCCTTTTTGGGCTAATATAAATATGCTTTAGGCCTAGAACCAAATCGTCAGTATCTCCAGGGTACGAAGATGAAGCCTGATGAAGGCTTCAAGGAATGTTCTTTGAGGTGGCTGTATTTAGCGACCTAAATGCAGCCTCCCGTAGACGAAGAGGAAAGTGACTTTCATGTTTCATGCCACATTTTATATTTCTTCTTTGATAAGATGCTCGGGAAAATGAAGGCCAGCTTTGAGGACTTCATGACAGTCGGAGAGATAATCGAACATGTACTTCGGGACCTAAGTTTAAAGACCAGACCTACCTAGGAGTAGAAGAAAAGAAAGAGATAAATGGGTACCACTTCCAAGATTCTTATAACGGTAAGAGAATGAGGTTTGATAATCCCTCCGAATCACTGAGGGAAATTCATCGAGCAAGTCTGAAAATATTTGGGGTACTCATTTCAGACATATTTTCTCATTTGGTCGAAGGTTAGCAGCTCACCCCTAGGCCGATGAATATTACACCTGACACATTTGCCCACAACTTTGACTTGAATAGTGCATATGAGTTTTATGTCGGGGCATTGGAGCATGGCACCGAGAAATCCAGAAGTTGGTTGGCGAGGGAGTCCTAACGCAAGAATTGATCCAGCAAGGAAAAACAAGAGAAATGGCAAGCCTACACTACATTGAAAAGGCCGAAATAAGTTAGTACTCAGGAGGTAGTACGAAGGTTCCTATGGTTTTCCCATCAGTTCACAAAGAAATTCTCAATGTTTTGAAAAAAAAACTCTTAAACAGATATTTTTTCACATTTCCATTTAGAAAACGTTTTTGCATTCTTTGATTCTTTAAACATTTCTTTCATTGTTATGAGGTAGTTTTTTATTTTCCATACACATATACACATTTTTTTGAATGGACATATGTATATATCATTTCTATACCAGGTCCTTGAATCTCAAATGCAAGAATACATATGGTTCAAATTCGGAAATCAACTCTAAGTTATTTATATTTAGAAGAAATTGAAAGTTGTGAGGATATTGCAAATGCGAGTATCTGTTAATCCACTTAGGCCAACAGAGAAACAAAGTGAGTGCTTAGACAATGGGTAGTTCCCATTTTAGGAATTTTTCTTCTCAGACACTTGTCGTTTAAGATTCTTGAATCGAGAGTTGACCCTAAACCTTTACCCCCTAAAGGCTTTCTCGGGATATCTATGAATGGAATGACGAATAGTATTCTTTCACTTCACTAAGAGAAAGAGATGAAAACAGATAGATTGGAAATGAAGGCCATAGAATTACCAGAGAAAAATGGATGAAGACAAGTTTATGCTCAGAAAGTAAACCAAGCAATATAAGAAATGGCAATCAGAAGGCCGAAGCAATCAAGAGCGAGTACACTAAGTTAAATTGTGTAAGAAGAGGATACATAAAGACTCTACCTTCGATGGGCACCAATTTAGAAGAACGAGGTAGAATTGATTACGTTCAAGCGGGAACAAGCGACAATGTCCGGTATAGATACAATTTGATTCGATAATACATCCATAGAATCAAACAAGAGGAAAAATACTCTAGGCTGAAAACCCAAAATGGGCAGTCTAGAAAAAGAGATTACACTCCACTGCTTGGGTTTACTAAAAGGTATTCCTAGATAAGAGTGTTTAAAAAGAGAGAAATGAGTAGAATTTTCTGGGGCACTCCGCTATAGTGAAAACCTCAGAAGGTGGTTATATGCTTCATCCATCTTTTAAGTCAAAAGTGGAGTAGCTACATGAGTGATATATTCAAATCATGACTATACCGAGTAACTCGGGGTTCTTTTGTATGCTCCATCAATATCCTCGAGACAAAGGACTGTGATGAGTTGAATTCCCTTAGAAGAGGAAAAAAAGAGAAGAAGAAAAGAAAAAGAGAAAAAAAGATAAAAAGAATAAAAAGAAAATAATGTATATACTTCACACACAGATCAAACAATACAAGATCAAGACTTCAACTGTATGAAATGAGCCAGAGATACATAAAGAATCCACAATTTTGAAGATCTGTGTAGAAGCTTGGATTGAATCCAAGTCAAGACAAGTCGGCCCGAAGATTGCCAATTTCGAAAAGGGAAATGACCTTTAGGGTGAAAACCCAAAAATGGGCAGTCTAGAGCGATCCCGAAATGAAGAGGAAAAAGTAGTCTGCCTGAGCATGTTGGCATCAATATCCAACCAAAATGCACTGATTTGAAGATACAGAAGAAGGAAGTGAACTCTAGGGTGAAAACCCAAAGGTGGGCAGTCTAGAGCAATCTTAAAAAAGAATAAGAAGAAAGAAAGAAAGAGGAACATTTAATCTGGGCATACCAATCACAAGAACTCCCAGAAATGTACATAATCCTTCATTCAAGGAACTTTGGAGGATCAATCATTTTTTATGGAAAATAAGCATCAATACACAGCCAGAATGCAAAGCGGGCCAAAAGAAAGAGAGTGAGGAAATGAACTCTAGGGTGAAAACCCGAAAAGACAGTCTAGAGTGATCCCGAAAAAAAAAGAATACTCTATGTGAGCATATCCAGATCATACGAGCACAGAGATACGACTTCGTCTAACCATGAACCAAAGGCCTACATTACAAGCCTCCAAAGACCATTCTGATCATCCATAGATATCCAAGTTGAATGAGAATGTCTTCAAATTTCATTCCGCCTATAAGGGTTAACCTTACTTCAAGGAAAATCAAACTTCGAAATGCTTGATCGATACCCAAATGAGGGAAAAATGAGACATGGTGAGTTAGTGAGATTAAGAGAGCCACCTTAAATGGGTTAGAAATTAGGTATGAGATTGTGCCTCTTGAAAGCCTAATAGACTAAAAGAAACTATACATTTGCGTATATCTCCACAATAGTCAAGATCTTCTAAATATGCGCTTTATTATAGTTGATCTCTAGCAATTTTAAGCAGATGTGCTGTGGTGTTTGATATTTTGGGGGCAAACATGTTTTAAAAGGTTTGGCATTTTCTCCCAAAGTTTTGATGTTTACCATTTCCCCCAAACATTAGTTTTTAAAATATGTGGCAATATACTTCGAATTTCGTTTACCATTCTCCAAACATTAAAAATGTTTGGCTTTAAAAAAAGGAAAAAAGATGTTTACCATTTGTTCCAAACGATGTTTTTAAAATGTTTGGTATTCCCTCCAAGTTGTGATTTTCAAAATGACTGTTATCTTTTCAAACAATCATTATTTTTTTGTATTGAAATATACACAAGTAAATTGCCTTTTGCATTACTTTAAAAATGAATGATGATGAGATTTAAAGCATAGGGACCGAGAGTTAGTTCCCGATGAACTGCTACGAGAAGATCAAGGATGAGCTTAGGGGATGGAAGCATTTTTGCTCACCCTAGTGATTAGAAATAGATCAAGGCTCTGTATGATGGGTCAGGAAATTCGAAGCAGTAGAGCCCATGGTTGAATGGGACAACGCCAAGCGAAGAATATGGCAAGGGTTCTTATAAGAATAATATAAGGACCAAAAGATCATTTATGAAGATAGGTGATAACCCAGAAGACAAGAAAGCATTCCGCACAAAAGATTTGAAAGCATATTAATTCATATTTGAAGTAATTGATCAAATGAGGATTTAAGAGCATACAATGATGAAGTAAAGAGATGAAGAAATCTGAGGAATGACCTTTCAGGGTGTAAGACTTTGAAACAGAAAAAGATTGAAAGAAAAAAAAGAAAAAAGAAGAAAAAAAAGAAGAAAAAAGTAGAAAAAAAGAAAGAAAAGAGTGAAAGAAAAAAGAAGAGAAAAAAGAGAAGAAAGAAATGAGAAAGAAAAAAGAAAGAGAGAGAAAATAGAGAAGAAGAAGAAGAAAAAACATTACATTGTATGATTCATATAGATAGAGGAATGTTAATTTTTGCTTGTTTTAGACAGGTATTTGAAGAATTGTAAAAAAGTTTGAAGAAGTAGATTTTATTAAAGAATGAAAGATACGACAGCCATAATAGCGTGAGGCCACATGACGGTAGCCAAAGTAGCATAAAGCCGGATATTAAGTCCTTCGGGCCATCAGTAAGACCTTTGGGCATGATGATAAGACCTTCAGGCCACCAATAAATATTTTGAGCATGGTGATAAGTCCTTCGGGCCATCAATAAGTCCTTCAGGAATGATGCGGCGGCCATAGTGGCGTGAGGCCAGATGTCGGCATCCATAGTAGCGTGAGGCCAGATGACGGTAGCCAAAGTAGCGTAAAGCCAGATATTAAGTCATTCGGGCCATCAATAAGACCTTCGGGCATGATGATAAGACCTTCGGGCCACTAGTAAGTCTTTCGAGCATGGTGATAAGTCCTTCGGGCCATCAATAAGTCCTTCAGGCATGATGCGGCAGCCATAGTAGTGTGAGGCCAGATGTCGGCAGCCATAGTAGTGTGAGGCCAGATGTCGGTAGCCATAGTAGCGTGAGGCCAGATAATGGTAGCCAAAGTAGCGTAAAGCTGGATATTAAGTCCTTCGGGACGTCAGTAAGACATTCGGGCATGCTGATAAGACCTTTGGGCCACCAATAAATCTTTCGAGCATGGTGATAAGTCCTTCGGGAATGGTGCGGCGGCCATAGTAGTGTGAGACCAGATGTCGGCAGCCTGCGTAAGGCCAGAAAGTTTGGCAGCCAGAGTAGCGTAAGTCCAGAAAGATGGTGGCCATTTTTGGCGTGAATCCCCAAATTTCCAAAAAGATAGGTGGCCATTTTCAGCGTGAATCCCCAAATTTCTAGAAAGATAGGTTGCCATTTTCGGTGTGAATCCCCAAATTTCCAGAAAGATAGGTAGCTATTTTCAGCATGAATCCCCAAATTTGAAGAAAGTTCAGCAGCCATAGTAGCGTGATTTCATAAAGATTAGTGGCCATTTTGCAGCGTAAATCCCCAAATTTCCAGAAAGAGATGTAGCCATTTTTGGCGTGAATCCCCAAATTTAAAGAAAGATTTTGTCAGCCATAGTAGCGTGAGTTTAGAAAGATAGGTGACCATTTTCGGTATGAATCCCCAAATTTGAAGAAAGATTTTGGCAGCCATAGTAGCGTGAGTCCAGAAATATCGGTGGCCATTTTCGACATGAAACCCTAAACTTCTGAAAGATAGGTAGCCATTTTCGACGTGAATCCCCAAATTTAAAGAAAGTTTGGCAGCATAGTAGCGTGAGTCCAGAAAGATCGGTGGCCATTTTCGGCGTGAATCCCCAAATTTCTAGAAAGATAGGTAGTCATTTTCAGCGTAAATCCCTAAATTTGAAGAAAGATTTCGGCAGCCATAGTAGCGTGAGTCCAGAAAGATCGGTGGCCATTTTCGGCGTGAATCCCCAAATTTAAAGAAAGATCGGTAGCCATTTTTGGCGTGAATCCCCAAATTTAAAGAAAGATTTCGGCGTGAATCTCAAATTCAAAGATAAAGGTTCTATATAGGAAGGGCCTATATTTTTGAGCCCTCACAATGAAAGGTTCTATATAGGAAGAAATCGTAACTACGAGATTTCAGAAGCTAAAAGTTCTATATAGGAAGGACTTACGGCTCCAGGGTTTGAAGACTAGCAGTTTTATATAGGAGGAACTCTCAGTCGAAAGAATACATCCGTAACGCAGAAGGTTTTATATAGGAAAAACCCGTAGCATTGAAGGCGAAGAGTCCTATATAGGAAGGACTCCAAGCTTTACCGTCTTAGAGTGAAAAATTCTATATAGGAGGGACTCATAACTCGAGGCCTCAGAGTGAAATGTTCTATATAGAAAGAACCCTAACTCCATGATTTCAAGGTAAAAAGTTCTATATAGGAAGAACTTTCATTCCAAAAGATCCACCCAAGAAAGCGAAAGGTTCTATATAGGAAGGACATGTAGCTTCAAGATCAGAAGGTGAAAAAGTTCTATATAGGAAGGACTTACATGCTTGAAGAGTTGGCCGAAGAAGAGCAGAAAGTTCCAGAAGAATTTGTGATTCTGAAGCCAAGGACAAGGAAATAGAACAAAAATGAGTGCTTTTGATCTTTGTTTTGTTCTCGTTTCACAAGAACAAGCAAAGAGGGGCAGCTGTAATCACTCATTTTTGTCCGGGTTTTAGTATTATTAGTATTATTTTAATAGTAATATTATTAATATAAAATTAATGAAAAAAATCAAAATAATAATAATAATATAATATGAAAAAGTAAAAAAAAATATTTAAAAAAATAATAATAATAATAATAATAAAGTAAAAAAAAAGTTTTAAAAAAAGGTAATGGAATAGGGTGCTCCACGTCACCCCTTCCCCAAATTGCCTATAAAAGGCAAGGGGAGGGACGACACCAAGCACCCACAAATCAAACAAGCCAAATTTTGGCATGAAATCGACTCCCAAAATATTTGGGAGCTATGGCCGACCAAACAAGGCTGGCCGGGGTCGGGGGCAGTACCCACGACCCCAGTTGGTTCGATCCAACATTCGATCGGGGTCCTATTTTGGATCCGATCTAGTTAATTTTTGAAGGGATCAGGGTAGATCTCGGTAGGAGTCAGTCGGGGTTCGTTAATCGGGCTCCTAGTGAGGCATATTTTTATTTATGTTGTTTGATTTAATAAAATGTTGTTTAATTTTATTATTTTATTCCTAATTTTAGTTGGTATGTTTATATTAGTATTTTATGCTTTGTATTTATTTATGTTTTAGATTAATATTTTATTTATGTTAGATTTGTTTTTATTTATGTAATAGATTAATATTTATGTATGTATGTATGTTTCATATTAGTATTTTATTTATGTTAGATAAGTATTTTATTATGTTAGTATTTATTTATATTTTTATCGCATTATATTTATTCATATTTGCCATGTTTTAAGTTGCATTTCAGATATATTATTGTCAGTGCGGTGCCATTTTATTCGAGCGTAAACGTGGCCAGTATCAACCGTAGTGATGGTGGTCTTTCGGTTTACTCTTGAATGACAGGGCCTTTAAAATCTATTCGCACTTATAACCAAATTTTAATTTAATAATCACTTTAATCCGGAAAGTTTAGTATTAATAAAGCAGTAATTATTAAAGTACCAATTTTGGGCGGTGTAGGGGTTCTAATCCTTCTCCATCCGTAACCGACTCCCAAACCCAACATTTTTCTAAAATCTCTGGTTTTTTTGGTGTCCGGCCCACCTTAATGGCCGGTGGCGACTCCATTTTTAAATAAAACATGGTTTTTATGAAACCCCGCGGAATACATATTTTAAATACCCGAAAGACCTCCAAACACTTCGAAACCCGTTTTTAGCGAAAACACTCGTAAAAGAGATCGCTACACCGAGCTTTGACCGAGCCGAGCCTGAGTAGCTCGAGACCCGGTCATGCTCATTATCACCCCTACTTTATGCAATAAGTCTTAAAGTTTTATGTATCTAATTTTATTTATATAACTAATTACTGGATAAGTTATATATCATCTCTTAATTTAGGCACATACAAAAATTATTTCTAAAATTTATTTTTAAATAAATTATTAATAAATTTTAGAAATTAATTTAATAAAATCTTACGATTTTAAAATAAAAGCTAGCAACATAATTTTTCTTAAAATTTTAGGATTTAAAGATCAACATGGCATTTTAATTTTGAGAAACATACAAACTTTAAAACGACAAGGCAGAGATTTAACCATGTTCTAATATCAAATATAAGAATAAATCAAGCAAAACGTAGCAGAAAGATTGAAATTATAAATACCTCTAGCCATTGCCTAAATCGTATGCCAAAACTGAGATGTGGTTGCACCACCGTCGAACACTTGAAACCACCGTGACAACACCTCGAACCACCGTCGAATATATCAAAGGCAACTACATAAAAACTCAAAACGCCAAGGATCTTCTAAGCACTCGAGAACCTCAATAGATGGAATACTTTATGCAATAATAAATTGCTTGTGTTTTCTGTACTTAAGGACCTTGACTAATGGGGTATTTATAGTGGTTCGTACCATCAAAAATCACCCTTAAAAGAACCATAATCCCACGTCCAACATTACTGCCAAAATGTGAGAGTGGGACGTGGGCAACACTCATGCATTGAAATGCATGTAACCGAAGCATGGGTGAGAACGTGGTCCTTAGCCACGAACCATATGAAGCAATTCCAACGCGCAAACATGTTCCAATCGCACACACCATCTTTTCTGACGTAACTCATCCAAATGTAACAATAAAGGAAGACCTTCCTTTCAGCTTGAGTCCACTTTCAGCATGCGAAGAACATCCAAACTATCAACCTCAAGTATGATAAGCCGATGACCCAACTCTCATGCATACAAGAGACCAATATGCACACCTTACAATTCTGCCTCCACGACGGAGAAAACACCGATAAACTTGACAAAACCCCCTTTTCACGCCCCCGTATAATCACGAATTCCGCCCCCATTGGAGACAATACCGTCAACGTCCCGCCTTGTACCGTCAATGTTCAATTTTACCCAACCAATTTTCGGTGGCATCCATCTAACCAAGATAGACGTGAGTAATCCTGGAGCAACAACCTTGCTCAATTTTGACTCCAATACGCGACACATAATAACTAGCAGGAAGCGGCTTTGTTCAATGACCGAGCCTTGACCTTCGATGGGATTGTCGAAAGCAATGAAGTTACGAAATCGCCATAAGTACCATAACGTAGCACCAAACAGCAAATCCTAGTCATTATCCTCACGGGCAAAATACGACGGCTTTGTTAAATTCATATAAATCCACTCTTTAATCTCCATCGACATGAATTCTTGCATCCACTCTCTCTTAATCAAGCTATGCCACACTGACATAACCGAAGGACAAAACCTGAGCACATGGTTAAAATCTTCCACCAAACCTTTACAAACCGAACAACGACCATCCAAAGTAAACTTCTTTTACAACATTATTACATAGATATTGTTATAAAGTACAGCCGGTATATGATTCTAACCTTTTTAGAGCACATTTGAAAATATTTAAAAATATTTGTGCAGAGTATTATAGGAAATATACTTTCCACCTTTTCAAAGTACATTTAAAAATGCTACTTAAGAATCCGACAAGTGTTCAGTGGAAAAGCGGATGATGTTCATCATAGGAGACACGAGTTCAAATTGTTTTGTTTACAAAGTGTATGACTATTGTCAAATGGTTAAGAATATGTATGAACAGATATTACCTTGTAATCACCTTTAGACTACTAAAAAAATACTACTTAAATCTTTTATTTGAATAAAATTGCAATTTTTGGCATTTTCTACTACTTCAATTTTCATTTTTGACATCTCTTGTTCGAATGGAATTGTCATTTTTGACATTTCCCTACTAATTCATATTGTCATTCTTGAGATATAATATTATTTCTCAACGTTTATTTGTCTGGGTGGTGCATTTGGTTATCACGCTAGTCTCACACACTAGAGGTTTCCGGTTCGAACCCGATATCAGACATTTCTATTTTTATATCAACCAACAAGTGCAATATCAGTGTAATGCAGTAAAGGTAAAGGTAGGCATTTTAGAAGTTGTGATAAAAAGCTCTTTCCATTTGTTTTCCAAACCAATATTTTTGTCTATTCAACATAACAGCATTCATCTCTTCATTCAACGTTGCAGGTCTAGTTGTGTCACAGCATATAGATAGACCTGTTACTCCAACCACCACGGCCCGAAAAGGCTGCTTGCTCATCCGTTTAGATTTTCTTCATCAGTCTGCCCCTGGCATTACTTCGAACCTCTGGATACTTACCGCAAGCCGCATGATTTAGAAATTAGATTTAAATCAAATTATTCATAACAGAGATGATGACAAGAAGCATAATAAGTGTAATCACTAATTTCATCCGGGTGTTAACCTTTTTTTTTTAAATAATGGGCTTTTATTACTTTTTGTATATATTAGTTAATACGATTTATTAAACAAAAAAATAAAAATAAAATATTATTATTATACTATATTTCTTATTAGGATTATTATATTATGTTTATGTCACTATGTATAAAAAAACCCCAAAAATACTATTAATATTATTCTATGTGGCGGATACTCTAGTTGATTTGGGTTTACTTGCTAATTTGAGAAGGTTGATTATGCAGTGTATATCATCAGTTTCTACTCAAATTGTTTGGAATGGATCGTTAACTGAAGGGTTTTCCCCATCGCAAGGGATTCGCCAAGGTGACCCGCTATCCCCTTATATATTTGTGCTATGTTTGGAAAGATTGGCTCACAATATTCAGGAGGCGGTTAATGGGGGTAGTTGGAAGGCGTTTCAAACGTCGAGCCGAGGGCCTCCGATATCACACCTCTTTTTTTGCCGATGATATAATTCTTTTCGCACAAGCTTCAATTGATCAAATGGTTCTGCTCAGAATGATCCTTGATAATTTTTGCAGGGCATCTGGGCATAAGGTGAGTGCCTCGAAGACCAATATTCATTTTTTTAAGAATGTCTCGAATGGTGACCGAATGTTGATAAGGCAAAGATTAGGCTTCACTGAGGTGAATTATTTAGGCAAATATCTCGGGGTTCCATTATTGCATAGTCTAGTAAGTGCTGCATCCTGTAGTTATTTGATAAATTTGGTGGAGAAGAAACTTAGTGGGTGGAAGGCTAAATCTCTATCATTGGCCGGAAGGATTACTCTTGCAAAGGCGGTTCTTGCGGCAATTCCTAACTACACCATGCAAACGGCGGTTTTACCAGTAACTACATGTAATGAGCTGGAAAAATTGATTCATCGATTTATTTGGGGTATATCAGCTGGAAATTCTGGTGTGCATGGGGTGCGGTGGACTAATGTTTGTCGTTCGGTGGATAAAGGAGGCCTTGGATTTCGACATCTCGTGCACCAAAATGAAGTTTTCCTAATGACGCTGGCATTTGATTTACTTACTAAGAAGGATGCCCTTTGGGTTCGTTTCCTCCGTGCGAAATATAAATGTGTGGAAGATGTTCCAAGTACCTTGACCTGCAGTAATGGATCGAGGCTTTGGAAGGGATTATGTGTGATTTTGGAGGATATACGGAGCAATATCACTCATCAGCTTGGGAATGGTATCGGAGTGCAGTTTTGGAAGGATGTTTGGATTCGTGAGATTGGCCCTTTGGAGAATCATCTTCTGCCGGGTTTATCTCTACAATCTCCAAATGTGTCGGTAACTGACATGGTGTTGGGGAAGGAGATTGGCGATGGGAGCTTTTTGATCAACTGTTGCCAACATTTGTTTTACTGCGTATAGCGATTAAATGCCCATTACCGATTTTCCTAATGTCATCGGTAGCTTGGGCTGGTACCAGTACTGAAAAATTCACGATTAAGTCAGCTTACGAAATACGTAAAGGAATTGAGGAGGGGCCTGATGAAGATGTGTAGCGCATCATTCATCGTTTCAAATGAGAACAACGGATGAAAATCTTCCTCTGGTTAGTATGATGCGACAAAGTTATGACCAATTATGAAAGATTCAAACGACATTTTACTAATGATGCATGTTGTAGTCTTTGTGGTTATATGGTTGAAGATGTTGATCATGTCCTTCGTAAGTGCCCACACGCGTTCCTTGTTTGGAAAGAGCTCATATGGCCAGATAGGCTGGAGGAATTCATAGAATGTGATATCAAATATAAAATCTAACTTGACGGCACATAAAAGATGTTGCTGGCTGGGAGATTATGTTTGCTGGGAACATTTTGGTTCCTATGGTTGTACCAGAATAGCCTGGTGTTTGAGGATGGTGAGGTGGCTGCCCGACAACCGGTATTGGAACGTGCACGTGAATGGGCAGCAAAGGCGCGGATCGCATTAGCTGAATGTTCGAGTACCCCGGCTACCTCGACAAGGTCTCAGACTAGAATACAATGATGGAGCCCCCCACCTATGGAGTGGGTTAAACTTAATACTGATGGTGCTAGTAGCATGGGTAATGGTTGCATGACATGTAGTGGACTAATTCAGGACCATACATGCATGTGGCTATCGGGTTTGGTAAGTTTGTAGGCATTTTCTCGGTACTTGAAGCGGAACTTTGAGGAGCTTATGTGAGACTATGTGTTGCCTGGGCAGCTGGTTATCGTCAGGTAATTCTTGAAATGGATTGTCTAGAGGCGGTTGAGGTGCTCCGGATTGATTCATCTACGTTGCACACTTGTATGTTGAGGAACTACTTCTTGAATTTACGTCGTCGCCCGTGGGTTGTAAAAGTACAACATATATCCAGAGATGGTAATCGTGTGGCGAATGCGTTGGCAAAACTTGTGGAAAGTATTGATCTGGGGGTTGTGTCTTGGATAGATCCCCCATTGACAATTGTTCCTTTACTGCATAATGATGTGCTTGCTCCTGTGTAACTTGTTTGTTTGATTGTTAGTATATATACTTTTTTCCTCCATTTAGGTTAAGAAGGTTTTTAATGAAGCATATACTAACATGTTAAGATTTTATCAATGAAATCACACCCTTTTCACCCAAAAAAATATTATTCTATTACTACTATCTATTCATAAACTAAAACCCGAAAAAATTATTAGTATATTATGTTAATATAATTACTATACTCATTCAAATTATATATTACTCTATGATTTGAAAAGAAAAGAAAAAACACAGAAATATTATCGTTATTATCACTTGTTTTTGTTACCATCCTTTTTTAATTATTTCGGTCTACTTTTATTTTATTATTATATTATTATATGTTACTATTTGTTACCATCCTTATTTTTGTTTTAATATTATTATAGTATTATATTATTATACTATATTATTATTATTATTATTAAACAAAATAAAAAAATATTAGTGGATAACTATTAAATAAAGAGCCCGATAGTTTATCCAACAGTCCAATTTACAAACTTAAAATCCAAAAACATTAATATTACATAGACTAGCCCGTTTGGGCCCAAATAAACTAAACTCTAATCTAAGCCTGCCCTAATCCCTTTGGTTTACTTGTGCAGCCACACATAGACCATTGTATTGAATCCAATCGGACGGTCCTGGTTCAAACCCAAGCTGCCTCAGCCAGCTCCATGCCAGACCGATCTCTGCACCCATGGTCCCCTCTGCCAGCTCCATGCCCAAGCTGCCCCCAACCAGCTTGATTACAAAAGAGGAGGCTTGGACACCAATTTTAGTCACCATTGCTATACATTTCGGGCATCACCGAGTCACCTCCTCACCCCTTTTCCCTCAACTCAATTCTCCACCTTTCAAGCTCTCCCTCACCCCTCATCTTTAATCGAACAACCCCACTTCCAATAACCACCACCTTGGATACCTACAACACCGAACCAGCCCCGAAACCATCATCATTTAAGCATACTCCATCGAGCTCCACCTTCACCCATTTGATTGGCTATCATCCCTCACCACCATTCTTCACTCTCCATAATCAAAACCACTATCACCATGGCCACCTAATTCCTTCACCCGAGAGCTCTCATCAACAACATCTCTTTTCATCTCCAAAACTACTCCCAACTCCCTCACAAAAAAGCCACTGCCTTATCATCTTGCTCCCAATCCACCACCTTTCCTTCATTCTCAATCATCACCATCACTCCTCTAAACTTTGCACCATCACTGTCATCCTGAACCAGAACCAGTAACCCTTTCAGTGACCATCATCGCGGCTCAACTATCCAACCTGTCTCCACTCCACTGAGACCACCATCCCATAACCAAAAAAAAAAAACCATCACCAGGCCAACCCCACATTCCACTGCTAAACCTCACCCTTGAAAGCTTTCTTCACCCATTATAGGAACAACCTCGATCTCCATTTTGCCCTCACCTTCATCCTTTTAGACAAAAAAATCACTGCTCAAATGACCCCAGTCATCAAAACCCCATAAACATAGTGACCAAAGAAGAAGAAAAGGTGAAAAAGGGAGGATTGAAGAAGAGGAAGAGAAATTACCCATTCGACAGTGGTGGTTTTCGGCGATCGGCGACTCCGATCAGCAATCACAGCGGCAAACTTGTGCATCTCGGTGGCTGGAGTGACATGCTTCAGATTCAACGTGATCCAACGGCGGGCGGCGACGAATCGACGCCCTAAAGCACCGGAGTTTTTGGCCTTGCTCTGAGGCGTTCTGGCCGTTCCTGGTGAAATCACTCCGAAAAAAGGAAGAGGGGAGCAAGAGCTTTCGGGTGGTGGCTTCGTTTCGTCGGGGGGGGCACCGGAGCAACGGCAGCGACGACAGAACACTGGCGGCTAGGGCTTAAACCCTTCCCTTTTTTTTAGAAGCAGAGGAGATAGTGAAAAGTTCATCTCTTTATTTATCCTAACCGGGTAATCCGGCTCACGACCCGATTGTGGCCCTATTGACCCGTGCGGGTTCTACCCAGACCCGGGTCCATTCCAGTAACTCCGTCCAGCAGCTGCCCATTAACATGTAGCCTAGATCATTGTTAAGTCCAAGATTATGTGGGCTTGGGGTACACTCTTACCTTATTATAATTTTTGGACCTTTTAAATGATGATAATAGATATTTTGTTGGTCTCCTTTATGTGTATGTTCATATACGTAGCATAGTCTGTGCATTATTATTATTATAAGTCTATATGTGTACGTATATATAATATTATTAGTACCCTTTCCTATTATTTATTCCATATTTTATATATTATATGTATATATATTATGATTTACGATTACATTATGTAGTTTGCATGCATATATGTTATATATAATCTATGTATGTTATTATTATTGTTATTATATAGTTTTATTACATACTTTTATCACAGGTTCTTATATATCATGCCCTTATATTTTATATGTAGTTTCATACCTTAGTTTTAATATATATATATATATATGTATGTATTCATTGATCGACGATATATTGCCATTTGATTTTCACGCTTTATTTTATGCCTTTTTCAGTATGTTTGTGATTGTTTTATGTTATATTTGGAAAATATATATATTTAATGTGGTGCCTTGTTATTCGGGGTAAATGTGACCAGTACCAAACGTAGTGGTGGTTTTTTTCAGTTTACTCTCGAACAACGGGGCCCTTAAAATTTACTCGCATGTATAACCAAATTTCAATTTAATTGTCACTTTAATTCAGAAAGTTTAAAATTAAAAAAGTGGTAATTATATTTTTTTTTCTTTTGGCACCAATTTTTGGGCGGCGTGGGGGTGCCAAAACCTTCTTCATCCGTAATCGACTCTTGAACCTGCTTTCAAACGAATCTCTGGTTTTATGGTGTTCGGCCTACCTAGTGGCCGGTGGCGACTCCCAGTTTTACCGTTTTTTTTTCCAAAAACACGATTTTTTATAGAATTTTCCATTTTCCAAATATTTTCCCTAAAACTAAAGGAAACCTACTACTACTTTTTTAGCGATCTCATTCGACTTTAAATTTCAAATTTCAAAAAGGTCGCTACAGCTAGCGACTCTGCTGGGGACCGGTTTTGTTTTTTAAAACTAAAGAGAGTCGAGTCATTTTTAAAAAAAAGAAAAGTACAATTACCGCTTTATTAATATCGGAAGTTGTTAATTAAAGTGATGATTAAATTAATATTTATTTATAAATGCGAGTTTATTTTAACGCATTTAAAAATTGACATTTAAACCTGTCCTTTTAAGTGGGGGGAAACGCTAGTGCTTTCATGTGAATATTGTTCCTCCGTATGGGCCTAGTAATTACCTTCGGGGCTCGACTACCCTATGTTTTCATGGTAATATTGCTTCCCCGTACGGACATAGCGAAAAGGTCCCCTTAAATTGAACTCGGTTGAAAGGAGCCTATAGTGGGTGATGATCGAGGGCCTTGCTACCCTTTAGAAGGGGACAACGATGACAGTTTGGGTACCGTTTAGAACCAAAACTGCATGCAGAGTATATAGAAAGCCCGCCTCTTTAGAGCCATACGATGAACCTAGGTTCTTTAGAAATGTTGTAAATAGGGTTGCTTTGTTTGATGCTTGAATTAATCTTTAGCTTTGTTTTAAATCCGTTGACTTTATCCAATACTGACTTGTTTCTTTTTGCGTATTATTTTGTTTTGCACATATTTTTGCACCCACATTGTATTACATAATGGCGTTGATTCAAGTGGTTTGCCCAAGTTGAGGTATTTCATTATGGATAAAAGGTATCTCAATAAGGAGTATACCATCACAACAGTGCGACAGTGGTTCGATGTCAACTAAAGGGTTTAAGGTGACGGTTTGCCAGGTGAGCACATAATTACGGAGTATATCCAGGTAGGCCTATAGCAAGATGACCTTTTGGGATTCGAAAGACATATGTGAGAGTCGGTCATCCTTTCTAAGAACATCGCAATCAGAATGGATTCCTCAAGCTTCGAGCCAATCAGTATTAGAAGAAGATATTTCAAATTTTGATCGAGACTGAAAGTTACAGTTCAAAGTTATTCACGCGTCTTCGTGATGCTAGCCAATTTATTCAAGGCCTAGACCGATACAAGACATTTTCGACAATTCATGTGCAAAAAGTTAGCCCAGTATGTGATGGTATCAGTTGCGAAAGCTGAAGCACTTTATTTCTTTTATGGTCCCGGTGGTGGAGAAGACATCAAGATTTTTCGTCTACTCAGCCATTGAAGAGTTAGAAGTTATGGTCGAGACTTATTGGTGCCTCTTTTGCATCGAGAACCCTTTTCAAGCCAATGAGAGTTACTCTAGGGTGACCACTAATGGAATCAATGCCTTTATTTGTATACATCCATCCATTTTATTTGTTCTATGTACTGCATAAAGCATATATCATGCATTAAGTGACTAAACAACAAGATTAATGTTGGGGGAATTTTGTGACAGTAATTAAAGATTCTGCATTCATACTTCGCCCAACCCCAGAAAAGTAAATGGAAGACAGTTTTACTAAAGTGGAAGCCAATTTGAGGGGAACATTCATCTCAGAGAATAAGAAGAACAAAGGAATGACTTCTAGCTAGTACAACTTCTAGCCAGTACAACTTCAAAAGCATGAATGACCTGGTGGCTAGGGTGGATAAGCTCGAAGAGCTCTAAGAACTTTTGATTGGGAATCAAAGAGATATGATGACATATATCATGAGGTTTCAAGAGGAAACTTAGGGCAAGTAGGTGAATTGATGAGTATGATGGTTTTCATGACCAAAGGAAAAGGTTTGGCGAAAGACTCGTGTGTGCAAAAGAAGATCAATAAAATTAGTGAGAGTTGGGATCACGACTTCATTGCGGAAAAGACTTTGTTTAATGAAGACCAAGCCATGGTCAACCAGTATGAGGTACTCCGTACTGCTTTTGGATGTCCCATCGAATTGGCTTTGGATAAGATTGAAGACTCTCTCTTGAAAATCTTGTCTTCGCCAACAGATAGAGAACTAGCTCGGAAGCAATTTAATAAAATAGATCATGAGATTAGCGACACGAGCATCTACGAAGTCCCTAAAAAGTCGACGATCTTTTCACCCCAGGCCGTCTCTGGGAATGTGCAACGCTCGATAGGAAGAAGACTAGGGGTCATAAAGAAGAGATACCTAAAAAGTCTTTCACCCCTATACCAATTTCATACATTGAGTTATACTCGCAGCTATACAAGGCCGATTTGGTTCAACCGTGTTTCGTTATTCCTTTTCAACCACCTTATCCCTCGTGGTACGATGCTAACGCACATTGTGAGTACCAGCCGGAGTAATAGGACACAATATAGAGAATTGCATGGCATTTAAGAAAGTGGTCCAAAGCATGTTAAAAGCTAGAGTTTTGAAGTATGAAGAATCTAACGTGGAAATTAAGCCATTACAAAACCACTAAGGTAAGGGCGTGAACGCTTTTGAAGAGGTAGATACAAAGAGGGAGATGATGAATATGTCAGAAATCAAGTCTTCTTTAAGTCAGGAATTTGAGCAATTGTGCAAGACAGGTTTCACCGAAGACTATCTCATGAATGAAGAGATTAAAAAAGTAAGCAAAAGTCAGGACTATGGCTTTGTAGTGGACGAGACCCTGTCTGATGAAGATCAAGCCATCATCAACCAATACGAGGTAGTTTGCACTGCTTTTGAATGTCCTACCGAGTTGGTGTTAGATAAGATCGAAGAATCTCTCTTGAAAATATTGTCTTCTCCAACGGATGAAGAACTAACTCTGAAGTGATTTAAGAAAAAAGATTATGAGGTTAATAACATAAGAACTTATGAGGCCCCAAAGAACCGCACAGCCTCCCAACCTAAGTTACAGCCCGAAGTGTTCGAAGTTTGAATAGGAAAGAAACAATGGGACGCAAAAGAAAAAAATGAGAAATTTACTCAGCTACCAATTTCATACAAGGCAAATATGGTCCGGCCCTATTATGTACATCCCTTTAATCCACTATATCCTTCTTGGTATGACGCCAGTACACATTGCGAGTATCATGATGATGTTCCGGGACATTCAATCAAAAATTACCCGGCATTCAAGAAATTAGTCCAGAATATGATAAGGTCATGGGTATTGTAGTTGGGTGAACCGAGCACTACCACTAATCTACTTCCAAGCCATGGAGGTCAAGGCATGAATTCTCTTGAAGAGGTAAGCAAAAGGAGGGTGAAGACGGACGTGTCAGAAATCAGGTCCCATTTAAGCTGGGTTTTTAAACAGCTTTCTATGGTAGGTTTGATTAAGCATGGTACAAAGAATACACGAAAGGGACATGGGGTATTATGTGAGTACCATCATGAGGAAGGACATGAAATCCACTGTTGTCCAGAATTCAAGCGATTGGTTAAGGGAATGATGGACAACGAAGAAATTGAATTCTTCGAGAAGCTTGAGGGGTCGGGGTGAATGACCAGTGTTGTGAGGTTGAGGATTCCAGTGCAACTCATCCATGTTTTTAAGTTTGCCTTATTAGCTTTTCTTGCATTTTCCTCGCTTTCCTTTTTGTGTGTAATTAACTTTGCTATTGTTTGCCCGAAAGTAGCAAGGATCTTGTTAGGGTTTATGTTATGTTTGCCTTTTCATTTCAATGAAAGGATGCATCTTTTAATTAAATGTATATGTGTATATTCTTTCTTACCCTCGTAGATCCCCGGATATCATGTGCATGATGTGGCATTAATTCTAATAAAAAGATCAATTGAATGTTGTGATCACGATGAAGTATGATTTTCTACTCAGCCCGCTCTGGTTGGTAAAGCACGGGACATAAGATTACTACTCCTTCGATAATGTTCGATGATAAGAAAATCTCCTCGAAAAGCCCAAGGAAGTTGCTTAAATGTGAGAATTCTTTAAAAAACTTAAATTAGAAAGGTACTCAGCTATAACAAAAAGGCTAAATAAGGATGCTTTGCTCCATTCACTCTAATTGAGTCAAAAGCCTTGGCTATATGAGTAAGTTTTCAAATTATGACTATGTCGGGTAACTCGGGGTATTGTTGTATGCTCCATCATTATTCTCGAGACAAAGGATTGTGAGAAGAAAGAGAAAAATTTTAAAAACTAAGAAATGAATGAACAATCAAATAAGTCTCGAAACATCCTGATGGAGCTGTGGGGGGAGAACAAATCTAATAAGGAGCTATGCTTCACATGTTCAATACCTTAGCGTCAGAGATATCTCTTTGAAGGCATTGACACGAAATTAATTGAAAGAATACACTTGTACTAAAATCTCAGATCAATATTTATCACTCAATGGGTTAAACAAATTTGGGAACCGTAAACATACTTTGGAGAAAAACAATGAGAACTAGAAGGAGCGGTTTTTGAACAGATCAAGCAAATACCATAATCATGAGGATGAACCGAGCAATCTGGGAGGAATTTCACAACTTTAAATATCACCGCAATATTCAAAGGCAAGCTATTGATCACCGGAGGATTGAATCTAAGCCGCTCTTGCATTTGATATCTCGGGCATTCTATTATTTTTTTATTGATTTTGATTTTGTATATTAATCCAAAAAGCATCTTCTTTTCAAATGTTAATCGACAAACTGCATAGATAAAAGAGAGAGAAAAAAGAAGAGAAAAAATAAATAGAGAAAAAAATAATAGAAAAATAAAAAAGATAGAGAAATAAATAGAAATAATAGGGTTTCTCTGTGTTATTTTGAGAACAAAATTTAGAATTCAGGGACACATATGTACATGATCGACCTAACGCCGATGACCCGTTAGTGATACAGAAAAGAATGATAGCAAGCCTTGATATGCTGCATTGTTCAAAGACTCAAAGTGAGTGTCTGTCGCAATTCCTTGATTGATTCAAAAGAATGAATATTGAATCTTATTGAAGAATTGAAAATTTGAGCCTTATGGGGCATGCTTTTGGCCTACCGTTGAGATAGAGAAAAAATCATCCTGTTGGATCAGAGGCAAAAAAAATAACAGCCGAACCCGAAAGCAAGAAAAGTTATTACCAAGATCCAGAAAGAAGAAAATTATTCTTCTACATGGCTTTTGAGATAGAGTTTTAAGTCAACGATGTACATACCTACTACAAAACCTGTCAGGGATTCTGAAGAGAATAATAGCACGACTTAGTACACGACACAGTTCAAGGACTTAAAACGAATATTTGCCATAATGTCCTGATTGGATCAGCAAAATGAAGATTGAGTCTTATTGAAGAAGTAAAAGTTTAGAGGTTTAGAGGGCATGTTTTTAGCCCAACATCGAGGCAAAAAAAGGATCGTACCGATGGGTTAGGGGTAAAATAACGGTCAAACCCAAAGGCGAGATAAGGTATTACTAAGAAAAAGATTGTTCTTCTGCATGACTTCTGGGATAGATTTTTATGTCAAGGAGCTACGTAGTTGACCTGGAATAAAAAAATGGTTTATCAGTGATTACGAAGAGAATAATAGCCAGATTTCATACGCTAGACAGTTCAGATAATTGAAGTAACTTTCTGCCATAATGTTTTATATGGTTCGTAATAATGAAGATTTGGGACCTTATTGAGATAAGGAAAATTTTGGAAACTTAGGGGCACAGTGTTCACCCCAATGTTGAGATAGAAGAAGGCTCGTAGAAGAGGTGATAGTTGAGCCCAAGTTGAGTGAGGGCAATGTCACAAGATCAAAAATGATAGATTCTGTATGACTAGTGTAAGACAGCAATTACCTTTCAGAATGAGACGAAAGATGAAGATTCGGTAAAGACAGAAGAAATACTTTGTTTGCTTCAAGAAATTGATGGATTGTGTTCCGACCAATGCAAGTCAGCAACACCCTTTCAAGAATGGACAAAAGATGAAGATTCTACAAAGACAATGGGCCCATGAAAGCTAAGGGTGACCGGCCAGAAAGCAAGAGTTTTTCCCCAACAATTTTAAAGATGATTATACTCATGCATCATTTGTACTTAGATGTCTTTATGTTAAGATCATGCTAACTCATACCATCATAGCATTTTGTTTATTTAAAATAGGTATTTGAAGATTGATAAAAGGTTTGATCTATAGCTTTACAAGAGGAGAAGTAGACCTCAGAGAATCAAGAGTCCTTCGGCTTGCATAATTAGGGTTTCTAAAGGTCATTCGATCTCCAGTTATTCGAGAGTGGAGAGCATCTTTTTACGTCAGAAATATTTGAAGTTGGGGCATTTTATTGAAGAGGTCCGATCGGATAGTCGTGTTGGCGTGAATCCTTTGATATGGTCTGAAGCCCCTATAGAAGAGGTAGATCCGACGGGTAGCCGTGTTGGCGCGAATCCTTTGATATGGTCTGAAGCCCATGTAGAAGAGGTAGATCCGATTAGCTGCCGCGTCGGCGTGAATCCTTTTATATAGTCTAAAGCCCCTAAAGAAGAGGTAGATCCGATTACTTGTTTTGTCGGCGTGAATCCTTTTATATGGTATGAATCCCTTGAAGAAGAGGTAGATCCGATTGGTAGCCGTGTTGGCGTGAATATTTTGATATGGTCCGAAGCCCCTAAAGATGAGGTAGATCCGATTGGTAGCCGTGTTGGCGTGAATCCTTTGATATGGTTTGAAGCCCCTAAAAATGAGGTAGATCCGATTGGTAATCGTGTTGGCGTGAATCCTTTGATATAGTCTAAAGCCCCTAAAGATGATGTAGATCCGATTGGTAGCCGTGTTGGCGTGAATCCTTTGATATGGTCTGAAGCCCCTGAAGATGAGGTAGATCCGATTGGTAACCGTGTTGGCGTGAATCCTTTGATATGGTCTGAAACCCCAGAAGATAAGCCTCGTGAAGAAAAAAATGGACCCGTCTCTCAAGGACTTCAAGCGAAGAGTTTTATATAGGAGAAACTCGAAGCTTCAGGATATCGGGAAGAGGAATAGTGAACAGTTCTATATAGGAGGAACTCACAGCCAAGAATCTTCGGACAGGAAAGTCAGATAAAATTAGTGCTTATGGTCTTTGCTTTATTCTTGTTCCACAAGAATAAGCAAAGATGGGCAGCTGTAATCACTAATTTCATCTGGGATATTAACCCGTTTTTTTTTTTAGTTTTTAAAATAATGGGCTTTTATTACCTTTTTGTATATTTTAGTTAATACAATTTATTAAACAGAAATCAAAAAATATTATTATTATACTATATTTCTTATTAGGATTACTATATTATGTCACTATGTATAACCCCCCAAAATACTATTAATATTATTTTATTACTACTATCTATTCATAATTAAAAACCCGAAAAAAATTATTAGTATATTCGGTTAATATAATTACTATACTTATTACTACTATGATTTGAGAAGAAAAGAAAAAACACAGAAACATTATTGTTATTATCACTTGTTTTTGTTACCATCCCTTTTTTTTAATTGTTTCGGTTTACTTTTTATTTTATTATTATATGTTATTATTTGTTATCATCCTTATTTTTGTTTTAATATTATTATAGTATTATATTATTATACTATATTATTATTATTATTAAACAAAACAAAAAAAATTATTAATGGATATCTATTAAATAAAGAGCCCGATAGTTTATCCAACAGTCCAATTTACAAACTTAAAATCCAAAAACATTAGTATTACATAGACTAGCCCATTTGGGCCCAAATAAACTAAACTCTAATCTAAGCCTGCCCTAATCCTTTTGGTTTACTTGTGCAGCCACACACAGACCATTGGATTGAATCCAATCGGACGGTCCTGGTTCAAACCCAAGCTACCTCAGCCAGCTCCATGCCAGATCGATCTCTGCAGCCATGGTTCCCTCTGCCAGCCCCATGCCCAAGCTGCCTCAGCCAGCTCCATGCCAGATCGATCTCTGCAGCCATGGTTCCCTCTGCCAGCCCCATGCCCAAGCTGCCCCCAACCAGCTCCACGTCGGACCAGTCTCTGCACTCATGGTCCCCTTCGCACGACATGTGAGTAGCACCCATGGTCCCCTCTGCACGACATGTGAGTAGCACCCATGGTCCCCTTCGGCCCTCCATGCTCCACCTGCAAAAAAAGACAAGAAAGGTCAGATACGTTGGTTACAAAAGAGGAGGCTTAGACACCAGTCATCATTGCTATACATTTCGGGCGTCACCGAGTCACCTCCTCACCCCTTTTCCCTCAAATCAATTCTCCACCTTTCAAGCTCTCCCTCACCCCTCATCTTTAATCGAACAACCCCACTTCCAATAACCACCACCTTGGATACCTACAACACCGAACCAGCCCCAAAACCATCACCATTTGAGCATACTCCATCATCGCGGCTCAACTGTTCAACCTGTCTCCACTTTACCGAGACCACCATTCCATAACCAAAAAAAACCATCACCAGGCCAACCCCACATTCCGCTGCTAAGCCTCACCCTTGAAAGCTTCCTTCAACCGTCATAGGAACAGCCCCGATCTCCATTTTGCCCTTACCCTCACCCCTTTAGCCAAAAAAATCACTGCTGAAATGAACCCAGTCATCAAAACCCCATAAACATAGTGACCAACGAAAAAGAGAAGGTAAAAAACGGAGGATTGAAGAGGAGGAAGAGAAGTTAACCATTCGACTGTGGTGGTTTCGGACGATCGGCGCCTCAGATTGGCAATCACAACGGCGAACTTGTGCATCTCGGTGGCTGGAGTGACATGCTTCTGATTTAACGTTATCCAACGGCGGACGGCGATGAATCGACGCCCTAAAGCACCGGAGTTTTTGGCCTCGCTCTGAGGCGTTCTAGCCGTTCCTGGTGAAATCACTCCGAAAAAAAGGAAAAGGACGACGAGAGCTTTCGGGTGGTGGCTTCGTTTCGTCGGGGGGGCCACTGGAGCAGCGGCAGTGACGACAGAACACTGGCGGCTAGGGCTTAAACCCTTCCCTTTGTTTTTCGAAGAAGAGGAGATAGTGAAGAGTTCATCTCTTTATTTATCCTAACCGGGTAACCCGGTTCACGACCCTATTGTGGCCCTATTGACCCGCGCGGGTTCTACCCAGACCTGGGTCCATTCCAGTAACCCGGTCCAGCAGCTGCCCATTAACATGTTTGTTAAGTCCACGACTGTATGGGTTTTGGGTATACTCTTACCTTATTATAATTTTTGGACTTTTAAATGATGGTGATAGATATTTTGTTGGTATCCTTTATGTGTATGTTCATATACGTAGCATATCGTGTGCATTATTATTATTATAAGTCTATATGTGTACGTATATATAATCATTATTAGTACCCTTTCCTTTTATTTATTCCCTTTTTTTTATATATTATATGTATATATAATATGATTTACGATTACATTATGTAGTTTGCATGCATATATGTTATATATAATCTATGTATGTTATTATTATTGTTATTATATAGTTTTATTATATACTGTTTATCACAGGTTCTTATATATCGTGCCCTTATATTTTATATGTGGTTTCATACCTTAGTTTTCATATATATATATATATATTGATCAATGATATATTGCATTTGATTTTCACGCTTTATTTTATGCCTTTTTTTAGTATGTATGTGATTGTTTTATGTCGCATTGGAATATATATATTTAATGCGGTGCCTTGTTATTTGGGGTAAACGTGGCCAATATCAAACATATATTCATTGATCGATGATATATTGCATTTGATTTTCACGTTTTATTTTATGCCTTTTTTAGTATGTATGTGATTGTTTTATGTCGCATCTGGAATATATATATTTAATGCCGTGCCTTGTTATTTGGGGGGTAAACGTGGCCAATATCAAACGTAATGGTGGTGATTTTTCTCGGTTTATTCTCGAACAATGGGACCCTTAAAATGTACTCGCGTGTATGACCAAATTTCAATTTAATTGTCACTTTAATTTGGAAAGTTAAAAATTAAAAAGCGGTAATTATATATTTTTTCTTTTGGTACCAATTTTTGGGCGGTGTGGGGTACCAAAACATTCCCCATCCGTAACCAACTCCTGAACCTGCTTTCAAACGAATCTCTGGTTTTAATGGTGTTCGGCCTACCTAGTGGCTGGTGGCGACTCCTAATTTTACCAATTTTTTTTCCAAAAATACGATTTTTTACAGAATTTTTTATTTACCAAATATTTTCCCTAAAACTTAAAGAAATCTACTACTTTTTTTAACGATCTTATTCGACTTTAAATTTCAAATTTCAAAAAGTCACTACAATAAATAAAAGAGAAGAGAAAGATGGACAATAATACGTAAGGAAGCAAAATGATTTACGTCCCCATGATGAGCTTCATCAGCAGGAATCAGGGTTACAACATCCTTCTACCTACCAGCTTTGGGCAACCTCCGGTCATCTACTGCAATAGGCGTGGGCGGAACATTTTTTAGACCGTCGCCACTGTTTCCAGCATCACGTCTCGAGAGCCATATCGTCTCCGGGATTCAAAATCATAGGAAATTTGAAATCTAAAAGCTTAACGAGTTAGAACCTATTAAAAGGGAAAACCTGGAAGAAGATATCAGTACTTCAGTAGAAATGAGGAGTTTGACTGTTCTGAAAGTAAATTTATCAAACAAATTCTTTAGCACGTGGTGCTTTTTCCATTCAATCGACAGCTCTGCACTGTAAATTTCCCATGGCTGAACTAAGAGTGCAAAACAAGCAGGAATGGAAATTATTCAAATCTCTAAATCTCTCAGCAAAATGTCACAGGCCACCGTTTTATATATCAGGACATTCCATTTTTTTCTGACGTGGAATTAATGTCCTCGTCTCTTCGCATGTGTGACATTCTCTCCCACTTAACCTCGTGATGGGCCACTATCACGATTGTTCACTATGTCTACTCCATTCTTGGAAGGTTCAATGTAAAATCAGACAGTCAAAGGGTTGCTCCGACCACTTGTCACAGAGCCATTGCCCTCTTCTCAAAAGACATGTTTGATAGGATGTACAAGACCACCACTTTTGTATCTCACGATCTCTTTTATCCTTTCCAATGTGAGATTAATGTCCCTGTCTCTTCCCAATCATGACAAAAAAAAAAACAAAGATAATTATATGGAGTAAGCACTATATAACGAAAAGATAGACAACAAATTATCTTTGGTCACCGTCACATAGAATATAGTTGAATCGAGATGTTGTAATACCATCGAGCATGTCATATTTTATTATATGAGACAAAAAAATGGATAAAATCTACTTCACACTTAAAATTTCTCACTTCAATTCAACAAGTGGTCTCAATAGAAAAGATGATAATATTTATTTTAGGAGACCTCGGTTTGAGTAGCTTTGTCTGTATGATGCGTGTGCATTATCAAATGGTTAAGAAAAAGTATGAACGTATACCACCTTGTAATCACCTTAAGACAAAATTGATTGAAAGTGAAAACTTGAAAGACTAAATGTGTTATTATACAATTTTTTTAACTTAACGACAGTTAACGGTTCAATGGTCATTCTGTAACAAAAACCAAAGTTTAATGTCTATTATGTAACTTTTGAAATTTGATGGTCATTTTGTATCATTTAAAATGTTTAGTGACCATTTATGTACTTTATCTTTGTTTTTATTAGGGGTGTTCAAAGATACCCTACTTTATTAACTCGACTACCTGATGACCCGATACAAAATAGTCGTGTAATTTTATAATTTTTTTTCTCAGATTGGGTACCCAACGCGATAATTTTCTAGGGTTCACAGGTTGATCTTGGGCCACAAATATGCCTATAATTGGGTACCCGATTACCTATTTAGTTTTTAATATATATTATTTTATAATTATATATATATATATATATATATATTAATTAATTAAAAATACCCGCAACATATTGAACAATTAATTCTATTTTCCCATTTCTTTCAGTTTTCAAATCCCTAATATTCAGTTCATAAATATTCTATCGCTCCATCTCGTCGGTCGCTCGTTGATCGTCAGTTCACATCGTCGTCGTTCGTCAATTTTTCGATTCTCTATCTCGGCTCTTGCAAAGGATCAGTGGCTGGCTACTTGCACTCTCGCAGTCTTTTTTTGTCTGTAAGAGATCAAAATTTGTGGAATCTTGAAATAAGTAGAAGTTAACGAGTATGTAATAGAGTAGATAAAGTGCCTTTAGAATTAATCATCTGAATAACAAGAAAAGCCCTTGTTTTCTTAGCACTGGCTTATCATGTTTCGGGTAATCCTCCTTAATGCCCAGGACAATCTCGCTCCCAAAATCATTATCTTAAGAAGTTCGATTCTCATCTCATCCTTCATGGCTACGGTCGTAACAATCTTAACATTGAAAATCGGCAATTTACAAGAACAAAGGACACACCATCAAGATTTCAACTCTAACCAAGTACCACTTTTGACTCATGTGCATGTATTTACTAGACACCTATTTATCACTCTAGACCACCCCAGGGCTTTCCTAGAATTGGCAAAATATGCTCTGATACCACTAAATATAACACCCTCAACCCGGATACTACATTTGGGCCTCAAGCCCAAACTACTACCAGAAAATTTCAACATAGTTTAGCCTAATCCACAATTCAATTTCCATAAAAACCATTTAGTCCAATAACTTAAACATAGATAATAGTTTTGAAAACATTTACAAGGGAGCTGCATTTAAAATTACATTATAAAAGCGTTCGGCTCACATTAAAAATCCAAAATACGAGTTATAATACAAAACCACGGGGTTCTACGAATACATAGCCCAATAAATCTAAGTATTGTACTTTGATAAGGTGATGCTGAAATCTTAATCTGATGGTTCTGCTCCAAAGCAACGTGCCAACCTACTAACCTGCGAACGAAAACAATGATTCTTAACGTTGAGCTAACAAGTTCAGTGGATACACTTCCACTTTACCATGCTTCATGCAAATCATAAACATGAGTATGTAGCTAAAGATTATGACATGACATATACATCAACATACGACTCTACCTCTAGTCACCTAAACACATAGCAAAACAATCAATGGATACATCAAATCTCACACAGAATCATAAGTATCATACCACAAACCTCGGGAACGTACACTCCGAGTGAGGCCAGGTGTCACATAACCTCGGGAATATACACTTTCTCTAGGTGAAGCCCAATGTCACACAACCTTGGGAACGTACACCCCTACTCGACATCTCTTCTTGAGTATCTTTGAATGAGTCCTGGTGTCACACAACCTCGGGATCATACATTCAGTGTCTCATCTCATGGTGTTGCAACATGCTCTTTAGCTATTCGGATCCCATCAATCAAAGGTGACTCAATCAACTGCCCCACATGGCACACAACATCATCACATTTACCACAACTCTATGGTTTCTACCATTAACAAGTCACCCAATTTAGTTTATCGAGTTGTATACGCTCATATAAAGGAATAAAATCTCGATTCTCAGTTTCATAGTTCATATTATCTCATTGGAAGCCTATTGGACCACATCTCATAATTTTCTAGCCTCTTAAGCTCAATTTCATATTTTTGGGCAAAATGCTAGTTGGTACTGGTACTCATTCTTGCTTACCGATATGGTACCCCTAGGTATTGGTACTCACACGCGTAAGGATACCAAAATGGCTCACTAGAATTTTCAAGCCTTTATGTATAGGTACAGGTCGACCTGTACCGATACGGTCCCATATGGCGTACACGTATAATTTGAATATCGTACCAATACCCTTTACTCAGGTTATCTTTGTTCTTCAGTGTTCATTTACTCAAAACACAGAGTACCAATACGGCCTCCCCGCGTACCGGTACTGAAGCCCAGAAATAACTTTTTTAGGCTTGAGAATTATCCCCAAAACCCCCAAAACGTAACCAACAACCCTTTTCTAGATCCTACATCTTATGGAAGTCATTTAGGGTGATTTACTACCATTTTTACAGGTTACTAATATCAAATCTGATTTATACCATTTAAAAGGATCTCTAGCACCCAAACAGCAAAAAAACAACCATACACATCAAATTAAGCAAACAAAGCATCATCCTTAGGATGTGCATGAAACAAAGGAGTTAGAGGTGTACTAACCTTGTGCAAAAATCCTGAATTGCTACCTTAGATATGCTTCCTTCAACTTCTCTTCTCCTTTTTTTTGAATGAGGAGCTTCTCCAAATTCTCTTGCACAAATCCACCAAGTGCAAATGGATTATTGTTCCTCCAAATAACTAATAGGTAACTAGAAAAATTTAATTAACCAACTAAGCTTGAATTCCTTCTGAAATCAATTCCTTTTAAACCCTCAAATAAACTTTATCCCAAAATCTCTATAGAATACTTTAGAGTTTGCCATAACCCATCCAATCACTTTCATACTCAATTTATTCTTCACAACTCTTTCAATTTATATTTCTCTAATTTAACCAAAACCTTTTCAATCTAGGGTTTCCATGGAATTTAGGGTTTTCTCATAACTCAACTAAAAACCTTCAATAATTATGCTCATCTTGAAGAGGAAGTGATGGGGAATATTTTTATATTTCGCAAGACAACCCAAATTCTAAGTAAAATCGAAGAAAAATGAATGAGAAAGTTCTTACCTCTTTTTCTCCATGAATAGCGTGAGAATGAGGGGGGAGAAGATGAACATCTTTCTTTTCATCTCTTTTCTCTTTTTCCATCACATATAATACTCATTTTTTATTAAAAAATTCCCCTTTTTTACTTTAATCCAATGACTAAGATTGAAGATGGCAACTCCTTCAAAGATTTATGGTCCAAAATTGTTGGGCTCGAACGATCAACCAAATTCGCCAAAAGGGGGTGAATTGACTTTTTGCTTTGGTGGATGAAAAGCTAAGAACTAGAAAATATGACACAATAATTTATAGTGGTTCGGCTTCTCAACTAACTCTACCTCCACTACCTTAGCTATCCACACTATGGATTTTCCACAAATTTACTAATTTGTGTTTCCTTTTTCCAAGGGCAAAGGAGATAACCTTTACAAACCAAGACTTATACCCCAAAGTCTTGTTTATCCCTCTCTTAAAGAGAATTACAAATTGGTAAATAAGGAAAATCTCTCTAGGCAAATGTGTTTGCAATTTTAAGCTCTCACCCAAAACCTAACACTTGAGCAAATATAACAATTACGCTCACAAGTATGTTCTACAATAAAAAATGACAATTAAAGCTCTAAAACACTTTTTCTATACATTGAATGTTGGTAGTTGGTTTCTTGTTGTTCCATAGCTGCTTGAAGAGGTCTTTTAAATCCTCTAATGGCTTAATGACCGTTTGTGACTGTTGGGGTTGGTTTATAGCCGTTAGAGGCTTTATTTCTAGCCATAAATGCACTTCTGGGCTCGACGATATTAGTACACGACCTTTGGTATCGGTACCTACCTTAAATAGAAAGAGTCGTTGGGTAATATTGCACTGGGTACCGGTACAAGATACTTGATATCGGCACGGTACCTCTCGTATCGATACGACTAAGCTTGTACCGGTACGGGAAATGGCTACTAGAAAAATCAAAATACGAGGATTAAAATGGCGTATCGGTACACAGGCAATCGTACCGGTACGAGCTCTTCTAGGTATCGGTACACGTACATCTATACCAATACCTAGAGCCTATTTTTGACTTTTGAGTTATTTTGAAAGCACTTGGACATGTCAAAACCCTTTAAAAACATGTCAAACATATTTTTCAATATAATGGACATTTGAAATATTTGGCAAACTAGTTGAAGTCCAAAAACATTTTTTCATTTAAGTTATATCAAAAACAAATATCTTAATAATTTCCCCCTTTGTGATATAACGAAACCACTTGAAAAATTATTTTTGAAATTTCTCCTCCTTAGAAAAATAATTTAAAAAGGAGATAATATTTTTAGAAAATATTTAAACTCCGTCTTTTTCTTTTTGAAATTGGATTTTTCAAATATCTCAACAATCTCTCCTTTTTGATATAACAAAACCACTTGAAAAATTATTTTTGAAATTCTCCCTTAAAAATAATTTTATAAAAAGAGAATATTTTTAAAAAATATTTGAACTCCTCATTTTCTTTTTGAAATTGAATTTTTCAAACATATCTCTCCCCTATTTTTTATATAAAAAATAATTCAAGACTATGTTTGAAATCACTTTAAGTTCAAGATAACAATGGGAAAAGACCAAAAAGACTTTAACATGAAAAGATTTTTTTTTTAAAAAATGGCTCCTCCTTTATCAAGCATCAATAATAATTGTTAGTCTAACAATTCAAGAGAGAGTTTGAATTTTATAAATAAATAACATTAAACACATGAAATTCAATCAACCATGTCATATATAAGAGATAATCATATAAGCATAGAAGTCATGACAAAAAGGAGACAAAGCTATCTTTTTTTTGATAGTGTGTACTGGTACGGAGATGTCTGTATCGGTACGATATGGACGGTACCAGTACCGAAGGCACGAATTGGTGAAAATATGCAGTAAAATCAATTTAAAAAGCCTTACAACTTAGTCTAAAGTTCATACAAAGGCTTGAGAAGATCCTAGATATACATTTTGATCATATTTCTACACATGCTTCCCAAAAATCATCATTTAAAACAAAACAAGCATCAATTTTACCAAATTGAACCAAACATTACAAGTTTAAGGCCAGAAAATAGAAATAGACATATTAGGCCAAAAACATGCAATCGAGACTCCCCCTAACTATATGCAATTAGGCATACTATGGATTCATACAAACATGCTTAGATCATTATAAAAATTAGACATGGAAAACATGATCAAGCAATTGCATGAATCTAAATTTACCACTTGAAACAAGGTAGGATGTTAACACTCTCCTTTTTCAAGTGTCCTTATCCCTTGTGTGTCAAGAGCTCTCAAGATTTAACTTTGTTCATCAATGCTTAAGCACACCTACAAGTACACAATCAAGTAATTTTTTGGTATCCAAATTGCTTTGGATCCAATGACATTAGTCCCAAATAACTTAGTCCCCTTAGGAATCCATTTTTCAATGTCTTCCTTTTTGTTTGAAGAAATTAGTCCCTTAGGGACCCAAATATTTTTAATCACTTTTCCTTTGAAAAATCTAGGGGAACTAGATTGTCTTTGATAAAAGTTTGATTTAATAAAATTTTCATTTTTCTTTTCAAAGCGTTTGTTAATCAAAACATTTTCTTTTCTAAGATCATTCAATTCTTTTTTGATGATCTTTATGAACTTTTTGAAGCATATTTTGTAAATCAAAATTATTTTGTTCAAAATCTTTAAGTTTTGCTTCAAGTTCATCTTTGGTTTTAGAAATCAAATCATTTTGAGTTTTTAAATTTGAAACCATTTTCTTGTTTTTCAAAATACGATTTTTAAACTCTAAAACCAAATCATCATAGGCATCCTGCAATTCATCAAAAGTATGTGAATTTGACGTAGATGAATTAGAAGTTACCATTGAATCTTCTTCGATGGCCATGAGACAAATGTTGGTGGCTACCTCATCGTCGGCGGAGTCCTCTTCATCACTCCAAGTAGCCACAAATGCCTTTTTCTTATGGCTTGATACCTTTTTCTTGAGTCGAGGGTAATCATAATTGACATGCCCCACTTTTTGCACTCGTAGTAAATAATGGGATCCTTCATCTTTATTCGCGATTCATGTCTTGGTTCTTTCTTTTCATGCTTCATGAATCGGGTGAATTTCTTGAAGAGCTTGGCGATCTCTTCTTCTTCACTATTATCTCCACTTGAATCTTCTTGATGGCTTATGGAGGATTTGAGAGCAACATTTATTTCTTCAGTTCCCTCTTCTTTTTCCCCTTTGACATCATTTCATGGGTTAGTAGAGATCCCATAAGCTCGTCAAGCTTGAGCTTCTTCAAATTTTTTGCTTTAATAATTGCGGTCTTCTTGGAATCCCATGAATTGGGAAGTGAATAAATCAACTTCCTCACAAGCTTATCATACGGGATCTGTCCAAATCCTTTAAGCTCATTTACGATGATAGAGAACCGATCAAACATAGCTTTGATATCCTCTTCTAGGTCCATCTTGAAGTTCTCATTGCTTAGATTGAGGAGCCCAATCTTGGTCTCCTTTACTTCATTTGTAACTTTATGAGAAACTTCTAGCTTGTCCTAAATCTCTTTAGCACTCGAGCAAGAAGTATTCTTGGCATACTCGTCGGGTCCGAGAGCATAAAACAAGATGTGTCTAGCTTTTTCGTTGAGTTGTAACTTTATCCAATCTTCATCGATCCATTCTTGCCTTACTTTCTGACGAGTCGATCTCTTATTCTCTTTATTGGAATAGATGGACCTTCTATTTCTACATCCCAAAGGAGATAGTCATGTGATTTGATGAATAATTTTATCCTATTATTTCAATAAGAATAATGGGCACCATTTAAGTAAAGAGGCTTGGTGATGGATTACGCTATTTGAATCGATTCATGTAGATTGATAGAGCACTTCAAGAATTGACTTTAGGATGTTAATCCGGTATAGAGATGAAACTCTGATACCAATTGTTGGGCTCGAATGATCAACCAAATTAGCCAAGATGGGGTGAATTGGCTTTTTTCTTTGGTAGATGATAAGGCAAGAACTAAAAAATGGGACACAATAATTTATAGTGGTTAAACCTCTCAACTAAATCTACATCCACTACCTTAGCTATCCACACTAAGGATTTTCTACAAATTCACTAATTTTTCTGTCATTTTTTCAAAAGGCAAAGAAGATAACCTTTATAAACCAAGGCTTATACCCCAAAGTCTTGTTTATCCCTCTCTCAAAGAGAATTACAAATTGACAACAAAGGAAAACCTCTGTAGGAAAATGTGTTTGCAATCTTAAGATCTCACCCAAAACCTAATTGTAACCTTCTTAACCCGGTCTAGCCGAAACTGAGCTAAAAGGGCTACATTAGGTTTGCTGGCGCAAACCCGAATTAATAACCTAAACTGGTCTTTTTTTCTTTTATCTTATCTAAATGCACTGATTTAGATCTTAGGGTGAATATGCAACAACAGATACGTTAGCGATGTAATTAGATTACAAAACAGAGTTTAACTGCTCAAACATGCACTTTAGGGACAAAAATGTAATTTCCACAAATTACAGAGACTTAGTTGATTTTTCAAGTTACCAAACCTTAATTAGTCAAGTTTCATGTCCACATGTAAATTTTCAGCTTAAATCAAGCTTCCAAACTCATACAATTGCAAGAATAACATTCAGGGACTAAAACGCACAGTTTTAGACTTCAGCAGGCAAAAACCTAAAGAAACAACACTGCGTACCGATACAGATAGCCCTGTATCGATATAGCCTAACTAACATAATGGCTCAATATTCCAATACTTGCAACCTGTATCGATACGGTATATAGGACAAACATGTATAGAAACGGTTTTACCCTTGTACCAATCCCTTACAAAATATTTCCAAAATCAAAACCAGTGTATATACCCTCTAAGTGTATCGATACACCTCACCAGACCCTGCTTACCGAAACCAAGGTACCCATACCAGTACGCGAAGGACTGTAATGACCTCTATGTCCAACATATGACACTTTGGATCACTCTAAACATGTCCAAACCTTACATAGATATCAAACATCATCAAAGGCATACTTATCCTAACTATACAAGCATTTAAAGCTACTTCATCAAGCATGACTCAATTCTCCACAACCTCTATAGGCATGCTTCCTATTCAACATTCAAAACATAAATCCAAAGCAAAGTCAAGCATTTTAAGCCTTATACAATTCCCAAACAACAATTAAAACTTGCACAACAGGGAGTTTAGCAAAATAACCCCCTCAAATGAAACATAACCATATTGCCTTTATTACTACAAGTCTAATTCAAAACCATACTTTCGAAAGCACAAGTCCTTGGAATTCCCTTTGCTTGCTCATTGCCTCAAAACCTTAATTCTCTGCACTGATGGAAAAAGATAGCGTAAGCACACAAGGCTTAGTGAGGAGTTCTCTAAAGCAAAACATCATCAATGCATTTAAAATCGGTTATTCATACCACTTTGAAAACCTCATTTAAAACATCTTTCAAAACATCATTTGGAACATCATGCCTTACAAAACTATGCACTTAACATTTCCAAAACATGCATATTAAACCATATGCAACATGTATCATGGATCAACAACAAAATCCCATTTGCTACACTCATTTTAAGCTTTCACATGCATAAAAACCCATATGCAAGGCTTAAAGAGTAAAACATGTATAAACCAACACTATACAACATAATCCATCAACATGGTACATCATCAATTATATTGGCTTACAAGTGATCATCAACCAAGTTCCACTTTACAAAAATATTACATCGGATACATAGATTTAACAAGTGTCCTCTCAACACTTCAATCAATCTCAACCGAAAATAAAAGGTACAATCACAACCGGGTACAATTACAACCCAATCATCGGTTAGATGCACAATCCACTAAAAGGAGTTTCCGGTACCATATAACCCCTCAACCGTTAGGGTACTTGGATAGATTTTTCGGTACACATAAATCCCTCAACATCCAAGGCAACTTTTTATAGTGCACTATCAATCCTATGGCCGGCCAACTATATCCGATAACATTTAAACCACATCACTTGCCAATATAATTCATTTTAACCATGTACCTCATTGTTTTATATGCATCAACAAAACCATTTACAATGCATCAACCATGCATTAACGAGTATATCACAATACTTTATAAACCATTTTCCAAATGCATTCATCATCATTGTATGATCAAAAATAGTATAAAATATACTGTAAACCATACATAAACAGTAGGTACTATGTAATTCAAAAACAAGTGCATAAAACCAGTTTTGCCAACCGAAAAGATAAAGAATTCTCTTCATACTTACTTCTGAGTTTAAACTAGCATTTCAAGCTTAATTTAAACTCTCATAACAACCTTTAAAGCAGTTTAAAGCTGAATTCCATGTCCCCACTCACTAACTACACAAAACTTTGATCGCCGATGCGAATCCAAGCCTCTAAGGCTTCCGAAACCTCACCTCAAGCTTGATGATCAACCTCTCCTATTTTAACCATACAAAAAATAGAGGATTCAATGCATCAAAATGCATTCAACAGCTCAGCAACATCAATTCACAATAAACCTCCTCAATCTCAAACCAATTTCCCTCTACAATAACTAAAAACAACATCAAACACCTTCCAAACTTAACCCAGTCAAAACCTAAAGGTTTAATCCAACAATTATCATCAATTAACATCCAAAAACACATTTACATCATCCTTATACCTCCAACATTTATTAAACATCCACAAGTCCTCAAAAACTCATAACTAACAACCTAGAAAATTAGAGATTCACCTAGTATCGGGATTCCAATGTTAAAACCAACTTATTAATATTATAAAACATCAAAATCATGTTCTAATCCAACCAATAACATAACAAAACAGATCTAATACGTAAATCAATCAATTTCATCAATTAAACCTTGATTTAACCAATTTTCCATAATTAAATCATTAAAAATCATTAGAAAACATTTATAAAGGATCAATAACTTGGGAATTTCAGTAAAGAACCATTCATTAGAGGAGAAGAACAAAGCTCACCTCTAATGTTGACTTTCTTCCTTAATTGAATGGATTTACATGAGAAAACAAGATTAATACAATAAGGTTTTGATAGAAAACAATCAAGAACTCATTTGAAAACAAAAGATTGAAGAAATCAAGAAGTTACTTGAGAATTTTGAAGAAGAAAAGAGTGTTTGGTTGGAGAGAATTTGAGAGAAAATCTTTTAGAGAAGAGTTAGGTACGTAAAGTTTGTTTTGGAAATAATTATAAAATTAATTCTCCAAGCCTATTTATACCCTTTTAAAACCTTTTTAAAATAGCCAATTAAGGAGAAACGTCTGATATTAGACTTTGGCCAAATAGCTCCTTAAAGATTCTAAGTTTTGACCTTTTTCCAAAGCAGTCACTAAAAATAGTTTTAAAACTTTACATTTTGGTTCCGAAACATCTTTTTGTAAAATTGATTCCACCAAAATCTTTTATATATTAAATAAATATTTTACCATATTTTTATCCCTTATAAAATTATTTATTTTGAATTAATCCCAAAACTGACTCAAATTCTCGAATCCGATCCACCAGACCGTCTATTCGATCCAGCTAACACCTAGACCCAAAATTGGGGTGTTACTGTAAAACTTCAAAATATTGGTTAGTGACCAAAATGTAAGACTTGAAAAGTTGGTGACCAAAATGTAAAAATTCAAAAGTTTGGTGCCAAATTGTAAATTTTGAAAAGTTTGGGGACTAAGTTGTAATTTTAAAAAATTATGTAAGTTAGTCCCGTAAATGAATAGTTCACCCCCAAGAGTGGAATTTTTGTGTTACCTGGATTTTTGATACGGGGTTTGTATTAAGAGCTATAAAGTTTTGAAGTTGAGGAAAATCTGAATAATCGGATTTAATCGAATAAATGAGAAATCTTTTATGAGATATTTTAGGAGATATTTTATTAAAATAAGGCAAGGATAGAATGGTCATTTCCATGTCTTATTTTAATAAAAATTAATATGGACCATTGGATCAAAGGTTACTTTTCCATGTTTAATCTTAGCCATTGGATGAAAAATGGCAAGATGGTAATTTTGATGATGGCAAGGGCAAAGTTGGTAATCACCAACTCCTTGGATTGTTTTGGGCCCTTGGATTGGTAGGTAGACATGTGGCTTGATATGGAGCTTTGGATTTCAAGGGTAAAAAGGTCATTAAACATTAAAATGAATTTTAAATTTATTTTAATTATATTAAGGACAAATGGCCAAAATTGAACAAAAAGAAAAATCAAGATTTTTCTCCCAATATCAGCCATGGTTCGAACACTTCTTGAGGTAAGGAAGAAAATTTTTATTTTGATTTTTCAAGCTTATTTCTTTGGATTTTGGATGAGAGCATGAAACAAAGACAAAGTCGCTATTGTCAATCCCCGGCAACGGCGCCAAAAACTTGTTGCGCGTAATAAGTGCTACGCAATTGTGCAAGTATACACGTCGCAAGTTATAGTATAAAAGATATCGTCTCCACAGGGATTGGTGCTACTTCAAGGATCTAGTCTCTTGCACTGTAAAAGTAAAAACACAAATAAAGGATTATAAAAGTTTAACTAATCTAGAAAGCAAATAAAGTAAAAGAAAAGATGAATTCAAATGAGAGAGATAGGCTAGGTTATCGTGAGTTGAGGTGTGATAGCCGATTGGATTGTCTTGGTAAAAGAGTGCACGGGCAACTCAGTTGCCGTGGCAACTTGCACAACGGGGTTGCCTTGGCAACTAATTGATGGTTGCCAGGCGACTAGTTGGGCAACTACTTGGGCGATCGGGTAGCAACTTCAAGGTTCGCGGAGCGTTCTTCAATGGTTTCTTCTTATCCCTAAGTCGAAACTCTAGCTAATTGTGCATGCCTTGATAATACATCCTGCGTGAATCAAGGGTGAACAACAACCAATCTTGCGCTCCTCTTAGCCGTTGAAATCCTTAACTTATTCCTAAGCCGGATTAATCTTCACCATCATTGGATTGAATAAAGATCATATTCATTCGTTTCTTGAATCTAACTCTCCCGATATTAGATAAATGGATGAAATCACGAGATCCTCTCCCAATTCACTCGCAAACAATAATAAGAACCAAGAATGAATAAACCTTGAAATAGAAAAGTGCAAACTCTTATTACCTAAACAAAAACCAATAAGTTCTCACAACCACAAAACACAATAACCATAGCCAAGTAAATTTAGTTCATGGCTAGGTTCCAAAGAAACACATGATAAACAATCCCTAGCATGAACCCAATCGAACAAGGAAGAAAAGCTGAAGCTTTTCGAAAATTCCCCTTTGCTTCCTCTCTTGGTCTTGTCGAAATTCCCTCTTGCTCTCTCTCTTGGTCTTGTCGAAATTCCCTTGATATTTATAGGGCTAGGCCAAAGTCCTTCTTTGAGGAGGAGTTTGAGTTGGAATTAAATTATCTTTAAAGAATATAATTCTTTATTATAATTTTATTCCTATTAGAACTTCTCATATCTTCTTGGAATTTAATTCTTCTTTAATCTCTGCATGGCAATCAAATTCCTTTGGGCTTGGGCCTTGCTCCATGTCATCTTGGGCTTGTAAAATCATGAATTTCGACATCCATATTGCTTTTTGTCTTTGTCGACAAATGCCATGGCAACTGGCTCGGCGTCTCCTTCATGTATTTCCCTGGCAACTAGCTCGGCATATCCTTCATGTATTGCCCTGGCAACTAGCTCGGCATATCCTTTGGCAAGTGATCCTGCACATACACACACAAAAACACACCAAAGCAGCATCTATTTCCACAAAAATCACCAAGTTATGTAATCAAGCTCAACGATTAAAGGAAACATGGATTAATGCATGAATGGCTAACTATGCAACTAATATGAGCCTAAGTCTAACAATAATATGAGTAGAAAGGGTAAGAAAAATATTACTTTTGAACACTTATCACACCCCCAAACTCGAACTATTGCTTGTCCTTAAGCAATGCAAACTCATAATTACCTGCCAAGACTTCAAATTTTCACAAACTTAGCTTTGAACTTGATTTCAATTCTCTGAACCGGGGCATAAAGTATGATTGGCTTTTTATTTTTCGGAAAACTGAGGAGTTACTCGGAATCAAACTATAATGCTTGTGAGTGTGTGCGGAGTTGTGTGCAAGTTGATTTTTCGGATTCTATGCAAACAGTAGGTTTTCAAATTACTTCATTGGGTTTTTTTTAACATGTTTTAACTAGAGCCAATTTCGGGCACCTCTAGTGTTTTGTTTTTAGTTTTCTTAAGTTAATTTAATCGACTAGAGCCGGTTTCGGGCACCTCTAGTTAAAAAAAAATTTTAACGCCTCCTAGAGCCAGTTTCGGGCACCTCTAGTGATTAATTTTTTAGCATATGCTAGAGCCAATTTTGGGCACCTCTAGCATTCATCCAATTTTTATTCTAATCCCTCAATTAGCTAATTATCAACCTAAGTTTACTAGAACTCCTTAAATCAATCAACCACAACAGTGTTTCATCAAATTTAGCATCATAGTAAAATTCTAAGTTTTTCCATGGTTATCCTAGAATAAAAATTCTATCAATTAAGTGCATTGGAAAAGTCATCATCGAATATTCATCAAATCTAAGCAATTCTTGTTCCAATTTAAAGGCATGGCAAGCAATTTATGTATCCTAAATGTAATACTTAAGTGTAACTAAACATGGTAATTACTAATAACAATCCCCCCCAAACTCGAGTGAGGCATTGTCCTCAATGCATGCATAAAAATAACAAAAAATAAAAATAAAAATGCATACGAGGACTTACTCCGAGAGTTCATCATCGTAGATGATTAGTTTCCTTCTAGTCGGTGTCTTGATTCTCTTGCTTGAACGCGATGGTTGTTTTCTTGTTGCCGGGATGTCTTTAGCTTTGGTTGTCGTGGCATCTTCAGGGTTGGTTGCCGTGGCATCAGCTTGTGCAGGCACGATGTAGGTTGCCGCGACATCTTCTTCATTGGTTGCCGGGGCAAGGATCTTGGCAGTAAATTTCCTTAGCATAGTAGTTGTGAGTCTTGTTGTGAAAAAAAACAAAGAAAACCTGAAAACTAAAGATAATGAAGAAAAATAAAATATCTCCTAAAAACAAAAATGAAAAGAAAAAGAAAATACTGAAAGAAGAGCATGCTCATGCATCTCCTAAGTTGACCACTTCCTTGTTACGTTCCACATGGGCACCATTGTAGTGCTTCAATCTTTGTCCATTAACTTTGAATTCATGGTTGTCAGAGATGGACTTGATTATCACAGCACCATGGGAGAATGGTTTGACGACTTCAAATGGTCCTGACCATCTTGATTTCAGCTTTCCCGGGAAAAGTTTTAGCCGAGAATTGAATAGGAGAACTAGTTGCCCTGGCGTGAACTGCCGTGGCAATAGTTTCTTGTCATGCCATCGCTTTGTTTTCTCCTTGTAGATTCGTGCATTGTTATAGGCTAGTGCACGAAATTCTTCTATCTCATTAAGATCCATCAAGCGCTTTTGTCCGGCACTTTTCCAATCCATATTCACAGTCTTCATTGCCCAGTACGCCTTGTGCTCGATTTCCACCGGTAGATGGCATGTTTTGCCATAGACAAGTCGTAAGGGGGACATACCTAAGGGTGTTTTGAATGCAGTGCGATAAGCCCAAAGTGCGTCATCTAGTCTTAATGACCAATCCTTCCTTGAGGGATTTACAACTTTCTCGAGTATTCCCTTCAACTCCCGGTTGGAAATTTCTGCTTGCCCGTTGGTTTGTGGGTGATATGCCGTGGCGATCTTTTGTGATATGCCGAAGCGTTGCAACATCTTGGCAATTAGTCTGTTGTCAAAATGCTTGCCCCCGTCGCTGATAATTGCTCTCGGCATCCCAAACCGTGTAAATATGTTTTTCTGCAGGAATCGTTGCACGGTCTTGGAATCGTCGTTGGGAACTGCAGCTGCCTCTACCCATTTAGACACATAGTCGACGGTGAGTAAGATGTAGAGGTTGCTGAATGAAGATGGGAAAGGTCCCATAAAATCGATCCCCATACATCGAACAGTTCCACCTCGATGATGTTGCGAGTGGCATCTCATGTCGTCTAGAGATATTGCCCGCCCCTCCTCGCAACGATCACATTGCTTGTAAAAGTCCCGGGCATCTTTGTACAATGTTGGCCAATACAAACCGGATTGCAAGACTTTGGTCATGATACGAGTTCCTCCAAAATGTCCTCCATAGGGTGAAGAATGGCATTGCCGGAGTACATTCTGTTGCTCTTCTTGGGGACACATCGTATAACCTGATCGCACATTGTTTAAACAAAAGAGGCTCGTCCCAAAAGTAATGCTTAGCATCATGGCGAAACTGCTTCTTCCCTTGGTGAGTAATGCCATACGGAAAAATACCACAAACAAGGAAGTTAACTAAATCTGCGTACGGTATTGCGGGCATGTCTTTGCCGTAGTGTCTGCTCCCAGAATTGCCGCGGCGTATGCGTCAAAGACTGCTGCGGCGTCGAGAGTTGCCGAGGCGTGTGCATCCATGGTTACCGAGGCGTCTAGGGTTGCTGAGGTTTCAAGGGTTGCCGATGCAATTAAAATTTGTTCATCCGAGAATGCATCACATATCTCTAGATCCGCGTCCTCCTCCCTATTGCGTTCCAAACGTGATAAGTGATCGGCCACTTGATTTTCTGTTCCTTTCCTGTCCTTAATTTCAATATCAAATTCTTGTCAAAGTAATATCCAACGAATCAAACGAGGTTTAGCATCCTTTTTAGCAAATAAGTATTTGATTGCCGAATGGTCCGTATGAACAATTACCTTTGTACCAATTAAATAGGATCGGAACTTGTCAAATGCGAAAACTACAGCTAGTAACTCTTTCTCCGTTGTTGTGTAATTCACTTGAGCACCATTAAGAGTTTTACTAGCGTAGTATATCACATGGAATGTCTTACCTGTGCGTTGGCCTTGGGCTGCTCCTACCGCGAAATCACTTGCATCACACATGAGCTCAAAAGGTAGCGTCCAATCTGGTGGAACGACAATGGGTGCCGAGGTAAGCTTTTTCATTAGGGTTTCGAATGCTTGAGTGCAAGAATCATCAAAATCGAAGACTTTATCCTGTTCAAGCAGATTACACAAAGGTTTAGTGTTTTTAGAAAAATTATGAATGAACCTCCTGTAAAAACCTGCATGTCCGAGAAAACTTCGAATTCCTTTAACCGAATTTGGTGGGGGGTAATCTCTCGATCACGTCCACCTTGGCTTTGTCTACTTCAATTCCCTTGGATGAAATCTTGTGGCCGAGCACTATTCCTTCATCTACCATAAAGTGGCATTTCTCCCAATTGAGGACTAAGTCCGTTTCTTCGCATCTTGCTAACACCCTCTCTAAATTGCCGAGATAGCCGTCGAAGTCATTACCAAAAACTGAAAAATCATCCATGAAGATCTCAAGGAAGTCTTCGACCATGTCTGAAAAGAGTGCCATCATGCATCTTTGGAAGGTTGTCGGGCGTTACAATCCGAACGGCATCCTTCGGAAGGCATAAGTACCGTATGGGCATGTGAAGGTTGTCTTTTCTTGATCTTACGGTGCTATGGCAATCTGATTGTAACCTGAATAACCATCAAGAAAACAATAAAAGGGTTTACGCAAGACGGTCAAGCATTTGATCAATAAAGGGTAATGGGAAGTGATCTTTCCTAGTGGCTTTGTTTAGCTTTCGATAGTCCATACAAACCCTCCAACCGGTCACAGTCCTGGTTGGTATAAGTTCATTATTTTCATTGCTTACCACTGTTATACCTCCCTTTTTCAGCACACATTGTACCGGACTTACCCACGTACTATCGGAGATAGGGTATATAATGCCGGTGTCAAGCCACTTGATGATTTCTTTCATTACAACCCCTTTCATGGCATGACTCAGTCTCTTCTGGGCCTCAATTGAAGGTTTGTGATCATCTTCCAACAAGATCTTGTGCATGCACACCGCCGGGCTAATTCCCTTCAAGTCGGCAATTGTCCACCCTATTGCCTTTTTGTGTAGCTTCAACATGTTGATCAGCTTCTTTTCCTGCTCAGGCTGTAACTTAGAAGAAATAATTACAGGCAATGTATTATCGGTCCCTAAGTATACATATTTTAGTTGCTCAGGTAATTGTTTCAACTCAAGAATTGGTGGATTTTTGATAGAGGGTTTTTCGAGCTTACCTTCCTTACCTGAGTAGTCCAGTGGTTCAAAGTATGTACCTGGTCGATTGACTAGCCAATTTGCCTCTTCTGGTTGTTCCTCATCGACCGGTTCTTCATACTCCTCATGTTCCTCGTGTTCGGTAATGTAGTTGCCGAGGCAACTAAATTCCTCATCGAAGTTAAACTCTGTCGTGGCATGAAGTAGTTGGCATTCTTCTGGATCATCGGCATGCCTTAGTGTTTGGAACACATTTAGTTTTACCTGCTGGTCATTCACCCTCATTGTGAGTTCTCCCTTTTCAACATCAATCAAGGTTCTCCCTGTCGCTAAGAATGGTCTCCCGAGAATGATAGGTGCATGCTCATCTGCTTCACAATCCAAAAGAATAAAGTCATCGGGAAAAATGAATTTATCAACTTTTACCAGTATGTCCTCGATTTTTCCCTTTGGATGCACATAGGATCTGTCGGCTAGCTGTAGCATGACTGTTGTAGGTCTTCTTGCCTTCCCGATTCCTAGTTTTTGGAAAACCGATTTAGGCATTAAGTTTATGCTAGCCCCAAGGTCGCATAATGCTTTCCCGACATAGTGATTTCCAATGGAACAAGGTATTGTGAAACTTCTGGGATCCTTCAACTTGGGTGGCATACGATTGCATTGCCATGCATCCCTTCGTCGCGGCAACTGTTTCAAACTCTCCTAGCCTTGTTCTTTTGGACACAATGTCTTTAAGGAACTTGGCATAGTTTGGCATTTGTTCAATTGCTTCCACCAATGGCAAGTTGATGTGGACTTGCTTTAGGATATCAAGAAACTTTTTGAATTGGTATTCTTGCTTTTGTCGCTTCAACCTTTGTGGGAATGGTGGTGGAAGTCAGATATCTTCGATCCTTTCATTGATTTGAAACTTGATTGACGGCATTGCCGGGACATCTGGAGTTGCCGAGGCATTATCAACTGGGGTTGCCGAGGCATGCTTATCGCAGGTTGCTGAGGCGTCGTCGGTTGCCGAGGCATGTTTATTGCCGGTTGCCGCGGCAATTCCTGGTTCAGCATCTGAGGCCTTGCCGCTAGGTTCATCTTGATCTTTTTGTGGAGTTTTGTTTGACGGGCGGGTTTGAACCTCTCTAAGTTGTTGGCCACTACTGGTGGTGATTGCCTTACATTGCTCATGGCGGTTCCTCTTGCGACTTGATGTATCGCTAGGTAAACCTCCTTGTGGTCTAGTGTTGATTTTGAGCAAACCGTCCGACTTGATTTTCCAATGATTTGATTGTCGCCTCTTGGTTTTGCAATCTCATTTCGGTCCTGTTAATAAAAGCATCAGTTCTTTTTTGAAATTACTATTCTCGACCATATAAGATTCAGTTTTTCATCATAAAAGCATTTAGAGAATTTTCCAAAGAACTAGATGTCGTCGGTTGTTCTCTGCGACATACATTGTCGTGGCATATTCTGCTTTGGAATCCCGATGCTTGTGCATTCGATTGTTACAGTTTAGAGCATTGTTGGGATTACTCCATGAAAAATTGGTGCTTCTTCCAATTTGGATTGTATGTATTTGACATCATGTTGTTGCTTCGATTGTAATTCCCCACATAGAAGCTAGATTCGGATTCTCGCATACATTCGGAAGAATTATGGTTATCGCCACATAACTTACAAAAAGAATCCCTTACCTTGACTTCATGTGTGTTGTTTGGTTTTTGCATGTTCGGACCATCTTGGTTAAAGCGCCAATTGTGCGAAATTGAATCGATGATCCTAGTTCATGTATTGTGGCTTGGCGTCTAACTCCTCCTCTTCTAGTAGATGGGAATTGATAGTCATTCTTGGCCAGCCTGTTTAAGATTTGCATTGCTTCTTCCGGCGACTTATCTAGGAGTATGCCGTTTTGCGAGGCATCTAGCATCATCCTTGTTGGTGTATTCACGGTGTTGTAAAACATTGATACTTGAGTCCACACGGGAATCCGTGTAAAGGGCATTTGTGTAGAAGTTCTCTATATCGCTCCCAAGCCTCGTACATGGATTCATCATCTGCACTGCCGAAAAGAAGTAATGTCGTTCTGAAGCTTATCAGTCAAATTTGTAGGATTAAATCTAGCAAGGAAATCACGACAAAGATCAGTCCAAGATGCTATGGATCCGCGCAGAATGCTATTCAGCCATGCTTTTCGCCCTATCCCTCGGTGAATAGGGAATAATCTTAATCGTAAGACATCGGGGGTGACTCCGTGTATCTTGAGCGAGTTACAAATCTCGAGGAAAGATTCAGATGTTGTCGTGCATCTTGATTCTTTGAGCCGCCAAATTGACCAATTGTGTTGATCATATTAAACATTACCGGTTTCAACTCAAAGTGGTCGGCTTCAATTTCAGGTGCGACAACTCCGGGTTAAGTCCATCAAGATCTTCTTCAAGATAGTCTCGAATAGTTACATTTCGTGCAGAATCAATCCTCCTCCCCTGCTCGAACATCTTGATTCATATTGCCGTCTTGATTTGCCATTGCTTCTCTTATCCTTCGTCTACGTCTTTGTAAGGTTCGTTCGATTTCTGGATCAAAGGGATATTCTGGTGAAGTCGGTCTCGCCCTGGTCATATACCAGTGCAAAACCAAAGTTTGTTAGCCCTTTAAATTTTAAACAAGAAAAATAAAAAGAAAGTGCAAGAAAGTAAAAACAAAGTCGCTATTGCCAATCCCCGGTAACGGCGCCAAAAACTTGTTGCGCGTAATAAGTGCTACGCAATTGTGCAAGTATACACGTCGCAAGTTATAGTATAAAAGATATCGTCTCCACAGGGATTGGTGCTACTTCAAGAATCTAGTCTCTTGCACTGTAAAAAGTAAAAACACAAGTAAAGGATTATCGGAGTTTAACTAATGACTCCTAGAGCCAAAAACTTGTTGCGTGTAATAAGTGCTACGCAATTGTGCAAGTATACACGTCGCAAGTAATAAAGTGATATGAGTATCGAGTATCGTCTCCACAGGGATTGGTTTGGGCCACTTTGCTTAAGTTACTGAACTGTGAAAAGTAAAAACACAATTGATAATAAGAGTTCTAATTAACGAGTAAACTAAGAGCAATAAACTAAAAGAATAGATGAAAGAAAAAAAGAGAATAGGCCAGGTTATCGTGAGTTGAGGTGTGATAGCCGATTGGATCGTCTTGGTAAAAGAGTGCACGGGCAACTCAGTTGCCGTGGCAACTTGCACAACGGGGTTGCCTTGGCAACTAATTGATGGTTGCCTGGGCGACTAGTTGGGCAACTACTTGGGCGTCTGGGCAGCAACTTCAAGGTTCGGCGGAGCGTTCTTCAATGGTTTCTTCTTATCCCTAAGTTGAAACTCTAGCTACTTGTGCATGCCTTGATAATACATCCCTGCGTGAATCAAGGGTGAACAACAACCAATCTTGCGCTCCTCTTAGCGTTGAAATCCTTAACTTATTCCTAAGCCGGATTAATCTTCACCATCATTGGATTGAATAAAGATCATATTCATTCTTTTCTTGAATCTAACTCTCCCGATATTAGATAAATGGATGAAATCACGAGATCCTCTCCCAATTCACTCGCAAAAAATAATAAGAACCAAGAATGAATAAACCTTGAAATAGAAAAGTGCAAACTCTTATTACCTAAACAAAAACCAATAGTTTCTCACAACAACAAAACACAATAACCCCAACCAGTCAAGTTAGTTCATGGTTAGGTTCAAACGATATACAAAGAATAATCCCCAAACCATGAATCTAATGGAAGCAAAGAAGAAGAAGAAGTCGAGATTTCCCCTAATGCTCTCTATCGAAATTTCTCTATTTTTTTCTCTCTTGGTCTTGTCAAAATTCCCTTGATATTTATAGGGCTAGGCCAAAGTCCTTCTTTGAGGAGGAGTTTGAGTTGGAATTAAATTATCTTTAAAGAATATAATTCTTTATTATAATTTTATTCCTATTAGAACTTCTCCTATCTTCTTGGAATTTAATTCTTCTTTAATCTCTGCATGGCAATCAAATTCCTTTGGGCTTGGGCCTTGCTCCATGCATCTTGGGCTTGTAAAATCATGAATTTCGACATCCCTATTGCATTTAGTTTTTTTGTCGACAAATGCCATGGCAACTGGCTCGGCGTCTCCTTCATGCATTGCCCTGGCAACTAGCTCAGCATTGCTTTGGCAAGTGATCCTGCACATACACACACAAAAACACACCAAAGCAGCATCTATTTCCACAAAAATCACCAAGTTATGTAATCAAGCTCAACAGTGGAAAGAAACATGAATTAATGCATGAATAACTAATTATGCAACTAATATGAGCTTAAGTCTAACAATAATATGAGTAAAAAGGGTAATAAAAATAGTACTTTTGAACACTTATCACGCCCCCAAACTCGAACTATTGCTTGTCCTCAAGCAATGCAAACTAACAATTACCTGCCAAGACTTTAATCATCAAAGACATGCTTCAAACTTGAATTCAAACCTCGGAACCGTGGCACAAAGTATGATCACCTTTTAAATTTTTCGGATAGCACAAAAATTTCCCGGAACAAAACTATAATGCTCGTGACAATGTGTGTGCGTAGTTGTGTACAAGTTGATTTTCAAGATTCTATGTGAACAATAGGCTTTTATCAATTTAATTGCCGGGGCATTTATTTTTATTTTCACTAGAGCCAATTTCGGGCACCTCTAGCAAAGTAAGCAATTTCTCATTTTATTTTAGTCGACTAGAGCCAATTTCGGGCACCTCTAGCGATTCTTTAATGTGCATTAACTACTAGAGCCTGTTTCGGGCACCTCTAGCAAAGTAATTAACTTTTAATTTTCAATTTTAAATTTACCCAAATTTTAAGCAACCTAAGTTCACTAAGTTTCTTTCAATCAACAAGCCACAACCATGTAAAAAAAAATCAGCATCATAGTAAAATTCTAAGTTCTTTTCATGCAATCCTAAAATTAAAGGTTCTTTCAATTAAGTGCAGTGGCAAAAATTCATCATTGGATATTCAACAAGTCTTAAGCAATTAAATCAAATTAAAGGCATGGCAAGTAACATATGCAACCTATATGTGATTGCTAAAGATGAATGCAACTAAACATGAAACTAACTAGAAACCAACACCCCCCAAACTCGAGAGAAGCATTGTCCTCAATGCACGCAAAAGTGAAACAAAATTTAAAAGAAACTAAATGAAATGAGTTAGTCGAAGAGGTCGTCACCTCGAGTGATGAGTTTCCTTCGTGCCGTTTGCTTGATTCAATTTTCGGTCAGTGGTTGAATGCTTGTGGCTGGTACCGCGTGAATAGCATTGCCTTGATTTGGTCCATGTTTGCCGATGCAGGTTTACTTGCATGTGCATCGATAGTTGCGAAGCCATTGTTGTTGCTCGGGCATCGCTGATTTACATTGTGGTTCTTTGCGCGAGTAGTCGGCAGTAAATTTCCTTATCATGGTGGTTGTGAGTCTTGTTGTGGAAAAGAAAACCTCATTCTTGTCGACTTCTATCATGGTTGGATGTAGCCTTTGTTGTCGTGGCAATTTCTGCTCAAGCCAATTATCGTGGCAATCAGTTGCCAAAATTGTTTGTAAGTCAAGGGAAGAACCAATTTTACGAAAAGCTTTACGAATCCAAACACGTTTTCTTTTGGCCTCTCAAAAATCTCCATCGGTAGAGATTTGATGGCTTTAAATCTACCAACATCGGTTCCTTAAGACATACCCGCAATGGACGAGGTGAGTTTTTAAAGAATTCAAAAGGTTCAACCATTACCGCTCATATTCCATTGGCAAAGTATTATCATCTCGTTGATCTTGCATGTGGTCGTGTAATTGCCGTGACAATTGTAGATGAGAGCAATCTCTGATTCTCGCTTCAACATCAACATTGTAACCTTCGGGCATCGGGTTCCTCGAGAATTTGCTGTAGTATTATTGTTCTCGGCTTCACCGAGTGTTGTCGCATTGCATTGCTCGTTCGGGCTCCTCAATCACCGCCGAGGCAATTTGTTGTTCAAGCTCATCATGTGTTGGGCAGTCTCTCTCATTGGCATCCTCTTGACTTTGAGGTTTTAGTTGTTCCTCACACATCGAGAGATTTCTTTGCATTGCTCCTTATCCTTTTGCCTTAGGACGCCGGTATCCCTAGGAATGAATTGTTGGTGCATGTTATCCATGACATATGTGGATCTCCCCAATTGATCTTTGAATCCCCTAAGGTTGCATCCCATTGAGTTATCCTCGTATCCATAGATTTTGATAGCTCTTGAATCTCTTCAATTGATCCATCAAGTCTAGCCAATGAATCTAGTAACGTTTCCTCCAAGGAATTGGAATGCTCTTGAAAAGGACTACATTGCCATGGCATATCATTCTTCATGGCAAAATTGTTATGGTAAAAAAGATTTTGAGCTTGTTGACCATACCATGAAGAATTTTGCTGCTGGTTCCCTCTATGGTCCTCCATGTAGTTATATGCACCAAAAATGTGAGGGCAATTTTCAAACACATGATGTTCTCCACACATAGCACAAGATTTTTCCACGGTATAAGTTCTTTGGGCTTTTCTCGGTTGGTATAGGTAATCATCAAAGGATGCAAGAAACTCTTGATTGGATTGATTCATATCTTCCAACATCATCTCTCAAATAGATTGTCTTTTGTTTCCCGACATGTTGATGTTCCTTAACTTGTAGCGCACCTAATTTTTTTTTGATAAAACAAACAAAAAGAAAAGTTAGTAAAACTAAGAGAAAAAAATGCAATAACAAAAACAACTAACACCAATTGTCAATCCCCGGCAACGGCGCCAAAAACTTGTTGCGTGTGATAAGTGCTACGCAATTGTGCAAGTATACACGTCGCAAGTAATAAAGTGATATGAGTATCGAGTATCGTCTCCACGAGGATTGGTTTGGGCCACTTTGCTTAAGTTCTTTGACCTTTGTGAAAAGTAAAAACACAATTGATAATAAGAGTTCTAATTAACGAGTAAACTAAGAGCAATAAACTAAAAGAATAGATGAAAGAAAAAAAGAGAATAGGCCAGGTTATCGTGAGTTGAGGTGTGATAGCCGATTGGATCGTCTTGGTAAAAGAGTGCACGGGCAACTCAGTTGCCGTGGCAACTTGCACAACGGGTTGCCTTGGCAACTAATTGATGGTTGCTCGGGCGACTAGTTGGGCAACTACTTGGGCGTCTGGGCAGCAACTTCAAGGTTCGGTGGAGCGTTCTTCAATGGTTTCTTCTTATCCCTAAGTCGAAACTCTAGCTACTTGTGCATGCCTTGATAATACATCCCTGCGTGAATCAAGGGTGAACAACAACCAATCTTGCGCTCCTCTTAGCCGTTGAAATCCTTAACTTATTCCTAAGCCGGATTAATCTTCACCATCATTGGATTGAATAAATATCATATTCATTCGTTTCTTGAATCTAACTCTCCCGATATTAGATAAATGGATGAAATCACGAGATCCTCTCCCAATTCACTCGCAAACAATAATAAGAACCAAGAATGAATAAACCTTGAAATAGAAAAGTGCAAACTCTTATTACCTAAACAAAAACCAATAGTTTCTCACAACAACAAAACACAATAACCCCAACCAGTCAAGTTAGTTCATGGTTGGGTTCAAACGATATACAAAGAATAATCCCCAAACCATGAATCTAATGGAAGCAAAGAAGAAGAAGAAGTCGAAATTTCCCCTAATGCTCTCTATCGAAATTTCTCTATTTTTTTCTCTCTTGGTCTTGTCGAAATTCCCTTGATATTTATAGGGCTAGGCCAAAGTCCTTCTTTGAGGAGGAGTTTGAGTTGGAATTAAATTATCTTTAAAGAATATAATTCTTTATTATAATTTTATTCCTATTAGAACTTCTCCTATCTTCTTGGAATTTAATTCTTCTTTAATCTCTGCATGGCAATCAAATTCCTTTGGGCTTGGGCCTTGCTCCATGTCATCTTGGGCTTGTAAAATCATGAATTTCGACATCCCTATTGAATTTAGTTTTTTTGTATACAAATGCCATGGCAACTGGCTCGGCGTCTCCTTTATGCATTGCCCTGGCAACTAGCTCGACATTGCTTTGGCAAGTGATCCTGCACATACACACACAAAAACACACCAAAGCAGCATCTATTTCCACAAAAACCACCAAGTTATGTAATCAAGCTCAACAGTGGAAAGAAACATGAATTAATGCATGAATAACTAATTATGCAACTAATATGAGCTTAAGTCTAACAATAATATGAGTAAAAAGGGTAATAAAAATAGTACTTTTGAACACTTATCAATTTTTCTCCCAATATCAGCCATGGTTCGAACACTTCTTGAGGTAAGGAAGAAAATTTTTATTTTGATTTTTCAAGCTTATTTCTTTGGATTTTGGATGAGAGCATGAAACAAAGAATTGATCTACATGAAATTCTCTATCTCTTGGTACCATTTGTTCATGCTTTCCTTACTTAAAACCTTAGTTTTAAGAAATTGATGGATGAAGGGGATGTTGAATTAGGTTGAACTAAGGTTAGTTTTTGATGAATATGATATTGTAGAATCATATTGAAGCTTATGTGATGATTGAAACTACATGGAAATAGCTAAACCCTAAGTTGTTCAAAGTTAGGGTTTTAGTAGAAAATTTGATTTTGGGTTGATTTTGATTTGAGAATGATTGTGAATCTTGGAAATGATGTTTAAGTGTTAAGTGGATCAATTTTAAAACTTGGAAAGTTACAAGGATGATTTCGGTAATTTGTAAGATTTAGGGGAAATTATGGAAACATTTCCATAAATTGGGAAATGTTGAAATTATGATTTTACAAGCTTTAAAATGTCATTTGGACCATTTTAGAAGTTTGTAAAAACATAGGGACCAATTCGGAAATTTTGAAAAGATTAGGAACTAATTCGACAATTTGGAATAATTTAAGGACTAAAGTGAAAATTTATTTTTATGAAAGCATTATGCTGGAATTAAGGTTAGAATGAGTTATAAATCATTCTTTGAATAAAGATTGGAAGAAATCCAAAGTATTAAGGATGACATGACTTATGTCATGAAACTAATATTTGGAAAATATTAGGGTGTTTATAGGAAAATTATTCCTATATTGTTTATGTGTTAGTAAGATACTAACACATAATTTGGAATGTACTTATGGTATTTTTTTATACACTTGTAGACTGTGAACAAAATTGAGATCGAATTAGTAATCAAGAAAAGGAACCAGATCAAAGTTGAACTTAGTGAGGCTAGTGAATATTGACAAAGCATAAAGTGTCAAGGTGAGTGCATTTTTATGCATGGATAATACTATGATTATCATTTGGAAGACTTTGATAAGTCTACCTTATTAATAATTACTTGATAATTATATGTTTATATCATGAACTTATATTTGACATATTGAGGATTGTCAAAGGAAGAACTATGATGCATTTGATCACTAAATATACCAGGTATGTATGGTTATGTTATATTTAGGGTATGAACTGTCCAATATTTAATTATATTGCCATGGATGAATTGAATATAGAATTAGAAAGTATGCCCAAATAAGTATTTGAGGTATAGAGTATAGTTGGCATGCCATAGAGTGCAGCGGTTTAGCACTTCGGTGTGATTTATTAACACATAGGTGTGGTTCTTTAGCACTTATGTGCGGTCTCATAGTACGGTGCGGTTTATTAGCACTTTGGTGCGGTTTTGACTCGTGTACTCAAGTCCTCAAAACTATGTTGGGCAATAATTTATTTGATAATAAATTAGAGAGTAACTGAACTCTCAGAAAATGATAATAAATGGTGAATAAATTAGAGAGTAAGTGAACTCTCGGAAAATGATAATAAATTATGAATAAATTAGAGAGTAAGTGAACTCTCGGAAAATGATAATAAATGGTGAATAAATTAGAGAGTAAGTGAACTCTCGGAAAATGATAATAAATTGTGAATAAATTAGAGAGTAAGTGAACTCTCGGAAAATGATAATAAATGGTGAATAAAATAGAGATTAAGTGAACTCTCGGAGAATAAATGGTAAATAATTCAGAAAGTAGGTAAAATTCTCGAATAATGGCAAGGATAATAATAGGATTTATGATTCTGGATTATATTATGTTAATATTTGATTAACATAAGGGAAATAAAGGAATAGCGATCAAATTGCATGTTTATTATATTATTGATATAATTCAAGCATGTTGATTTATATTAAATAATTATAATGACTCACTAAGTATATAATTAGCGTGTGATGGTTTTTCACGCGTAGGTAGAAAACCCGGTTCAGAGTAAAGAGTTAGGCATCACTATTAAAGGGGATATATGCAGTATCGGTAATTACATATTTGATGTATTTTGATATTTCTAGTTGGCATGTATAAATAAAAAGTAGCTCCTTTCAAACTAGTCTAGATATGGATTGTAATGATAATATCTAGATAAGTGGTTAATATATGATATTGAGTTTTATTTAAATGATACTAGTTTAAAGAAATTGCTAGTAACGAAAATCGGGTAAGATTATAATAATGAAATTTTAGAGTAGTCAAAATGATTTTTATTTTAGGCAGTTTTGTTAATTGTATAGTATAGTTAAAAATTGCCAAGTTGCTGCCTGAAATCGAGGTCTATCTGATAGATTAAAAATTGGAAATAAATTTTACGCGATAAAAAGAAGAAAAAAAATTAAATTGTCATTTTTGACTTGTTCGGATAGCATAAAATATAGTTTAAACATCATGTGACACTCTATACTAGTATTGGGTAATAAATATTGGTAAAAGTGTTACATTTATTGGTATCAGAGCTACAGGTTTAGCCGGTTCTGGATAGTAAATGAGTCTCTGTAAAAAGCAGAGTTATATACATGCCACTAGAATATCTAAAAATTACTGATATTGTGTAGGATTATGATGATGCCTGATGTTGAGTAGATTACTCCTTACTTATTTTAGATAAACATGGCATGAACTGATGTCGGATTATCGAGAATCCCGACAGGCTATTGAGCAGGATGTGCATGCTCGAAGCGGAAGTAATGAGGTGAATCAAAATCCAACTCAGGTTCAGCAACCACCACTTCGTAATCATCAGCAAGTTTCAACAAAACTCACTTGATTACGAATTCGACACAGCCTTATTCTCAGTTAACCAGTCTCTCCCCAAGATCACATCAAAACCATGAAACGACAACTCATATACAACCTCCTAGTAGCAACTATCTCTCCAAAAAGCTAGTTACTTGCATACCCACATTTAACACTTCTACTGGTATGTTAAGCAAATATGCATGCTCATGCAAAATATATGAATACATAGAACCAGAATCTATAAGAGAAAGTAATGACATAGATTGCAAGGTAAAAGTACCTGCAATCACATTAGTACCATTCCTCCTCTCGCAATGCGCATAGATCCTTGCAGGTCCACCACCTTCAGGTTGAACCACCACTGTATGAGCAATTGTCCTCTGACTTTTCTTCCTTCATTAGAATTTACCTCGACCACGCCTACAGCCTCTCTGTGGTGCAATATCTGGTGTAGGTGACTGTCTACCCCTAGCCAGCAATGGGCAATTACGTCTTAAATAATCCTCAGATATATAACTCCAACAGGAATTAGCAACAACATACAAATGAGCCTACCCCTCCCTGGCCAAACGTGGACAAGCTCGCCTCATATGATCTCGCGATCCACATACCCAACAAGTATTATATAATGCTCTAACCTGGATAATCTGACCCTGTGACCCTCACCCATTATTACTTTTATCCCGTCTCTATTTAGGGCGATACCTCTTATCACAATGTCTCTTAAACTGACCACCACCGGAGCCAAAATCTGTAGCTCTCTTCTCAAAGCCAGAAGCTCTTGAACGAGAGAGTAAACCTAGGTTCTGCTCAATGTCCTTTGTCCGTGTAACCAACATATCAAATTTTGTGTAGTCATAAGCCAACATATATGTCTTAACATCCTATACCAATTCATAACAGAATCGGTCACACCGATGCCCCTCATCTGGAACCAACTTAGGATTATACTGAATCAGCCTGACAAACTGCACCTCATACTCCAACACGGACATACTGCCCTAAACCAAAGCTATGAACTCATGTTTCTTTTCATCCAAGTATCTAACTCTTAGATATTTTTTCTAAAGATAACTTGAAAGAATTCTCATGTCACATCACCGGGTTTCATGCCCATGATCACGGTAGTTCACCAACTATAGGTATCCCCTACAGTAAAGACACAACACATCCCATCTTATGAGCATCATTATACCTCATCTGATCTAAAATTTGATCCGTACTGGCAAACCACTCTTTGGATGCCTCGGGTGCTAACCCTCTAAACTCAACTCTTTCTAGACTGCATAAATGCTCTAATGGCAAACCTGGATTAGCAACAGTAACCGATATTGGTGTAGGTAAATGCACTCAAGACATCACAGCCTGAAACGCTTTATTCATTATTTGTATCAAAGCCGTCATATCACCGTACACTAGACCAGGTGGTGCAGGTGGTACTTGCTCCACTCCCTTAAGTAGATTAGACGAGAGAGGTGGAAAACCTCCAAGAGGTATGGCATTCTCCTCATCCCCTGGCTCTATGACAACAACACTCGTGCTCAATCTTAATTCCCTTTTCGGTGGCATCATATAAAAATGTATCTAAGGCATGAGAATTACACCAAAACAAAAATAATCATGCCAGCTTATCCAAAACTTTGATTTCAAATCAAAACCATTTCATAACTGTAGTAATAAGGCAATGTGTCCCCAAGAAATACCCCGACATAGCATATACCAACCACCATACGTATAAACAATCACCGTGCATAGCAAACAACAATAAACAATCATCAACAACATTCTAACTTTTCATAAACCTGGCTCTGATGCTAACAAATGTAACCCTCTTAACCCGATCTAGCCGAAACTGAGCTAAAGGGGTTATATTAGGTTTGCCGAAGTAAACCTGAATTAATAACCTAAACTGGGTTTTTTTTCTTTTATCTTATCTAAATGCACTGATTTAGATCCTAGGGTGAACATGCAATAACAGATACATTAGCGATGTAATTAGATTACAAAACAGAGTTTAACTGCTCAAACATGCACTTAGGAACCAAAATGTAATTTCTATAAATTATATAGGGACTTAGTTGATTTTCAAGTTACCAAACCTTAATTAGTCAAGTTTCATGCCCACGTGTAAATTTTCAGCTTAAATCAAGCTTCCGAACTCATACAATTACAAGCATAACATTTAGGGACTAAAACACACAGTTTTAGACTTTAGTAGGCAAAAAACCTAAAAAGATAGCACTGCGTACCAATACGGACAGGCCAATATCGATATAGCCTAACTAACATAATGGATCAGAGTTCTGATACTTGCAACCCCGTATCGATGTAGTATATAGGACAAACTCATACCGATACGGTTTTACCCTCATACCGATCCCTTATGAAATATTTCCAAAACCCAAATTCTAGTAGCTAAATTATGTAGCGATACGGGAGTCCGTGTACCAAAACTAGTGTATAATACCCTCTAAACGTGTATCAATATGGTGGCTATACGTACCGATACCCTTTGTAAAATTTCACAGCTCTGAGCCTCACCAGATCTCACGTACCGAAACCAAGGTACCCATACCAATACGCGAAGGCCTGTAATGATCACTAGGTCCAACATATGACACTTTAGCTCACTCTAAACATGTCCAAACCTTACATATACATCATACATCATCAAAGGCATACTTATCCCAACTATACAAGCATTTAAAGCTACTTTCATCAAGCATGACTCAATTCTCCACAACCTCTATAGGCATGCTTCCTACTCAACATTCAAAACATAAATCCAAAGCAAAGTCAAACATTTTAAGCCTTATACAAATCCCAAACAACAATTAAAACTTGAACAACAAGGAGTTTAGCAAAACAACATTCCCAAATGACAATTAACCACATTGTCTTTATTACTATGAGTCTAATTCAAACCATACTTTTGAAAGCTCAAATCCTTGTAATTCCCTTTTACTTGCTCGCTGCCTCCAACCCTTAATTTCCTTTCCAAAAATAATTCATCGAAAGCATCTTGTAACTTATCAAATGAATAATAGTTTGAATCATTAGAGTTAGAAGATACCTTTGGCTCATTGAGAGCCAAAACACCATCCACCTTAGGGATTGAGAGGATGTTTGCACAAGATGAAGCATCATCGTTCTTTGCCACTTTTACATGTGGAGACCTTCTTGGAAACATCTTCATTGAGGCCACAAAGAAGATTTTGCATGGCCTTGGTGTTTAGCTTTGCCTTCATGTCATTTACACTCATTTGCTTCTCATTCTTCTCAGAAATTTCCAAGTAACCATCTTCAATGATATACCAAACCTTAAAATCGAGAGATTTGATGAAATACTTTATGACATTACTCCATTGGAAGTATGATTCTCCTTTAAAGAGCGGAGGACACGAGATAGAGTGACCTTCTTCAAATCTTTCCATTTTTCTTGATCGATGGACTTTGAGTAAATGATCTTTACTCCCAGATATTAGTCCTTTGATAAAGACGAGGCTCTGATACTAATTGATAGGCTTGTAGTAGCTTAAATTAATCTTTTGAATAACCGTCAAGAGGGTCGAAAGTTGTTTCTTGAATGAATTGGCTAAAATTGAAAAATAGTGGATAATATTGCACGATGATTTTAGAGTGATTCGACTACCCAACTGAGTTTACATCCATTACCTTAACACACTACTAATGATTTCCCAATTCACTACTATGAATTCTTCCTTTTTATAGGCTAAATGGTAACCTTTACAACCCTATCTTTTTAATGGCTAAGATAGAACCACTCTAGTTTTCCTTAGGCCAAACTAGAACATCTCCCTTTTACGAGGTAAAACAAAGAAACCTCGCAGGGTGGGTGTTTACAAGATTGAAGCTCACAAGAGTGTAAAGAATAAAAACAATAAAGAACACTATCTATACAATATATACAAGAGAAATAAAGACTTAAAAACTATTTCTCTTGATCATGAAGCTTGGATATTATCTCTAACCATCTTCAAGTGTCCCAAGCTTGCTTTTATAGTGTGGAATGATATTCTACTGTTTATGACCGTTGGAGATGTTTTGGAGCCTTTGGAATTCATTAAAATTGAGCATTAAATGCTCACCTGTATAGAGGTTTTGAAACCATTGTAGGGGTTTCAAAACCATTAGGGGTTTTTAAATAAAAAACTAGCCGTTACAGGGGCTTGGTATAGAAATCAGGCATGGGGGTTTTGAAACCTTCTAGGGGGTTTTCGAAACCAGAGGTTTCAAAACTTGTTTCCCAAGTTTGGTTTCCAGGCCTTATTGTCTCACTAGTTTCGAAACCATTAATAGGGGGTTTCAAAACCTGCATTAAAAACTGGCTAAAAATTGGCTTTAAAAGATATATTCGATATAAGAACAAAGTCAAAACATTTTAAACATATTTTTCAAGTTTGTGTACTTTGAAATATTTTTGCAATATTTGAATTTCGTTTAAAAATATTTTCACTTTTTTATATGAAAATAAACATCTCAACAATGACCCTAGCAAGTCTTATGTCTTGTGTCAACGAATTAAAGATATTTTGTCATCGTTGTTTGATTTTTATGCTTTACGCATCATTCACCAACACAAAAGACATATTGCTCTAAGAATCCTAATTCTAGTGGTCATGGTGGCAAGGGAGAAAAAAAGAAAGCTAAAAGGAACAAATTTGAGAAATGATTATGTGATTGAGATAGAATCTATTGATACTTCCGAAACAACAACTTGGCTTGGTGAGAGTGATGATTTTGATATCTTGGCTTGGTGGTCTATGCAAACAAACAACTTTCCAATTCTTATGAGAATGGCACGTGATGTATTTGCAATTCCATTGTCTATCATTGCTTTGGATTCCTTTTTTAGCACATGAGGACGCGTTCTTGATTCATTCCGTACCTCTTTGACTCATAGGTTGGTAGAAGCTCTTATGTGTACTCAAGACTATATCCGAGCTTCTCATAACCCTATTATGATATAGGAAAACTTGCTAGCATTCTAGAATATAGAAGAAGGTTTATTTTTGATTTCAAGTTTAGATATTTAAATATTTATATTTCAAAACACACATAATACATTGTATACATGAAATATTTTATGCAGAGAAGCAAGATTTGACTTCGGAGCAACCAATAATTATCATTGAGGAGACAAATGAAGTTCCAGACGTCACAAATGAAAAGTCCTAGACTTTGGTAATCAATAAAGGGTAAACTACTCAGGTGACCACCAGACTATTTGGGCGTACCTATTTTGACCACTGAACTAGGCAACTCGTCAATCAGACCACCAAACTTATTTAATGGTCCTATTTTGACCACCGCCATTAAAAACTAATGGAGGAGTGATGTGGTAGTTAACGGATATTTGTAAAATTACACATTTGGTCCCTTTTATTTACCTGTTATATCAATTTGGTCCTAATTTTAATTTAATTAAATAAAATTAACCAACCAACCAGACGACATATGTTCTATCTATTTTTTTTAATTTATTTAATTTAATCAACAAACCAGATGGTGACACGTGTCACCATTTGATTGGACATAATCAAATGAAGCAAATAAAATAAAAGGTAAATGCAAGTAGTGGGAATTGAACCCACGCCCAAAAGCATGAAAGGCTTAAACCCCAACCACTAGGCTAACTTTAATTCATTAATTATATATTATATTAAAAATGGTTGTTATATTTTATATTAAAAAATTAAAAATTAGATTAAGTGGTTTTTATTAAATATATATTTTAATATATAATAAATGAATTAAAATATTTAATAAAAAATTAAAATTATCAATTAAATTTAAAAACTCAATTCAATATTATATATATGAAATTATTAAAATAATTATGAGAAAGAATAAATATTCAATTTAATTTCAAAATATAAAAATCATAAATATATTTTTATTTTAAATCTTGTTTTAACTATATTTTAAATATATTTAAAATATATTCATATTTAAATCAATTATTTGAATTGGTTAAGTGGTTTGTGTGGTTTTACATATCTCAAGCAACATAGGTTTGAGTCCCTTCACAACCATTTTTACTTTTTTATTCCCTAGCATTTACTGCATTATAAGATATATATAGAATAGTGCAACTCATTTCACTAAGGGTAGGTTGGCGTAATAGTTAAAACATTGATGTTTCTCCTAGTGGTCTTGGGTTCAATACAAGCCAAGGCTATTCTTTCCCCTTTAATTTTCCTTTAACCAGGTGGTGACACGTATCACCACTTGATTTGAGAAAATTAAATATTAAATAAATTAAATTAAAAATTAGAGTAAAATTATCTAATTGGTATGATGACACGTGTCATCATGTCACCATCTGACAAATATCATGGCACGTGTCATCTCCACTTGACAACTCAAAGCGACCATTCTATTCTTCACAAACAACCTATACTGAATCACTAACCACACAATAAAAGAATGCCGATGGATGTTAGGACCATTCCAAAGGACTCTTTTCCATGACACTTTTTCTTTCTTATACTGCATCATCTCCCAGACCAATCTTGCTTTAAACATCCCATGTATATTCCCAAGTAAAAGATACATTCGTAGCTTAAGAAGCTTCTTCCAAACTCAACTGTGGTTTTTTTTAATCGAAGCCTCTTATATAGAACATCCTTTAAGCAAATATATCTCAACTTAAGCTACCCATAATAAACCAGACTTTGTGAGAATTAGCTACAAGCATTTCAATAAGCATGTCTTATAATTTCAAGACTATCCTGACACTTGGGATGATAGAAACCATCCCAACTAATCTGAACCCCCTTGCAAAACTAGGCTCACCCTTTCACAAAAAAACATTACAAAAAGAAACAATATGCTTAACCACTTTAAATGGTAAAATTCTCCATACTAAATATTACAGACTGTATCAACTATAACCTTCTAGCAAAAGAAATGCACTTAAAAGACCAACTACTAATTCTCTTTATAATCTTTTCAATTAATCCCTCACAATCAGCCCGAGAGATATTCTTAGTAACCAATGGTCCAATGGGACTCTCAAGCATCGAACTGATAGACACCCCATTTTAAACCTTGACTCCTCTATCATACCTATCACTTCATTCGCCCCCAATCCAACACAAAACAACTTAGTTTTTGAGACATTTAATTGTATCTCATACAACCTATAAAAGACATCTATGATGTTCTTAACTCCCAAAACATAATCCTTGTCACCTTTAGTAAAGACTAATAAGTCATTTGCAAAACAAAAGTGGGTTAGTCCAATCCTTTTACACCTAGGATAGAAAAAAAACACTCCATGAGCAACAAACAAGTTCAACAGACAAGGGAGTACATTTACCCCCAAAATAAACAAATATGGGATAATAGATCCCCTTGTCTAACCCCTTTCTTTGTAGAAAAATACCCTACCAACCTTCCATTCAACCCAACTGAAAACTTAGACTTTGTAATACAAGCTGCAATCTTATTACCTTTAACACCTGTATGAAATCTCAATTCAAAGAATCGAAAATATTAAAATGTTAAAAATAAAAGGAAAAAGGAAATTGGATAAACGAGTCGATAAACATGCCAATAAACATGCTTATAAACGAGCCAATAAATAAGCTTGTTCGTGAACATAAATGAATCGAGCACACATTTGTTCGTGTTCATTCGTTTATTAAATGAACATAAAAACTTTGTTCATAGTCATTTATTTAGCTTAATAAACGAACATAGATGAACATTATACGAACAGCTCACGAATAGTTCGTCGAACCAGTGACGAACCTAAAGCATATGAGGTTGTGCCCCCTTTTTTTGATTAAAAATGAATGAGATTTTTACCTATTTAACCTTTAAATTTTAATCTTTTGAACTTTGTCCCCTATATTTTATGGTTAATTATACTTTGTCCTATTGGCCTTAATTCCTAGCTTCATCTCTGCGTTGAACGCTCTATTCATTTACATCCTTAAACATACTTAACAATCACAACTTTCTTACTCGGAAGTAGCAAGCTTTGTTGTCTCTTAGAAGAAATGGTTTGAATCACACATCTTCAAACTATGACCCTTATTTTAAATTGACCTTCAAACTTTTGAACGTTTCAATTTTATCTCCAAAATATGACTCCCATTCTAAATTGGTCCCAAAATTTTGAAATTTTCGATTTCATCCTAAAACTATTAATTTTTCTAACCATGTCCATGTTAATAAAATAGTTAGAAAATGTTAACTGTCATGTAAACATTGATGTGTATTATGTAATAATATGGTGTGACATAAACGACAATAAATGTTGTGTGGTGTCATATTATTACACAAAACACATAAGTGTTTACATAACAGTTAAAATTTCAACGATTTAATTAACAGTGGATGTGGTTAGCATATTCTAATAGTTTGAGGATGCATTTGGAAAGTTTAAAAGTTTGGTAACCAATTTAAAATGAGAATCGAACTTAGAACATTTAATAATTCAAAAAAAACAATTTAAAATGAGAATTGTAATTTGAAAACATATACTACAAATAGCTTTTTTTATTAAGTAGGGATGTATTGCATTTCAAAGATAAATGCTAGGACTCAAATTTAAACAAAATGAGATAATATAAACATCCTTAACAACTCGATCAATTAATGTATCTTAGTACAAATAGCTCTTAATAAAGTAATAATTATAGTTCACAATTAGGTTTGTATAGTTTATTAAGCCCAAATGTTTGGGTCTCAAAGAGAAAGGCCTAATAGTAGTGTTTCACCTTCAAGAAGGAAACCCTAGAAAATGATTATAAAAGCCTAAGTATCAACTTTTAAAGCCGCTCATTATTTTTGTCGAGGAAGAGAGGCAGACAGGCAGGAAAAGATGCAGATATTCGTGAAAACCCTTACCGGCAAGACCATAACTCTCGAGGTCGAGAGCAGCGACACCATTGACAATGTCAAGGCCAAGATCCAAGACAAAGAAGGTAATTTTTCCCTCTTATATTTTGTTCCCTCCAAGCTCCATTTCTTTTCACTTTAACTTTTTAAATTGAATTTTTAAAATGTTTTGCTTTTCTGAACTAAAAAAAAGGAATCCCGCCGGACTAACAACGTCTCATCTTTTCTCCGGAAAACAGCTTGAAGATGGCCGTTCCTTGGCTGACTACAACATCCAGAAAGGTTAAATCTTTTGGTTTTTTCTTTCGTTTTCAACGACATTTGTTCTACTTTTTGGTTGATTAACATACTTCGGGTCTTATTTATTTTCCGATGCAGAATCAACGCTTCATCTTGTTCTGAAGTTGAGGGGTGGAATTATTGAGCCTTCTTTGATGGCTTTGGCTCGCAAATACAACCAAGACAAGACGATTTGCCGCAAGTAAGCTCCTTTTTCTTTTTGTTGGCATGTTTTAGTTTTTGCAAAGGGGGACCGGACTTAACCTCTACTGCTGACTTGTAACCATTTTTCTACTTTGCCAGCTGAGCTAATCTTACTGGCAGCTGATTTTCGTGAATGGCACAACCAAAAAATGCAAGAAATTGATCTCATTTTTTAGTATTTTGTACTAGTAGAATTTATAAATGGGACTACAAGTTGAACCCTCTTTTGAACTAAACAATGAGAAAGAGGGCATCTTAGTTCCCAAAATTCAATATTCCATTCTCAACTTTGTCAACTGGTCTAAACTTTCTTTGGCAGTTGATTTTCTAGCTTGGTACATGATAATTGATACTCTGTTTCTTGTTTATGGGTCTTGAGAAATCCCGACACTTGTTTAGGAACTTGTTAGTAGAATGCTCTTTGATTGCTCCGTTGCTCTAATGTCGTGGGTCATCATGAAAGTTGCATCTTTGTCGGAATTAATTAATACTTAACGATGTGCCTTGCTAGGTGTTATGCTCGTCTGCATCCGAGAGCTGTGAACTGCCGCAAGAAGAAATGTGGTCACATCAATCAGGTTTGTATACCCTATGTTTATTGTATGTTGTATTATCTCCTAATTTCCTTTTTGTTGCAAATTTGCTATGAAACTAAATATTCCTTTCTCTTGTTGCAGTTGAGGCCCAAGAAGAAGATCAAGTAAGACTATGACATGGGTTATCTTCTCTGCTTTAAAACAATTTGAATACCAGACTTGGAAAATGTTTCCATTTAGTTCTTTGCTATTATTCTATATCTGTTGAGATTTTATATATGGATTCTGGATTTGGCAATTGACGGAGAGTTTGAGTTAAATTGATGTTCAAATGTATGTTTCGTTTATTTAGGTGTCTTCCCATAAATTGTTCAAAGCTCAACTAATGATACCAAGTTCTTTCCTTTAGAACTCATCCTAATAATATATGTTATAGAATCTGTATAACGTTAAAACCTGAAAACATAGCATACCAAACATAAACTAACATTACAACCTTATGATTATCAATATCTTGCACAATTCTATATGCAAAACTTGTTAATCAGTATACTTGTTACAGAGAACCGTACATATATAATAATTATAATATATAATCAGAGCCCCCATGAATGTCAGTTCATCATTAGAGGCTTCTTCATGCTCCATGCATTAAGATTCTCAACAACGATCGTCTGACTCCCATTGTTGAATGCATGCAGATGAGCATTCTCAAGCACTGCTAATGTAGGATAAACCCTTGATGTGATGCACGTTTTCCCTCTGGCTCCGAAGCTTTCCACCACAGAATGATCAATCTGCAACAATAAATAAATAAACAAGAGACTAAATTATGGGGTTACAAAGATGAAAATGAATGTTACGGTTCATACCAAACTCCTCAGAGAAAGCTTCTTATCAGCCAAATCTACATCTACAAAGCCTGCAAATGATGGTTTATAAAGGCCATCCTTCAACGAGGAACTGCAAAAAGATCAATTAAAATCAAGATTGACAAGAACAAAACTTATTAAAAGTTTATGTAACATATTCACCTTCTTGCATCGGAACACAGAAGAACTACATGTTTCATTGAAGCCTTGAATATTCTGAAGAAGACTGGAGTATATTCTTCTAGGTTTTTTGAAGCTAAAGCCAAAAGTCCGAATGGACCGACTCCACCATGAACGTTTGAACCCTTTTTGGCACAGAGGAGTTGGGCATCTGTCAAACTCCAACTAGTGTTAAATGGCTCAACTTTATCCAAACTAGGAATAAAGAAGGTAACATCAACATCAACCTGTGAACACCATAGATTAAAAAAGAGTGGATCAGTTCAAAACTTATATGATACAAGGTTGAAAACTTGAAATAATTATATCTTCAACGCAAATAAATAATAAACCTGAGCTGCAGTAATTCCTTTGACTTCAATATGTTGGCCTGTCTTAAGCATTCGATGGCTGATTTTAACATTTTTCCCTCTCAGAGTCTCCAACTCTTGAATAGGCCATTGTATCAATTGCCTTTGATTAGGATCAAGCCACACTGTTCTTGGAATTGCCTAGGGAAACAAATTGCAAGCCATTTAGAATAGCTGAGTATACTATTACTAGGTATATATATAAATACAGATTATATGAGTACCTGAATTCCAGCCCATCCTTTTTTAACATCATCAGAAGTAGAATCAGATTCATTAACCCAACCCCACAAAACCCTCCTCTTCTTAGCAGGATCAAAGAACGTCTTTGAAGCATAAAAATTCCCATAATCATATCTAAGGCCAGCCCAGCCATCAACCGATGTATTATCCGGCACGTATCGATCCTTACCGGTTAAATATGTACCGACCGTATAGTAATCGTATCTGGTAACATCCAAGCTCACTTTCAGAACATGCTTAACATGTTTCCCCACCACAGATGTGTCCAATCCTCGTTTACCAGATGACAAAACCGGGTAAAAATCAGGGCATTCCCACATGCCTGTATGGGGTGCTGAATGTAGAGGGTGTTTCGCTTTAACCCAATGAAAGAAATCCCTGCTCCTATACAAGTAGGCTATCCCTCTGTGGTTCCTTTTGCTGCCAACTGCCATCCTCCAATGGCCGTTCAACCACCAAGCAGTGGATGGGTCACGGAATGCACTGGCGTTGACGCCTTGGTCGGGGTCGACCACCGGGTTGAGACGAGCTGGCTTGATCCATTTTCGCAGATAAGGGTCGGATATGTTTGCTGGGACTGCGTAGTTTTGGACTTGCCTGTCATTGGGATCGACCCCGGTGTATAAAATTATGGGTTTGTTGTTGTGGAGAATGGTGGCTGAACCAGACCAAGCGCCATTCTTGTCGAAGCTTTGTGAAGGGTAAATTGGGGGATCAAGTGCTTCCCAATTGATCATGTCTTTTGAAACCGAGTGCCCCCAAACTATGTTGCCCCAAACTGCACCTTTGGGGTTGTATTGGTAGAATAAGTGGTATATTCCATTGTAGTACATTGGAGCTACAAATTCAACAACAGAATTGAGGAGGATATCATGGGAAAGAGTAAGTAAAGATATCAAATTCATAGGAATATGTTAGTGAAACTCACCGTTTGGATCTGTTTGATGATTGAAGAACCCACGGGGCAAACAAATACAAAACAAAACAAGAGGTTAAGTAGTCATTAAACTGTCATATACAAAATTACAGCTGAATGTTTATAGTTTGATAGTACTATACGAATAAATCATCTGCCCTTTTTTGTGTTCCTATTTATATTCAACAATAAAAATTTAAGTTTAGGGTTTAGAATTAATGTTTAGAAATTCGGGGTAGTATGTATTTTTAAGGTTTTAGGGCGTATGATTTAGGATTTAGAACTTAAGGTTAGAGCTTAAAATTTAATTTTTTAATGTTAGACATAAAAAGACAGAGAAAAGGGGTACATGATTTTTGTTCGTACTATACTAGATTAAATCAAACTAAAAGAATTAAGATTTAAACTGCGTAGAAAATTATATTTCGTTCGTATTATTTAAAATTAATTATCGGACTAATCTTAATTTCTAAAATAGGAATATGGTCTTTGGTTTGCAAACATTCACTTGAGGAGCAATCTCACATTCCCAACAGTGTTAATATCTCATAAGATAGTGTACAATCTCATTACCACCTATTTATTTAGGTTATCATAGATTACTCGCATAATCTTAAAATTAAGATCCATTTATCTTTAATTTTTATTATTTCAATCTGTTTAACTTCTTTTTTCTCAAATAAAAGTCAAGTCTAATTAAAAACAAAAATATTTTTTTTATTAAAAGTGAAACAATAGATGTCATACTTTAAAATTATAATTATAATATTTACTTTAATGATTTGTTTATTAGTATATTAATTATGATTATAATTATAATTATAATTATGATAGGTGATGCACTCACTTTTCATGAATTGATTGTAATTATGATTTATAAATTTATTTCAAAATCATATGTTTACTTATTATAGAAAAATTATAATGAAAAAAACTATAATAATATATCATAAATTTATGAAAATTTACAATAAAAAATATTAAAGGTGTTAATTCTGTTGCTTTAAAATTATAACAAGGACAATTTTTAAAAAAAAACTATATTTCTACGTAATCTTATATTTTCTTAACTAAAAATTATATAATTTTACATTCTTATCAAATAAACTAAGAAACATTCTTAAAAAGAAACAATCTTATATATCGTAATTATATTACTTTTAAAAATAATCTTATATTTTGTAAATCAAATAATTTCATTTTAAACTATCAAGTGGAGGGTAGCTGCAGAGTCTGGACACTTTTTGTGGATAATCTATCGTCGAATCTGCACTGAAAAGGATTGTGGCAGGTGTTTGATCGCCATGGCGTGGTGGTGGACGCCTTTATTCCTACCAAACGAGCAATGAGTGGTGCCCGATTTGGTTTTGTTCGGATGGTTTCAGAGGCAGATGCACAGAGGGCGATTGAGCTTCTTAATGGACGATGGATATATGGATCGCTTATCAGAGTGTCGATGGCGAAACGTGGGGGTGGGTTTTCGTTTTGGCGACGGAAATAGTCCAGATTCAAAGCTTCACGGGATGGATCCGATGCAGAACGTCTGGGTGAATTGAGGGATGTAAGATCAAGTTCTGTGGATGAGGAAACAAGGGTGTTGAAGTCTCGGGTCGTGCAGGGGAAAATGGATGAGTGTAAGATGGAAATTCTATGAATTGTGCAGTGGGTTGGTGTATACGGCCAATGAGTATTGCGGAATTGGCTAAGAGATTAAATTTGGCTTAATTACGAGGGTTCTCGATTCTGCGGATGTTGGGATCGATGATATTGTTGATGTTCACTAATCAAATTACCCGAAAGAAGGTGACGAAGTCACGGATGTTGCAACAAATGTTTTGTGAAAGTCGAGCTTTGGTCACCACAGATTGTCTCCGAGAGTCGAAGGATTTGGCTGATGATTAGTGGAATGCCAATCCATGCATGTTCACAGGAATCGTTTGAGAACATTGCGAGGTTATGGGGAGATTTTGTCCGAGTGGATGAGGAGACATTGGCACCGTCATCTTTTAAGCGAGGGTGGATACTTGTAGAAACGAATTCTCTATTGCGAATTGAGGAGGTAGTCGATTTACAGGTGGAAGACGGTACGTATCAGATTCGTGTATCGGAAATGGGTGATTTGGGGCGAGCTTTGGAGTGTGAATGTGTAGCATCAACAACGTTGGACACTATTAGTAGTGCATCACATGTCTCAAACTCGTTGGATCATGATGAGGATCTGGTTAAGGTCATTGATAGAGATAAGGGTGAGGGGCATTACTTAGGTGCTGCTGAGACAAGAGAGGGATCGCAGGAGTTGACAATTTCGCATACGAGTCAGCAGAACGGTCCGGATAGCTGGACCTTGAATAAAATATGGGAGGATAACAGACAGATAGATTTACGTGTATTAGATAGTCCATCTTGCTCCCACCAAGGGGCGGAGCTTTGTCACGGGAAGAACATGGAAGTGACATCAGAGGGGGACGTGGTGGATTCTCATGTGGATACTCGGGAAAAGAATACACAAAGGTCTGAGCAGTTGAATGGTGGATAGTAAACTTAATGTGTACCGTATAGCAGTTGAATGGTGTCGATTGGAAATGATAATATTTTGGTTAACTTATGGCAATTGAAGCAGTTTTTGCCAGTGTGGAACCGATCTAATTTTGGTGACATAGAAGAGGCCATTGCTTCCTTGCAAAAACAAACTCATGATGCTGATTGTATGATGGCTACGAGTGAGATGTGTGAGGTGTTGGTTGAGAAACGGCGAACATGGTTGCAAGATTTATGGCGAGCAATGAAACGCAAGGAATCCATATGGCGGCAAAAATCCAGAGCTACGTGGCTAAAATTGGGGGACCGAAATACGGCTTTTTTTCATAAAGCAGCAAAGATACGGGCTGTTCGGAATAATATTTCTGGGTTGAGAGTGGATGGCCGTTGGGAGAGTGATCCAAGCAGGCTTCGAAAGTATGTTGTTCGGGAATTTAGTAACCATTTTGCGAAGGATGTTAGAGCGGGTGGTTGGGAGTTTGAAGGGGCGTTTAATCAGCTGACTGAGTTCGATAGGGAGTACATGATAACTCTTTTCACGATCGTAGAGGTGAAAGAGGTCGTGTGGAGCTGTGATGGGTCTAAAGCGCCTGGTCCGGATGAATTTAGTCTCAAATTTTATAAGAAAAGTTGGGATTTTGTGCAGATGGATGTCATGCATTTTATGCATTCTTTTCACGTTACTGGTAAATTACCAAAGGGAGCCAATTGTTCATTTCTGGTGCTTATACCGAAGGTGGATTCACCGTTGATTTTGAGTGATTTTCGGCCAACAAGGAATTATGATACATTAATATGGAAACCTGACCCCATGTTTGTTTTTTGTGCGAGCAGTCACAAATTTATTGTTACTGGACAAAGCAGGGGATAATGATTTTGGTAATTGCTCACATGGACAGTGCTCGTTCCACCAAAAATTTAGGCCTTTTTGTTGTTCATTTGGTTGCGTAGGCTGCCTACGTTTCAATTCTCGCTGAGTCGTGGGATGCCGATAGGAGCTGAACAGGGAATGTGTGTGTGGTGTAGGGCTGTTGATGAGGATATGGATCACTTGTTGTTTTCATGTCCTGATATTAGATAGGTTTGGGATTGGTTTTTATGTTGGTGGGGAGTGAGTTTGCCTTTGCCGCGATCTATCAAGGAGTTTTTTACGCCGGGATTTCATTGTTCTTTCATGGGACAATGATGGCTATCGTGTTTGGCAGCCTTATTTTGGTCATTGTGGTTAGCTCGGAATGAGTTTGTGTTCAACAAGAAATGTTTGCCGTTGTCCGAGGTGTGTTTTCTGATTAAGCTGCGATCTTTTTATTGGGTAAAGGCGGCGAAGGAGTTTGTAAACATCAGCGAGGGAATGTAGTGGAGCTGTCCGAGTCCTTGCGCTGATGTGTCGTCTTTGACCTTGGTTCGGGCTGGAGTGTGCTGGGTACTACCATCATCTGGGGTTCTTAAATTTAATGTTGATGGTCGGGGCCGGCTGGTTTTAGTAGTGCGTTACGGGATGAGAATGGTCGTATCTTGGCTATTTTCTTAGGACCGTTAGGGGTATTAGATTCTAATGAGGCGGAATTGTGTGTAATTGCATTTGCTTTAGCAATGTTTCAGGAGTCGAAATCGTCGGATTCTTGTTTGGTTGTAGAATTGGACTCGAAAATTATGATAGGTTGGGTTTTATATTTGCAGTGTCGGTTGGCGCCTTGGGATGTTTTTGGGATTATTGATCGTTCGAGCCAGCTTATTCGAAATGTGTTTCCATCATGTCTATCGCGAGGCGAATGTTATAACCGATGCTTTGGCAAAGGAGGGTGTGTCTCGTTGAAGCGTTTTCCAGGCCTGTTTGTAGCTTGGCTCGTTGCTAGCTGATAGCTGCGTGCAACTGGGTGTTAGAGGAGCGTTTTGGCAGCAGGTGTTGGATGTTTGATTAGCTTGGTGCGGGTTGGGTGCTGTTTCCCTTGCGGCTTGTTTATAGTCTTGTGGGTCGGTTTGTGTTGGCAGCTTGTGTTGGTTTGTTTTGGCAGTATATGTGTTAGTTTCGTGCCTTTTGGGTTGTGTGTATTTTTTTTTCATTTAAGTTTAGAGAATTTTTAACGAGGGATGCAATCGTAGGTCGTATAATTTTATATTCAATAAAATCATATGTTGGCTGAGAAAAAAATACATGATAAATATATTTAATAAATCTTTCTAAGAAAGAATAACCATATTGATATCTATACGGGTAATTAAAAAGAAGAAAGTCAAAATTACCAAAAGCTCAGCTCAGAAAATATAACGTTATATAGCACTGGTGAAAGTGTATTTATATAAGACCGAATATTCTTAGGTGTTCCACTAGTAAAAGTGATTCCCATTAACCACTAAAGCTAATTAGCTCCTGAAAATTCCACATATACTGTTTGGAAACCGAGAAAGTTCAAACAATCATTACCATGTTGAGAATCTCAGCTCTTCTGTCATGAAAATGGAAAGAAAGAAAAAAAAACATAAATATTTATGCATGTGTGTTTATACTATTCCAAATTTGAGAGTGTTGCATAATTTTTGTTCAAATAATTGTTTTTATATTATTTTACAGATACCAAATCAAACCAGTACACCTAATATTGTACTAATTAAACTCATCTAGCTAACTTATATATATATATATATATATATATATATAACTGATGGATTCGATCGTAGGGTGAACTGATGAAAGATTTACTATTAAGTCTTTAATTGATATTTGTTTCGAATATAACTTTTAATTTTTTATTATTTTTATATAAACTAAAAACGCTTTGGTAATAGCTTATATGACCAGAAATGAGTTACAAATGTCTTTCTTATCATTAATTTTATAGATTTATTTTATGCAGGCAAATATTATCTTTATTACTGGGTTAAAATAGAGAATTTCCCATATTATTTTTTATGTTTGTGTTATACTTTATTTATTTTATAAAATTTTCACATTGATATTTCATTTTTATGTTATTTGTCATATTAATATCGTATATAATTTTTTATTTCATATTTGCTTCATCTTGCATGATCATTTAAAATTAATTGACACCTTAAAAATTAAAGTAGTCAAATCTTAGAAATAATCGATAAATATAAAGATGATATTATTAAGAGAAACGATAATAAAATCTGAATGTAAATCGTAAAAAGAAAATAAAAATATTATAAAAAAATAAGAATGCATGCAACAACAGAGAAGCTTTAAAATGGAGTGGAAATATATACTTATAAATTGATTAAAACTTTAGTTCTCACGCGTGATGCCACCCCACTAAAACTCAAAGGGAAGTACGCAGTTCGTTCAGTTACACGATCTTCAAAGCACTAAAATTATTCTTTACTATAATACTATCACTTTGCAAAAGCAAAAAAGAAACCAATAAAAAGATTCTCGGTTCTGCAAATCCCAGATTCTTCCTCTTTCGTATGCTTACAAATAAAACATATTTCTTAAGGAATCCGAGTTCCTCGAAAATTAATCTCGGGAAAAAGCAAAACCATGCATGCATGACACTCAAACACCCTTTTTTTTTCTGCTGAAAATCCAAACAAAAACTAAAAGGAAATGGAGTGGGACACAACACAGCATATTAACCTAGGAGAAACCAGACATATTTCTTAACTATATATGTGTGTAATATATTAAAAAAAGGGGGAAAAGATTGCAGAGAAGGGGAGGAAACGCACGTACCGTTGATCCAATTCTTAGGAGGCTGGAAGTGGAAGGCAGTTCTGTGAAGTTGCAGGACATTAACCCCGGTTAGGGACTGGAATTGTGGATAGACATTGTGAGACGCTTTCACTTGGCCATTGTAGACGACACCAAGCAAAGTGATGAACAGACCAAGAGAGAGCAACCTTGAAACTGCCATTGAAACCTATAACACAAAACAAGCTAGACTTGCTGGAGGGATGAACTAGGGTTCGGTATTTATAGATACACAGTAAGGAACCGGTGAATTTATTTGAATATACTTAAAAAGCTTTTTTTAAGGACGGTGAGTTTGGTATTAAAAATAACTCTGACAGTAAAGTTAGTTATTGTAGTAGTAAGAGCTAGTATTGTAATGAGATTAGGGAGGACAACAATGCGGGTGGGGCAGGTTTTTGCGTCTCCGATTCTGACCCGAAATTTAAACTTTCCACTCTGATCTCGATCTGATCTGAATTTAATATATTTTATTCACAATCTGATTTAATCCGACATAATAAAAATATAATCTAACCTTGAAATTTTAATAAAAAGCTCGATTAAAATCGACTTGTTTCGGAAAAAATTAATACAAAAATTAAATATAATATATAAAAGTTATATTTTGATACACAAGCTGTGTAAAAAGATTTACACAACTATTTTATAAAATTTAAAACCTAAATCCCAAACCCTAACACCCTAAAAACTAAACTTTAAACCTAAACCCTAAACTCTAAACTCTAATCATAAACCTTTAATTCTACATCCTACATACTAAACTCCTACCCTAAAATTGAAAATTTTGTGTAAACCATAAAATTTATACAAGCTTATGTATCAAAATATTTTCTATATATAAATATATATTGGATCGGGACGAGAAATTTTACTATAAACTCGAACCACTCGCCCCAACTTAATTTTTTTTTCAAAACCCGTCACGAATCTATTTTTTTAATTAAAAAACCTACATTTATCGGGTCGGGCCGAGATCCGATGGGAACCTGTTATTCTGCCATCCCCAAATGAAATATATGTATGAATTCAACCGCAGTTGAACTGTGAGATGATAACAGAAAATGATTAATAAAGATGACAAACTAAATATGATATATAATAGAAGTTTTAATTATTTTATTTTTCTGAAAATATTATAAATACTTTAGATTATAATTTTATATGCATATTATAATTTTTATACTATTTTTATTATTGATGTAATCATTTATTATTTGTTTTAATAGTTAATCCAAGTATATTGACAAGTATTTCCAATAATGGTTTTTTGCTTAGAAACGTATGATTTATTATGGAGAATCATACATTACAAACCGACCGGTGCCTCATTAAAACCCCTAATCCTAGTCGGAGGAAAAGAGTACATCGAACAAGGATAAACAACAAGACCACAAAACCAGAGGCAACCCGAAAACACTTGAAAAAACTCCAACCTCACCCTAAACAAACTGCCCATGCCAATCTCAACAAACAACCATAATACACAACATCAACAAGCAGTCTGAAACAAAGAAAACCTACCCACCCCCTCCTTAGCTAAGATGCCGGCAATCCCATTAGCATCCCTGTAGACATGTACAAAACATACATCACCTAACTCCACACAAGCCGCATCAATCTCGACAAAAAGCTCCCAAAAATTCCAAGGTCGCCGATCCAGTTGAGAAATCCAACCAAGGACAATCTTAAAATCGGACTCCACCAATAGCTTAGCACCACCCTTCCACTACGATCAACAAAATAAATTCAAAGCAAATGCAATAGCACGAAGTTTAGCCTCATTCGACTCCATTGTCCACAAAGGACCCGAGAATTCAATAAAATTAAAAAAAATCCTCCATACTGTACAGGATTGAAACACACCCCGACCTTTCGCTCGGCCATCTAATAACGTTAAAATCTCCTCCAACGCACCATAAAATTCATTCAGATGATTCCATGAAAGCACGAATGTCATCCCATAATACTCGTTGTTCCTCTAACCCACACGGTGTGTACACCGCAATAATGCCACAAGAAAAATCATCCTGCACCCAGTCTGTCAAAAGACTGCCAGAGCCCCTTCCAATGTATTCGATCGGAGATGTTCTTGACAAACAACGTCCACACCTTATTTCCCCCGTCAATTGGTCTCTGATTTCTCTTGGCCTCCGGCGCCGTCTCCATGAGTCTTCACTTTCAAGGCATATGATCCGAGTAAAAATATTTCATACTATTTCCAATAATGTTTAACGCATAACATTCTAACAATTTCATTTTAGATATTTATGTAAAATTTTAATTAATTTTGTTTGCGTTAGAAAATATGTTAACATCTAGAGATAAAAAAACATAAAAATACGGTTTTCTTGTCACAGAAATATTAATGAATCGAGTAATTTCCACTAGAGATTTGAAACTCAGTGAAAAAGTATGATGAATTTAGTTTAAAATCTTAAACTATTAAAATTTGTTAATCTCACATCACTAGTGTTCTCCAAACACAACACGATGACTCAGTTGGAATGAATTTAGTGTTGACAGTTGTGAAACCCAACTTATATTGCGAAATTGACACAAAGTTTGAAGTCCTAGAAAATCCGATCTCTTTCTCCTACACAATGGCCTTATTGTATGTTCAAATTACATTACACTTGTGCGGATGAAAAAATATGTAATGATAATGGGATCGTTTTCTTACAGTAAAATTTAAAAAATAAAATAAAAAACCAATTCAGTTTTTAATAAAGTTTACTCCTAATTGAACCTTATCTATTAATTAAAAACAATTTTTTGATAAAAGCACCTACTTATCCAGGGATTGATCCAGGATTTGGGGTTGGGGATAAACTATAAATGTTTAAAAGTGGGGGGCAAATTCATAAATAAATTAATTTTAAAAAAATTTAAATAGGGGGACAAAGGTGAAAAAAATTTCTTCGGGGTGGGGAGCCCACTTAATTCCGTCCATGTACTTATCTATTAACTAAAAACATATTTTTTTATATATAAAACAACTAGTTTTATTAAAAGGAGGAAATATTTAAAATTACAATAAGGGTTACAACTATAAAAGTAAACTAAACATATAATTTGAACATTTTCTTATAACCATTGAAACAAAAACCAGCTATTTGAGATCATACAATGAAAATGTTAAAAATCCAATCAAAAGATAGATACGAACAATACTAAAAATCGATGATGAAAGGTAAAACCATCAACACTAAGGTTCGCTTTGGCATTGCTTAAAAAATAGCTTTTGCTAAAAAAATAAATTTTCACTCATAGACAATGTCAAACACTTACAGCTTGGGGTTCTAGCTTTTTGGGTGAAAAATCACATTTGGGTGTAGAGTTACTTTATTACCCTTAATTATTAACACTAATATTAATAGTAATATATTAAAATAGTATTAAATATAATAATTATTATATTAAATTAATATTTTAATATTAAATGGAATAATTATTAAATATAATAATTATTAAAATAATATTAAAAACTTAATATTTTAAATAAAAATAGATAATAAAAAATTTAATATTATAAAAGAATATTAAATATAATAATTAGTGATGTAGTAAATTAATATTTAGTTATATTATAATAATATAAAAATGTATAGTTTAGAGGTTAAATTTTTATATTTAATTTAAAAATTTATATTAATTATTTAGAAATATTTCAAGTTTATATTATATATATAATTGTTAATAAATTTTCATGGTTTTTATATTTTATTATTTAGGTTGTTTTATTTCATATATAATAATATTAATAAATTTTATGATAATAAATTTAAACATCATTTACGTTCATTTACTTTTACTTTACAATATCATGTCTAAAATGGACATTTTATTTTTTTTCCAAAAGTACTTTTTGACAGCAATACCAAACACTAAAATTTTATAATTAACTTTTCGAAATCATTTTTAAAATCACTTTCTGACAGCACTTTTAAAAGTATTTTTTAAAACCAATTTCAAAGTGGCCATAACATTAAAAAAATGCTTATAACCCTTATGAAACGTTGACTAAACGGCCATTACCACAACTCAATCACAAACAAGAAATAATGATGTAAGCACGTATCCAAATTCAGCTTGAGGGTCCAAAGTAGAAAGATCATCATGATAACAAATAAACACCATCTTGATCAGTCGTGTTGTCATCAAATCCAACTATGAGAAAATATAAAATAAAAAATGACAAAAAAATATTAAAAGGTAAAAAAATCATGCAACTGAGTTGATCTTATTAAAAATTAGGAAAAACAAAGATTAAATATAATGAAACAAAGAAAAAAAAGAAAACAGCTCAGCATCATGCTGCTTATTTGCATCATGCCAAAGTTGGTGTCGTCTCCGACGAAACAAAAATACAAAAAGGTGAGCGACGAAATAAAAATTTTGAAAAAATTAAATAAAATAATTAAATTCCTTTACTAATAATTTTCATCATTCACTAATTTCAACATTTAACTGGCAAATAAACAAATATTGTTATAATACGAGTAAGGATGTTAATTGGGTGAGGCTGTTGCAAAGGGTACTCTATCCACACCTATCCCCACTAAGAAAATTCATACATATTTTTGCTCGTGACTCGTTACAGGTACAAAATTCAAAATCATCCATGCCCCACGACTCATAAGACTAAAATATCCCTGCTCCACCACCCACGTCGGTCCTGAGACCCACTTAATCCCCAATATACCCACCACATAACCCACTTCATTTAATATACTTACAAGCATTAGTTAAATAAATCTAAACCGTTTTTATGAAGAAAAGTATAAAATACTTATCCTTTGGACTACCGCCGCATATGTGACATTATTTCAACTGACACTCAATTGAACAAGATAAAATAAGTACAAAACAAGATTACAATATGATAAAACAAGAATAAAAATAAAAAAAATCAACAAATAGCATTCAATTATTATAGAAAACATACCAAACAAATATGCTATAGATGAATTTTGTAAAGAGAAAAAGAATTGAAGGAGAATAAGACCATAGGGGATGAAGTAGGAGCTTGCGAGTTGCAAAGTGGGCTAATGATTATTAATTTTAAGGTTTCATGTAAAAGAGATAAAATGAGAAACTGGAGTTGAGTCTGAGAGTGTTAAAAATGGTTGGACTGATGAATTTTTTTAAAATGTTTATTTTTTATATATACTTATTTTGTATACTAGGTGAGTTAGGATGATGTGGGGCGGGCATGTGGGAATGGGTACAAGGTCATACCTACGACTATCCCACACTCATGAAGAATCTAATTTTTGTCTTTATTCCTCTCTCACCATCTGTTAGGGATGACAAACAGGGCAAGCGAGTGCGGATAACCCCACAACCATACCCATACCCATCTATAATTTTCAAATTCACCACATGCCCACCACCCACGTCGGGTATAATTTTCAAATCTATCAACCAAGCAAAAACTAATATCAAACATTGTAACACCCTAAACTCGAATGTCACATTTGGGTCTTAAACCTAACCCATTACCATAAAATTTCTCAACTTGGTTTAGCCCAACCAAAATACTTTCCAAAAACATTTAAATCCCACAGTAGAAAATATAAATAAATTATTTAAATCGTTTCAAATGAGCACCAATTTAATTGAAAACATTTGAACATTAGACTTGATCGATACAATTCCAAAACAAGAGTTACAAATTCGATGACGTAAGGTCCTATGAATACACAGCCCACTAAACACAAGTATCGTACTATCGAAATCACCACTTCTTAGAATCTCATACTGATAGTACTTCTCGATCCCACAATCCAACGATCACCCTATGCATGGAAACAACGATTCTTAGCACTGAGCTTACAAAGCTCAATGGTACACATCTACTCTATTATACTTCATGCTAATCATAAACATAAGCATGCAAGCCAGTACGAGTAATAAGATAAGAATAATAAAAAAACACATGTTGCTACCACTAGTCGCCTAAACACACTCTCAAATTATGCAAGTCATCATACATGTCACACAAGGCCTAACCATACCCGAGATCTCATTATATCACCTAGGCAAAAACACACAAAGTAGAACCACAAACTTGAAGTAAGACCTGGGCCACACAACATCTGGAACGTACACTCTGAGTGAGACCTAGGGCCACACTGTATTGGAAACATATGTTCTATACTTTACAATACCTAAGTGAGACCCGGTGCCACACAACGGCGGGAACGTACTGTAATACCCCTTTCCCGTATTCATAGCTGAAAACGAGTAGAGATATCACAAAATATTTGTAAAACCCTCTCTACATTTGTAACTCAGAAAAAAATTTGATTCTTTTAAAAATATTACAATATATTTAGTTTCTATTTACAAATGTATTTAATCGCGTATAGTTTAAACATAATATTTTAATCTTCAAATCGAGTTTAATTTCAGGCAGCAACTTATTAATTTAATTTGACTTTATATAATTAATGAAACTGCCTAAAAACTGCCTGACTTAAAATTCATCCAGATACCACATAAAATACAAATTCTATCAAAGTAGACATATCATTTTAATATATATGCCAACTAGTAAAATCAAACAGTGTCAAAAGATATCTTACTGATACTGATGTACCTGTTATTGATTGATGATGTCCGTTTATGCTCATTACTCCAACTATTTCTTCTTTTCTACGTGTAAAACAGTTACACGCTAAGTATTTACTTTGTGAGGCAATAATTCGAATTCAAGTGCAATTGTCATAATATCAATATCAATGATTAACAATGCATATGATCACCTTACCATTATATGCTCGTTAACATAAATAAATATGTATATCAAAGTGATAAGATTAGATCTCACCAATACCGTTGCCATTCCATCCGTAAGCTTTCAATGCTTGCCAATACCTTTTTCCCATTTCTATCCGCAAGCTTTCAAGCTTATCTTCCTGTTTCATTTTTATTCTTTTCAATATATTTAGCCCAGGGTATCGAATTAAGAGATTCTATGTACACAAGTCATCCCCCCATACCCAAACTTTCTTGAGTATATGTATTATTTACAATCTACCGGGAGTGCTTAGCACCAAAGTGCTTTTGTATACTTACCAGAGTATACAATATATCCCTCATTGAGTTTTTATAAAATTACACCGAAGTGTTTAGCACCCGTAGTAAGTCCGTATAATCAAACCATGCATGAGTATACTCCTCAATGAGTATTTATAATATTTGCACTTTACCTGAAGTGCTTAGAATATTTATACAGCTGTTTATGACCCTATGGATATCCAACTATACCATCGAACCTCTATATCACACATTGGACTTTATTTCATCATTTAAGTCATCAATGGAAACATATATCAATGTATATCAACATTTAACAGTTCATAGCCGAAATAACATTCATATTATATCATCATCAATAACTAGTGATCAATGCATTTATTTTCAACCTTTGACATATTTAAAATATGTCAAATATATGATCAATGGCATAAATATCATGACAATATATAAACCAGGTAGACTCATCCCAAGTCCTACCAATGATGTATGAAACATCCATGTATAATGTTATGTATGCATTGCACTCACATGGGCCATTTATTAGTATACCTCACTAAGTCCTCTTTGATCCTTTCCTTCATTGTACCTCAAACCTCCCTTGATTCGAACTTAACTTCATAATTCAAATAAGTAAAATATTTGTTAGATCCCAATCTAACAATATCTTAGACATATTGTCCAAAATAATCATTGGAATACAAAATCTCCAAACGTTTTCCTTTCTTCCTTGTATTGTTCAAAAATTCATTAGGGTCCTTAGTGACCACTTTGAACTTCCATTAACCCCTTTCAAGTTTACTAATCAACCTTAGATGCAAAGTGTATCAATTCTCATTTTCTGGCAGTTTGCAGTACATTCAAAGAAATATTTCTATAAAATAATCTATAACTTGGAATTTGACTCCGTTTGTTCTGAAAGAAACTATATTCGATAATATTTTCAGCCATTTAAATTAATAGACCAAATTCAACTTGTACGATTTATGGCGAATTTTCAAAGTCAGTTACAGTGCTAAAATTCAGAACAGACAAGTGTTCTGTTTTCTGACCTTTTGTCACTTAAAAATTCATATCTTTTGACTCGGAACTCGAAATCAGATTCCATTTGTTGGGAAAGAAACTAGACGAACAAATATTTACACCGGTATAAAATTCACTATCTAACCATTTTTGTATATTTTATAGTGAATTTTCAAATTTATTGCCATAAACCAGTTTTCTACACAACTTCCATAAACAACTTCAACTTTTATGCTAACTTCTCCTTACTTATCTACTTTTCAATTTAGTCCAATTACTTGCACCATCTTATGACCTTCTTCATCAAATAATTATTCACAATAATTCTCCTTAATTTTCCTTCTTTACCGAAATAGTCACTAAAATGCAAAGATAAGGATTCAAGCTTCTTAACTATGCAAATTAGTCCTCAATTCAACATTAGTAACTTAATTCCATCATTACAACTAAAAATCATATTTAGCCCCCATACAAAACTTCAATTTGATTTGGCCACTTAACTTTGACAAATGTCAAAATGGTCACTAACTCAATTCAACATCAATTTAGCATTCTAACTTTATTTTCTTGTCTCTAACATCATTAATAACATAAATACACTCCAAATTCTAAAAATTCAGATTTGATCCTTCAACTTTTCAATTTGCCGAAATGGTCCCTACATAATTTAACTTAGGGTTTTGCTTCCAAACAACAATTCAAGCTTACTAGATCATTATTTCAACATCACAAACCCTAACTTAAACTTGAATCCATAAACCCTAATCATCTTCATAAAAATCAAAACATGTAAAACTTAAATCCCAACTCAATATCATGATTTTAACATCACACTAGCTTAATTCTAACTTGAATTCAATCATGGAATCATAAAATCTCAAAAGCCCCAATTTGATCCATAACCCTAACTTCTTTCTCATGAAAATTATCATCATCCAAGCACGTATTCCATGAATTATTGATATCAAAAGATAGACCTTGAAGAGTAGAACAACTTTGTAGTTGAAGATATTACCGGAAAATCGAGTTTCGGGGCTTAAATCGAGCTTGGAAAATTTTCTTCTTCTTTCCCCTCTTTCTCCACTTTTCAAGGCTTGAAAAGATGAACACTTTGTTCATATTTTCACCATTATTTTAAACATATATCTATTAAATGAATATTAAATTCATTTAATAGTGAAATTATAATTTTGTCTTTTTTATCCAATGGTTGAGATTGATTTTATCATCAATCAAGGGCCAAGATTTAATCTTTCCAAAATTGCCCTTATAAATTTTTAAATATTTCCAAAATTGCCTTTGGGGCCACATGACCAATTTGCCCTTCAACTAGTCTTTATTTACTAGTTTGTTTCCAAATTGCCATTCCATTAAAATCTAACTAAATCTAGTTAGAATTCAACCAAACATAATAAAATATTCATAAAATAACATTTTATGACTTTTCCATAGCTTTTGGATCAGTCTCCAAAATTTCCATTCGATCCAATATACCGATATATAATCCTTTACTCAGAAATAAACTGTATGATTCATCTTGAATAAAACTAAAAATATTTCCAACACATGGAAATGACTTTTATAACCTTTATCTATCTTCAAAATATTTAGTTTGATTCGGGTATTCGAATTCCACTTAAGCTTTAACTGCAATTTTCCCAATAATCGAAATATTAGATCGAACCAAAATATTCACATTCGATCCACACTCTTAGGTGATCTATTTATTTATGAAATAAAAACCCTTAAATTTTAGGAAATTACAACTTTAGTCCCTAAACTTTTCCAAAGTTTATACTTTAGCCATAAAAAATTCAAAATTTACATTTTGGTCACTAGCATTTTAATTCCCATTCCAATTTTCCTTGAAATTCAACCAAACTTTAAGAAAACCTTATTCAATTCACTATCTATCACATGATACATTTAAACCCTAGATATTTCCTTTCCAAAACCCATAATTAAAGAAATCCTAACTTTTGCATTTTTGTCATTTTAGTCACACGTACATTCGACATCTCTGAACATAGTGTTGCAGCACTCTCATTGTGTAACGACTCATATTTTGGGTTAGCGAATCGGGTTTTGGACCCAAGTATTGTGCCTTAGGTTGAAGGCCCAATTAAGAAATATGATTTGGGCTTAGGGGTAAAAAGGATAAAGTGGTATTTTATCAATTGTGGATAAAAAAATTAAGAAAATAAGGAAAAAAATAAAAAGTAAAAAGAGAATAGTTTGAATTTTAAATAGGAGTGGGTGTTTGAAAAGAAAGAAGAGAATGATTGAGGAGAGAGAAAAGGAAAAAAGATGAACATTCTTCAGAGGTTTCCATTCAACTATAGTTTGTGCTTTCTTGGGATATACTCTTATCCCCTCTGCCAAATCCACATAACTAATAAAACAGCTTTTGACAACCAAGTTCACACTTTAACAAATTAGCATATAGCTTCTTTTCTCGAAAGGGCTGGAGAACAATGTAAAATGAGCATCTTGTTCTTCCTTTTTCTTCAAATAGACCAAAATATCCTCAATGAACTCTACCAAAAATTGGTCCAAGTTAAATTAGAATACTTGGTTAATTAGGCTTATAAATGCCGTAGGCATCATCACGAACTCATAGTATTCATATCGAGTTCGAAAAGCTATCTTTAGAGTTTATTCTTCCTTGATCTTTAGCTGATAATATTCCGATCGAAGGTCTATTTTGGAAAACATAGCTGTGCTTTTTTTAACTGATCAAAAGATCATCAGTCTTCAGAAGAAGATATTTATTCTTTACCGTCACCTTATTTAGCAGACGAAAATCTATACTTAATCACATAGATCAATCTTTTTTTTCACAAAGATCATCAATCCAAGGTGGCACACTAGGCTTTATAAAACCTCGACCTAACATTCCTTGTAATTGTACCTTTAAATCCCGAAGTTCGGTCGAAGCCATTTTATACGGGGCCATTAATTTAGGATCAATGCCTTGTATCATCTTTATTTTGAATTTCACCTCTCAATCTAGAGGTAATTCCGAGTAACCCATCTAGGAATACATCCAGATATTTTTGGATAGTTGGGTTATTTTCCAATTTAACTTCAATAGCCCGAGTATCCACTACATTTGCTAAGAAAACATAACAACCTTATAACAACAATTTCTTTAATAAAACAACTGAAATTACATTGGTAAAGGGATTTACCCTTTTATCAACTACTATTATTTTTGTGCCTTCTGTGTTTTTTAATACTAATCACTTTATGCGACAATTCATCATGACTTGATAGAAAGGTAGCCAATTCATGCCTACCATCATCTTAAACTCCTCGAAAGATAATTCCATTAAATTTATCGGGAAATCTATTTCTTATATTTTTATCGAGCAATTCCAATGTTCAGCTCGTCCTTACATTACAACCCAAAAAAATTATGACTGTTATATTACTTGAAATGGGTTCTAAAAGGATATTTTCTTCACCATTCAACTTCGTACTTATATACGAATGTGTAAAGCTAGGACCCATCAACATCAATACAAGTTTATCCAAAAAGATGAGATGTACCTTCTATGATTTTCGAATCCTCCCAATATTTATCAGTCATGATGTTATAAACTCGGACTGATATGTGCAATCCTAGCTACGTAGCAATTTCAAATGTTTCCCCAGCTTTAACTTAACATCGGAGTAACAATACAACTCCATCCAATTTCTCAGTATCCAAACAGTGGAATCCGTCCAGTGTAATCCTTAGGTTATTCAGTTATAAATCAACAATCACTGGACCTTAATCTGCTTTTCCTTTCAATTCAGGTGTTTCTGAACTTTTTAATTCCTTAATCCGGCACAGACACTCCTTGTTGTACTAGTGCGCCTTTCTTGTTTCGATTTATCCGAAGGGTTATCATTAACCTTATTGTTAATACTCTTAATTCCTTCCAAAGCTTCCAATTTATCAGTTCATCATGCTTTCTTGACTCAAAATTTTCTTATAATTCCTCCCAATTTACATTAGTAAGGAGCGACATCAATCAAATCAGTAATATTGATATCTTAGTGGTATGTATACTCTTTTTAACATAAAACCACTTCCATTTAGGCCGAGAATCGGCTAAACCTGCAGCTCTGATACCAATAAATGTAATACCCCTTTCCCGTATTCATAGCTGAAAATGAGTCAAAGATATCACAAAATATTTGTAAAACCCTCTGCATTTCTAACTCGGTAAAATTTTTGATTCTTTTAAAAATGTTACGATATATTCAGTTTCTATTTACATATGTAGTTAATCGCGTATAGTTTAAACATAATATTTTAATCTTCAAATCGAGTTTAATTTCAGGCAGCAACTTATTAATTTAATTTGACTTTATACAATTAATAAACTGCCTAAAAACTGACTGACTTAAAATTCATCCAGATACCACATAAAATACAAATTCTATTAGAGCAGGCATATCATTTTAATATACATGCCAACTAATAAATATCAAACAGTGTCAAAAGATATCTTACTAATACTGATGTACCTGTTATTGATTGATGATGTCCGTTTGTGCTCCTTACTCCAACTATCAAAGTGATAAGATTAGATCTCACCAATACCGTTACCATTCCATCCGTAAGCTTTCAAAGCTTACCAATAAATTTTTCCCATTTCTATGCGCAAGCTTTAAAGCTTATCTTCCTGTTTCTTTTTTATTCTTTTCAATTTATTTAGCCCAAGGTATCGAATTAAGAGATTCTATGTACACGAGTCATCCCCCCATACCTAACCTTTCTTGAGTATGTGTATTATTTGCACACTACCGGGAGTGCTTAGCACCGAAGTGCTTTTGTATACTTACCGGAGTATACAATATATCCCTCATTGAGTTTTTATGAAATTACACCGAAGTGTTTAGCACCCGTAGTAAGTCCGTATTCTTAAACCATGCATGAGTATACTCCTTAATAAGTATTTATAATATTTGCACTTTACCTGAAGTGCTTAGAATGTTTCTACAACTGTTTATGACCATATGGATATCCAACTATACCATCGAACCTCTATATCATACATTGGGCTTTATTTCATCATTTAAGGTATCAATGGCAACATATATCAATATATATCAACATTTATCAGTTCATAGCCGAAATAACATTCATATTATACTGTCATCAATAATTAGTGATCAATGCATTTATTTTCAACCTTTTACATATTTAAAATATGTCAAATATATGATCAATGACATAAATATCATGACAATATATAAACCAGGTAGACTCATCGCAAGTCCTACCGGTGATGTATGAAACATAGATGTATACTGTTATGTATTCATTGCACTCACCTGGGCCATTTATTAGTATGCCTCACTAAGCCCTCTTTGATCATTTCCTTCATTGTACCTCGAATCTCCATTGATTCAAACTTAACTTCATAATTCAAATAAGTAAAATATTTGTTAGATCCCAATCTAACAACATCTTAGACATATTGTCCAAAATAATCATTGGAATACAAAATCTCCAAACGTTTTCCTTTGTTCCTTGTATTGTTCAAAAATTCATTATGGTCCTTAGTGACCAACTTCCATTAACCCCTTTCAGGCTTACTAATCAACCTTAGATACAAAGTGTATCAATTCTCATTTTCTGGCAGTTTGCAGTACCTTCGAAGAAATATTTCTATAAAATAATCTATAGCTCAGAATTCGACTTCGTTTGTTTTAAAAGAAACTAGATTCGATAATCTTTTCAACCATATAAATTAATAGGCTAAATTCAACTTGTACGATTTATGGCGAATTTTCAAAGTCAGTTACAGTGCTAAAATTCGGAACAGACTGGTGTTCTGTTTTCTGATCTTTTGTCACTTAAAAATTCATATCTTTTGACTCGGAACTCAAAATCAGATTCCGTTTGTTGGGAACGAAACTAGACGAACAAACATTTGCATCGGTATAAAATTCACCATCTAACCATTTTTTTAGAATTTATAGTGAATTTTCAAAGTTATTTCCATAAACCAGTTTTTCTACATAGCTTCCATAAACAACTTAAACTTTTATACTAACTTCTCCTTAGTTATCTACTTTTCAATTTAGTCCAATTACTTGATTTAACCCACCATCTTTTGACCTTCTTCATCATATAATTATTCACAATAATTCTCCTTAATTTTCCTTCTTTACCGAAATAGTCACTAAAATGCAAAGATAAGTATTCAAGCTTCTTAACTTTGCAAATTAGTCCTCAATTCAACATTAGTACCTTAATTCCATCATTACAACTAAAAATCAGATTTAGCCCCCATACAAAACTTCAATTTTGATTTGGTCACTTAACTTTGACAAATTATCAAAATGGTCACTAATTCAATTCAACATGAATTTAGCATTCTAACTTTATTTTCTTGTCTCTAACATCATTAATAACATAAATACACTCCAAATTCTAAAAATTTAGATTTGATCCTTCAACTTTTCATTTCGCCGAAATGGTCCCTACACAATTTAACTTAGGGTTTTGCTTCCTAACAACAATTCAAGCTTACTAGATCACTATTTCAACATCACAAACCCTAAATTAAACTTGAATCCATAAACCCTAATCATCTTCATAAAAATCAAAACATGTAAAACTTAAATCCCAACTCAATATCATAATTTTAACATCATACTAGCTTAATTCTAACTTGAATTCAATCATGGAATCATAAAATCTCAAAAGCCCCAATTTGATCCATAACCCTAATTTCTTTCTCATGAAAATTATCATCAACCAAGCACGTATTCCATGAATTATTGATATCAAAAGATAGAGCTTGAAGAGTAGAACAACTTTGTAGTTGAAGAGATTACCTGAAAATCGAGTTTCGGGGCTTAAATCGAGCTTGGAAAATTTTCTTCTTCTTTCCCCTCTTTCTCCACGTTTCAAGTCTGGAAAAGATGAACAAAATGTTCATATTTTCACCATTATTTTAAACATATTATTTAATAGTGAAATTACAATTTTGCCTTTTTTATCCACTGGTTGAGATTGATTTTATCATCAATCAAGGGTCAATATTTAATCTTCCATTTCATCTTTCCAAAATTACCTTATAAATTTTTAAATATTTCAAAATTGCAATTGGGGCCAAATGACCAATTTGCCCTCCAACTGTCTTTATTTACTATTTTGTTTCCAAATTGCCATTCCATTAAAATCTAACTAAATCTAGTTAGAATTCAACCAACCATAATAAAATATCCATAAAATAACATTTTATGACTTTTCCATAGCTTTTGGACTAGTCTCCAAAATTTCCATTTGATCTAATATACCGATATATAATCCTTTACTCAGAAATAAACTGTAGCATTCATCTTGAATCAAACTAAAAATATTTCTAGCACATGGAAATGACTTTTATAACTTTTCTCTATCATATGTAAAAATTTAAAAATTTTCCAGTTCGATCCGGGTATTCGAATTCCACTTAAACTCTAACTACAATTTTCCCAATAATCGAAATATCATATCGAACCAAAATCTTCACATTCGATCAATACCCTTAGGTGATCTATTTATTTATGAAATAAAAACCCTTAAATTTTATGAAATTACAACTTTAGTCCCCAAACTTTTCCAAAGTTTATACTTTAGCCATAAAATTTTCTGAATTTACATTTTGGTCACTAGCATTTTAAAATTCAATTCCCATTCCAATTTTCCTTGAAATTCAACCAAAATTTAATAATACCTTATTCAATTCATTGTCTATCACATGATACCTTTAAACCTTAGAAATTTCCTTTCCAAAACCCATAATTAAAAAAATCCTAACTTTTGCAATTTTGTCATTTTAGTCACTAAGTTAGCTTTTAAGCTATTATCTTAGTACTAAATGGCCCTTAACCAACTTAGTAAATTTTAGGGTATTACACGTACATTCAGCATCTCTGAACATAGTGTTGCAGCACTCTCATTGTGTAACGACTTAGATTTCGGGTCTTGGACCCAAGTATTGGGCCTTAGGTTGAAGGCGCAATTAAGAAATAGGATTTGGGCTTAGGGGTAAAAAGGAGAAAGTGGTATTCTATCAATTGTGGATAAAAAAATTAAGAAAATAAGGAAAAAATAAAAAGAGAATAGTTCGAGTTTTAAATAGGGGTGGGTGGTTGAAAAGAAAGAGAAGAATGATGGAGGAGAGAGAAAAGGAAAAAGATGAGAATGGTGGAGGAGAGAGAAAAAAGAGAGAAAAGTTTGGAGTAAGAATTTTAAACTCTAATCTATGGAGATCTAGCCGTCTGATTGCGACACAACCACCGCCATTGTGTTCATCTCGCCGAGACGAGTTTGTTGATACCAACGACACCACCATTAGAGTAGCCATCGGAGGAGGTGAGAGAGTAGAAGTTTTAGGTTGTTCAGTTTAAGGTGTTAGAGGGCTCAAATCGAAAAACCAAGGCTACCAACATGTTTAGAAGGGTCAAGAATGTTAGGATACCAGTTTGATGTCGCCGACTGGCCACCGAAGCCACCCTCACGTGCCGCCGCTGTGCATGGGTATTGTCCCGCTTTAGGGGACTGAGTCACCCGAGTGGACTCGGCCCAACTCACCCGAGTTAGGCCTAGCTGACTCAGCCCGAGCCAAGCCAAGCCGAGCTGAGCCAAGTCGAGTTGAGCTACCGACCGCTGTCACACCACTGTTGTTGACCGTTGATCACTGCCGTTGATCGTTGACCGACGTTGACTTTTTTGGGAGACCTTAACCTGTGGCTTCTCAATGTTCCAGATTTAATGGCACAGTTCGTTTTGCCAAATTCAAACCCGGTAAGCTATTTTTATGTGTTTGACCTTTCGTTTGATATAGGAGATACGTAGAATTTTAAGTATTTTCGTATTTATTAATATGCGAGGATTATTCGAGTTTGGATATTAGATCAAGTGGATTATTCGGGAAGTATGGATCTGGATTTTAGTAATACCGGCTTAAGGTTAGTACACCTCAAACTCTAAAATGCTTCATGAGCATCATAAGTGTAATTGCCTTGCATGTTAGTGGTTGCAAAATAGGAGATGAGTAATAAGCATGCGTCGGTACTGGTATTATGAGGCTTGATAGTTGTTGAGATGCTTGATGAGCTTTAGAGATCGCATAAGATTGTCTGAACATCCGCATTATTATTTGATTTATGATTGCTATGTGATGATGCCTTGTATGCTAATGGAATGAACTAATATGCTCGATTGAATATTGGTTAGGGGCAATGTTGATAAATATTCGATTAAATGCTTAAAAATTGGTAATTAATATTAAATGAGCTAGCAATAAATCATAATGACTTTCATAAGCTTTAGGGGTATAATAGGGCCCGTAATTAATATTGATGCCATCAAGCTTAATGGCCAATACTGCTAGTTAAAGACGAGAGTTATAATAACAGACTAATACCGTCAATTACTCGATGAATTACTTATAAAATCAGTAATCAACACTAATTAGTTTAAAGTCCAGTTAAAGATAAGAATTGACGAATATGATTAACAAAGTGGTTATTACCATAATAAATGAGATAATGTGGATTGATAGAAATAATTGATGGAAATGAATTGTATACTCCTCCATAAAATATAACAACTCGGTAATGCTTGATTGGTTGTAATAGAAACAATAAGGACCCATGGAGGGTTGTTTGATGTTATGTGCTAGGTAGGGCACTTGTATGGATCTGTGGTGGATCATGTACGGTTAGGTGCCAGGTAGGGCACTCGTAGGGATCCTTGGTAGATCGAGTGTGGTTGTGTTCCATGTGTGAGCACATGTTTGGTTATGTTTCTTTGTTTGGTGGGATCAAGATACCCAGTTAGTAAGTGTTGCAACACATGAAGGCCACTCGATGTGAGATTCTGAGTGATGAAATGAAGGCCGTTTGTTCTGAGATTTTGGGTGATGATACTAGCTCGATGTGAAATTTTGAACAGCTCGATGTGAGATTATGAGCCCCGCTCAATGTAAGATTTCGAGCGAAGACTCGATGTAAAATTATGAGTATACAGCTCAATGTGAGATTCTGAGCAGCTCGATGTTAGATTTCGAGCATGGGTGGGTTTCCCAGTGTTGAGTGACATTGGGACTCACTCCTCGTTTGCCTTATTGATGTGCTTGTGGTAATTATAATGTTGCTTATATGTTTGATATGTGTTTAGGCTATGATGGCAGCGCCACATGTTTATTTATCTCTTCTTATTGCTCGTACTAGCTTGTATGCTTACGTTTATGATTAGCATGAAGTATAGTAGAGTAGATGTGTACCACTAGCTTTGTAAGCTCAATGCTCGGAATCGTTGTTTTTGTGCGTAGGTTGTGTGTTGGATCATGGGATCGAGGAGCACTATGAGGCCTAGATTCTAGTACATGGTGATCTTCAAAGTGAGTTTAGTGGGCTACGTGTTCATAGGACCTTACACGTTGGAGTCTGTATTTATTATTTGAAATTGTACTATTTAAAATGTACCTTTAATTGTTTAAAATTTAAATTAGAGCTCCTTTGTAATATTTTATTTATTCATATATATTTATTTTAATCATTGGTTTTAAATGTTTTACGAGTTACTCGTTGGGCTGATCCAGTTTGAAAAGAAATTTTTTATGGTTTTGGGTTTAGGCTTGAGGCCCAAATGTGACATCCGGGTCAAGGGTGTTACATATTGGTATTAGGATCCCATCAATCAAATGACTCCACAATCAAATGCCTACTGGCATACAAGCAATATGATCCCAAGGATCTCCTTATCATTACTAAACGCCATCACATCATTTATTTACATTACCGAGTTGTTAATTCATTATGAAGAAGTATATAATTAATCTCAATTATTATCTCCATTAATCCACGATATATCATTTATTAAGGCATTAATCAATTATAAATTTATACACATCAATTTCCATCTTTAATTTGCATTTAGATTATTTAGTGTATCAGGTACCGGTACTTGAACCTTAGTAACGATACGGTACCATCGGGTATCAGTACTCACACGCATACTGATACTGAATTTGTTTACTAGAAATCTTTAATTTCCCTGAACATCGGTACGGGTCAACCTGTACCAATACAACATTGAATAGCGTACCAGTACAGTCAAAGCTCATACTGATACCCCACTCACAATTTCTACCATATTTGCAACTTACGGTATTTACTAAACTTTAATGGATCCCTAAAGCTTATGAAAGCCATTAGGTTTGTTTACTAGCACATTTAATTAATTAATATCAATTCTCAACTTTATGATCATTTATTCGAATATTACCAATTATTAGTCCATTAAGTACAATTTCCATCGAACATGTCAATTTCATATCTCAAGCAACACAACATGTAATCACCCAATCGGATAATTATACGAATAATCAAACGACCCTACACAGTCTCTAAAGCTCAATCAAGTCTCAAAATATTCTTAAACTCATTATGCATCTTATAATTACCAAGTCTCATAATACCGGTCTCAACACATACTTATCTTTATCTACCTATTTTGAAAACACTAATAAGCAAGGCAATTACACTTATGATGCTCATGAAGCATTTCAGAGTTTGAGGTGTACTAACCTCAAGCACTAGCGATGAATTCTCGCCCAAGCTTCCCGATTACTTCACTTGGTCCGATATTCAATCTAGAATACTCCTCAAATAAATACAAATACAATATATATTAATTTTTTGCATTCACTAACTAATTCACAAGGTCAAACGCGTAAAAATAGCTTACTAGGTTTGAATTTGGAGAAACAGACTACACCAACGGATTCAAAACGTCAAAGAAACTAAAGGTAGGGTCTCCAAAAAAGTTAACGATAGTCAACGGTCCAGACCGATTTAGGCAGACCAGCCCAACCGGTTCAGCCTAGAAGAATCAGACTAGTTCGGCTAGCATGACACGTCCATGTTCAGGCTTCGGGAACGTACTCTATACTCGAAATCCCCCTCGAGTATCTTCGAATGAGACTTAGTACTACACAGAGTTGGGAACGTAAATTCAGCATCTTTGACCATGGTGTTGCAACATTCTCATTGGGTATTCGGATCCCATCGATCAAATGACTCAACAAATTAAATGTCTACTCCGCATACAAGCAACGTGATCCCAATGATCTCCCTATAGTTGCAAAACGCCATCACATCATTTATTTAAATTACCGAATTGTTAATACATTATGAAGAAGTATATAATTATTCTTAATTATTATCTCCATTAATCCACAATATCTCATGTATTAAGGCATTAATCAATTATAAATTTATGTACATCAATTTCCATCTTTAATTTGCATTTAGATTATTTTTTATATCGGGTACCGGTATTCAAACTTGAGTATCGATACAGTACCCTCGGGTATCGGTACTCACATGCTTATCGATACTAAAATTGCTTTATGAAAATCTCCAATTTCCCCAAGCATTGATACAAGTCAACTTGTACCGACACAACATCAAATAGCGTATTGGTACAGTCAAAGCTGGTACTGATACCCCACTCACAATTTCTACCATATTGGCGAGTTACAGTATTTACTAGACTTTAATCGATCTCTAAAGCTTATGAAAGTCATTAGGGTTTGTTAGCTATTGTATTTAATTAATTAATATCAATTCCTGACTTTATGATCATTTATTCGAATATTACCAATTATCAGTCCATTAAGTACAATTTCCATCAAACATGCCAATTTCATATCTCAGGCAACACAACATATAATCACCCAATCAGATAATTATACGAATAATCAAACAACCCTACACGGTCTCTAAAGCTCATACGAGTCTTGAAATATTCTCAAACTCATTATGCATCTCATAATTACGAAGTCTCATAATACCAGTCTCAACACATGTTTATTTTCATCTACCTATTTTACAAACACTAACAAGCAAGACAATTACACTTATAATGCTCATGAAGCATTTCGGCGCTCAAGGTGTACTAACCTCAAGCACTAGCGATAAATCCTCACCCAAGCTTCCCAATTACTCTACTTGGTCTGATATTCGATCATGAATATTCCTTAAATAAATACAAATACAATATGTATTAATTTTTCGCATTCACTAACTAATTCACAAGGTCAAACGCGCAAAAATAGCTTATCATGTTCGAATTTTGTGAAACAAACTACGCCAATGGACTTAAAACGTCAAAAAACCCTCAGGTAGGGTCCCCCGAAAAGGTCAACGCCTATTAGCGGTGCAGTTGGGTTGTGGTGCAATGTGATTGGCAGTCTAGACCGGCCCAACCGGTTTGGCCTAGTAGAACCAGCCTAGTTACTAGGCTAAGCATGGTTCGGCTGGCGAGACACACCCACTCGCAGGCGTCAGTGCATGCGGCGACCTTCGGTGGTTGGATGGATGTAGAAAAATCTAAATTCACATGTCTTCGGCCGACAAATCCAGTGGTGCCCTTCGCTTACGATGGTGAATGGCAGTTCGTGTAGATCTAACGATCCTAAAACTTCTTGGGCTTTACCCCAACAAGTCGCGACTGTAACAACTCAGATTTTAGGTTAGATTTTTGAATCTTGTATCTAGATTGAGTATTATAATATTAAGGATTAATTTAATAAAAGTGAATCTAAGGTTTTTTTAAGGACAAAAATTAAAAAGACATGAAAGTCATTTGCATATAGTGAAAACAAGAATAGAGTATAGTCTTTATGACTCAATTTACCCAAAGTAGTTATGGAAGCTTTTACAAGCAAGTGTTTTGGGCATGTCATCTTTAATGGTGACCATTGAATATATGGAGTTTTTTGGATTTAACTTTAAAAGGGTAAATGGGTTTTTATTAATAAAGGAAGAAAGAGAAAAGATGATCTAAAAGCTCATCATTTTCTCTACATGGCTCACGGCAAGAGAGAGAAAGGTAAGAGCTCACAACTTTATTTTAAATTTTCTCCCAGATTGATTAGAATTTGGCTTTAAGTGTGAAATGCAAAAGTGTTTTCTCTTCATTCTCTTTCAGATGGGTGTATTATTGAATGTTATTAGTTAAGTTTATGTAAACCCTAAGTTTCCATGGAGATCTTAAAGTGAGAAAGTTTGGGTCTTGATGGAGAAAATATAATTGAGGGTGAATTGTGAAAAAAATGAGTATTTGAGTTGTATTTTGGATAAACCTTAAAGTATTTCATAAATATTCTTGGGAGATCTTATTGCGGGGTTTTAAAAGATTGATTTTAAGAAGGATTCAAGTTTAGTTGGTTAATTAAATAAATTAGTGATCCTTATTAATCTTTTGGAAAGATAATAATTCGTTCTTAATCTTGTTGGCTTAGTGGAAGAATTGGAGAAACTTTTAACACTAATGGGAAAAAGAAAAGTAGTAAAGAATTGGTCAATGGTTGCCCTTGGAGTCTATGCTTAAGGTTTGTACACCTCAAAGTTCAAAGTGCTTCTTGCCTTTCATAATCGTGATTGCTTTCCATGTTTAAGCATTGTTGAGTTGTTTGGGTGTTTAAGCATGTTAACCATTTGATGCTCTTGAGATAATTGTTCTTGTTGTTAAAAACGTGATTATTGGTCATGGCATGCTAATAAAATCTTATTAGGCTTTAGAAAACATGAAATTACTTATATGGATCGAATTTCAGGGTTCTAAGTTGAATTTCATAGCATGGGAAACCATTTATGGGTTTCAGTATCGGTACGCGATAGGCCCGTACTGGTATCCCTCATGAATCTCGATGAACATGATGAGCTGAGTGCAACGTACCGATGCAGGATTCAACTAGTATCGGTGCGTCCTTCAAGTAAGTATCGGTACACTGAGAACTATACCAGTGCCTAAGCCCGTGTATAGATACGGACGACCCAGTATTGGTACGGATAGGCTTATCTCAAACACCAATAGCGCAGTTTGGTATCGGTACGCCCTAGATCGTACCGATACCCACCAATGTAACTGCTCAAAATGATGAATTAATAGTAAATGGCTTAATGAGGTTTGGAAAGGGCTACATGGGTATGAGATTGAACATAATAAAATTTAGTTTGAGCCTTTGGTTGAACTATGACCTTTGATGCCCTTTTTGAATGGGTTTTCTTTGCCTTGTATTGCATATGGGCCTTGTGAGCCTTAAATTGATTTTATGATTCAATTGTTGGGATCCATATACCCGATGTTTGTACTACAGTATGTGTACGTTCCTCTTAATGTACTCGATGACTAAGTATTTTTTAGTATGAGATAATTGTTATTCGATGGCTATGTGTTTTCGAATATGAGATACCACTACTCAATGGCTAGGTGTTTCTGAGTATACGATGACCCTTACTCGAAGGCTATGTGTTTCCGAGTATGTGTTGTCCCATACTTGATGGCTATGTGTTTTTGAGTAGATGACCCCTTCTAATACCTGATATGCATGTGTTTCCATGTATGTATCTAATAAAGAACCCGATGTCGAGGTGGTCATAGGTTTATAGGTTTGACTACCATTGTGATGGTACTTGTCAACTCCTTTGCTTTTTCATGCCTTACACTCACTACTAATTCTTCATGCTTATTTTTATGAATGTCATGAAGATAATAGAGTAGATATGTACAACTAAGCTTTCTAAGCTCAATGTGCAAATTTGTTGTTTCCATGCGTAGGTTGACAGGTCACCGCTTGGAGGAGCACATCGATAAGGATCTCCCAGCACTGATTCAACTCGAATACAATACTTTGATTTTATTAGTTGGGCTATGTATCTATAGAACCTTATTGTAGTTGGTTTGTAACTCTAAATTATTTCATTTTGAAATACGGTGTTTTAAATCTTACGGAGCTCCACATACTTTTGGGTTTTTAATCTATTTATGAAAACTCTTAATTTAAGATTGATTTAATTATGATTTACGGCTAAACTTGAGGATTTAAATTAAACAAAATTTTATGGGTCATGTTAGAGGTAACCCGAATATGGAATCTCGAATTTGATAAGATCGAGGTGTTACATTTAGTGGTATCAGAGTCTAGGTTTAGCTGGTCATAGGAAATTCCTTGGGTATATAAGAGTTGTTGTAAGGTGTCTAGTGGATACAAACGCCTAAGATTAAGTTTGTACTCTTCCAAGACTAGGAATTTGATGTGTTTCTTATCTTTCCATTTTAAAATGTCGACAGCCACGTTAAGATAGTTACGATCACGATAGTGATTGCCTATTAGAGAGTTGACCCTCTCGGAGTAATAATTTCAGGAAAGAGATTGTCTTGAATCATTAAGATAAGGGTTAGTTGAAAGATTCCGAAGTTGAGGAAGTATCCTTCTTCCGCAATCTGGATGGTGTTTTCATTGGGTGTGTTAGTCATTCTGAAGCTTTCAAATATGTTGTGAGAGTTCTAATGAAGAATCCTCATTGTTATGCGTGAATAATGTTTGTAATACAAGTATCGATAACCTGCTATCAAAATTATCAATGGTTACACGATAGTCAAAGGATCATTCGTCTATTTGGAATAATTCTTGTTGATACTTGGGAAGTATCATTGTCCTTCTTAAGGGAATTTCTCAGAGATAGTGGGCTCAAGGCCCACTAGTTCATATGTTATGTGAGGATACTCGTAAGTTGAGTGAATCGGTTGAAGATTCAAAGTTTGAGAGAAATGGGATTTATCTTAGAAACTCATTACAGACTGAGATTAGATGTTCTACATGTTTGATAGAGTTACCTTCTTAAGAGTTTTTGTATCATGGACATTGATTTGGCTAATCAAGCAGGATGCTAGCTTGTGGCATCGAGATTTGTGCTCAAGGCTTCAAGGTCTTGAGGGAACCAAACTTTTGATGATAAGGAAATTGAACCCTTGCATGCTTATTGTGATTTTTGTATTGGTCGCTGGGAGAATGGCACAACAAGGTTGTGAAACATTCTTAGCCTATGCGATGGATATCAATACAGGAAGTTTGAAGCTTAAGAGCTTTTGAACCGTCAGAGTATTTATTATGCATCATAGAGGAGTCGTCAAGATTTCCTCCATATTAAGGGTGTGATTTAATTTTTAGGTGTGTCCAATTTTGACACCGATGTACATCATTTTTCTCGTATGGCTCCGACCTAATAGAGAAAGTCAGAGATTTAGTTGCGAGGATGCAACTCAAACGCGATTTTTTTGTTTGAGTGTTTCACCCAGGGGTGAACTGGACTTTTTGCTAATAAGAATTGGTTTGTTGATTTGTTTGTAGATCGTCGACAGCTTGTTAAACGAAGGTGGATGATCATTGTCTACCTCCTATGGTGGAGGGCTCATCTAACTGATTGATGAATATCATTGTGTCCTCAGAGTTCGAATTGAGAATGAGATGCTTATAGTTAAGATGTTAGAGACTAGAGAATTCGAGATGATTTTCAGAATGCGTTTTTTTTATCTCATATGTGTTATGGTAACATTGATGTCGGTGTTAATTTGTGGGATGTATTAGTGGTGTTTGGGTGGAAACCACCAGATTTTCTCACAAATATCAGTTTGACGCTCTAGGTGATGTGTGTGAAGGTACGAAGGTTATAGAGAAGTGAGAGATAACAAGATAATTACCGAAATACCTTTATGTGTGAAAGAGACTAATTACCATATGATTAGTTAAAAAGAAAAAAAATTGAGATTTTTTAAATGCTTTTTGTTCGGGTTATAGTTTCCTTGGGGTGGACTGAGGAGCAATAGTTGAACCCAAGCAATCCAAGATCATTTTGGTTGAAGCAGTAGTATTGACTCATTTGGGGTCGAAAAAGATTTAAAATTCTTTGAGAATGTCTTGTTTTGTTTAAGAGAACATATACGTATGTAAGAAAAGAGAGTGTTATGTTTACCGAAACATCAAGGAGTTTAGAGTACATGTTTGCTAGAAAGCTGAGTTTAGAGACAACAACATAGGTCGAGGTAGTGGATATCTGTTAATCGGGTTATTGACCACCTCCCAAGTATAGTGAACTTGATAAGAGATGGATTGTATGAAGTTCTATTCGGTTTAAAGTATCATGCTGCTCATGTGAATCAACCAATGATTGCAAGTGATGGCCGTATGAGGGAGTACTGATACTAGCTCTATGTTGTACTGATACTTGATTCATCTGGTATCGGTACTAATTGACCAATACTGGCACATATGTGTTTTATTAGTTAAGCTCTAAGTTGAGAATTGGTTAGCTCTAAGACCGTGAAAAGTAACAGTTGATTGTAATTAAGAGGGTACAATGTTATGGTTGGATCTAGGTTCGATGATTTCCAATGGACCTTGTGATCTATGGTGTGTGCCTTAGAAAGTATATATATATATAGGAGATTCTTCGCATGTAGTACAATGGGAAGTACATGGCGTATTTTGAGCGACAAGTATACCAACTTTCAATGTGTGTATCGGTGGACATTAAATAGATGTGTGTCTGAGACCATTGGTAAGTGTTTGACTTGCCATTAGTTGGGAGTCAAACATCAATTCTCTTAGAGTTGGTTGAGATGCTTCGAGATTTCCTTAAAGAGAAATTAGATAAAATGACCGTGGATTTTGTTAAAAGATTTTCAGTTCACATATTCGATGGGATTACGTTTTGAGTAATGATATATTTCTTGGTAAGTATTACGGTTAATTTCACTATGGACGAAATCTAGGTGGAAATCATACTTGGAATGAACGTGGTTCAGGTTGTATGACACCGTACGACACTATAGTGTGTACATTCCTATCTTTTGATGCAAAATTTGAGGTTCATAGTGGAACTTTATCCCTTGGTGGGATTTCACGCTGTGATAGATCCTAGTGAATGTTCAGATAACACCTTGCATGACACGATATAGTTTTGAGCATAAGACTCTATCTCGGGGACCGAGTTAGTAGGAGCTATAATAGTTACCGATTCTAATAAATATATTGATGTGTAAGATCAGTTCTTGAGACGAGTTAAAAAAAACTTTCGCATTCAGAAGTCTTGCGCCGAGCAAGCAAGTATATTGATAAAGGATTATTCTCAGAGTTAGAGTTTCATTCTAGGAGTCACCGTGAGAGGGATCGTTCCATTCGGTTGTATTGACTTCTTGACCCCCTACTTCTTTAGATCGTGCAAGATTGTGGAAAGATCTAGTTGTACATTCACCTTCTTGGGTTGTGTTGTATGAGTTAGATTTCATCGATGACGTGTTCATGTGATGAATTTTATGAGGTAACAGTGAATTATTCCATGCCTTTGGTAATGCACCAATCAAAAATGATTTCAATTAAAAGAAAAAATCTATTAAGATTGTGCTTGTATTGTTAGAAACACAAGAGTTGCAATTTTTAAGCGTTGAGAGAAATCAGAGTAGCGTAGCAAAAACTATTTGAGAGCTTAGAAGAATTATTAAAGTTTAGCACCTTCTTCTTAGTTATGGGTACAAATTTTGAGGAAGAGCACTCATCTTCTCTACATGGCTCACGACAAGAGAGAGAGAGAAAGATAAGAGCACTCAACTTTATTTCAAATTTTCTCCCAAATTGATTAGAATTTGGCTTTAAGTGTGAAATGCAAAAATGTTTATCTCTTCATTCTCTTTAAGATGAGTGTATTATTGAAGGCTATTAGTTAAGTTTATGTAAACCCTAAATTTCAATGGAGATCTTAGAGTGATAAAGTTTGGGTCTTGATGGAGAAAATATAAATTGAGGGTGAATTGTGAAAGAAGATGAGTATTTGAGTTGTGTTTTGGATAAACCTTAAAGTATTTCATAAATATTCTTGGGAGATCTTATTGTGGGTTTTTAAAGGATTGATTTTAAGTAGGATTCAAGTTTAGTTGGTTAATTAAAATAATTAGTGATCTTTATTAATCTTTTAGTAATATAATAATTTGTTCTTATGCTTATTGGCTTAGTGGAAGAATTGGAGAAACTTCTAACACCAAGGGGAAAGAGAAAAGTAGTAAAGAATTGGTCAATGGTTGCCCTCGGAGTCTATGCTTAAGGTTTGTACATCTCGAACTTCAAAGTACTTCTTGCCTTTCATAATCGTGATTGCTTTGCATGTTTAAGAATTGTTGAGCTGTTTGGGTGTTTAAGCATGTTGACTGATAATTGTGTGAAAGTACTATTTTTCCTACCCTTTTTACTCACATTATTGTTAGACTTAAGCTCATTTTAGTTGCATTTGTAGTCATTCATGCATAAGTTCATAGTTTCCTAGTTCAATGTGCTTGGCCATGCATTTTATTACTTTTTGTAGAAAAAATGCTGCACTTTTGCTCGTTTGTCTGCAGGACGAATTGCCAAGCCAATTGCCGAAGTCTATCATGGCATTAAAGGGATCAAAGTGGTTAGGATCTCCAACCGCCCAATTCAAATTCAAATGCAAATGATAAATCCCCAATTTTTATTTATTTATCAGCTACATTATCTCTCACATTTGAAATTCAAAATGAAAGCCCTATCTCCACCAAATTCTCACGCAAAAAACTCTCCTCCAAACCTATTTAAAGGGATCGAAACACATGAAGTGAGAAGAGAAAATTGGGGGAAATCATATCGAAAGAGAGATCAAGTGGAAAGCTGATTATGGGAGTGATTGATTAAGGATTTCATCTCCTCTCTTCTTTCTTAGTTTTAATCGCACATCATCTACCATGTTTGGGAAATTTTCCTTCATATTTTCTTTCCACCCAACCATGAACTAAATTAGATGGTTTAGGTTATAAGGTTTTGAGAGGATTTTACATGGATGATTTGATTTTGGTTTAAGGTTAAATGCACAATGTTGATTAAATTCTTGTTCATGCAAATTGAGAAGTTTAGAGATAAACACTTGGGGTGAGAATCATTTGTTGAAACTTAAATCCCTAAATTGGTGATAGCACAAGGGAGAGCGAGATCAGTTAAGGATTCATGAGAAGGAATCATTCCAATGAAGTGACAGCCATTCCTCAACCGAGTTGTTTTCCAAACATTACGAGAGTTGATAGAGATCAGCGGACCGAATTGATTCTAGGTTTCCTAATATTGCAAGAGCTGAAGGAAGTCAATTCCCTCTTGAACCAAGTTTTCAAAAAGTGACAAAGTGAATGAGCTTGGCGACGGGGAGAATTTCAAGTGGCTAACAAGAGTTCAAGGAAAGACGATATTTATTCTTGGTAAAGTAACGTGTGACAGACGTGTCACCAAGATTTGCACAAGCGTCAGCCCTTCAAGTTAGAAATAATATGAAGGTAGTGAAGAAAACTCTGCCGAGCATTGAAGACACAATTGGCTTGCCACGACATCACACTTGCCGCAACAATTAACTTGCCAGGGTAATCATTCACCGAGAAGGGTCCTACACCGACTCAACCACTTGCGATTGCATTTCACTGGTCACGAAGAGTCATACTTCCAGCAAACTACTTGCTTGGGCAATTACTTGCCACAACAATCTACTTGCCTCCGACATTCAACTTGCTAAAACAACTTATCCGACATACTCTCAATCCTAATAACCCAACCAACTCTCTCATTGATTACTTCATTTCCCTTACAATCTTTAGTTATTTGTTTTATTTTTCTATCACCATCTATCATCACAACTATTCTCTTATTTCAGTGTAAGGAGTTAAGAGTCCAAGTCCTTCAGACCAGTCCCTGTGGAGAAGATACTCTATATTCATTACTTTATTACTAGCGACGTGTTCGCTTACGCATTTGCGTAGCACTCAAAACACGCAACAAGTTTTTGGCGCCATTATCGGGGACTTGCAAATGTGACTTTACTTTAATTTCTTACATTACTTTTTTCTTTCTTTTTTTATTTTGTTATTTGTTTCAAGTGGCTAACACCCTTTGGTTCTGCATCTGTGTATGACTAGGGCAAGTCTAACAGCACAAGACTATCCACTTGAACCTGAGATTGAATGTGTACTCCGTAAGAGAATAAGAGAACTACGCTCAATTATGGCAGATCCAATTGCCAATGGCAATCAAAATGCAACGGCAAAAGGCAATGCAGTCGTAGCAGATCAACCAGTTTGAGAATGAAACAGACCCATTCGAGATCACTTACTACCAGACCTTGGTGATCTCAATCCAGGAATTGCTACTCTTGAGATTCAAGCCGCAAACTTTGAATTGAATCCCGCAATGTTCAATATGCTAAATTCAATTGGGAAATTTGGCGGCTTGGCAAACAAAGATGCCAGACAACATCTAAGATCTTTCTTAGAGGTTTTCAATTCTTTCAAAAAACAAGGAGTCCATGAGGATGTCCTTAGACTTAGACTTTTTCCCTATTCACTGAGGGATAGGGAATGAACATGGTTCAACTGCATATCACCAGACACTCTAGAATCTTGGATAGATCTATGCCAAAGTTTCATTGTCAGGTACAAGTCTACTAGCATGACAGATAAATTGAGTAATAATATCACTTATTTCCGTCAAGTAGATGACAAATCGATTTACAAGGCTTGGGATCATTACAAAGAGCTTCTTCGCAAGTTTCCTATGCATGGATTCTAAAAATGGACGCAAGTAGTGATGTTCTACAATAGAGTCAACGCACAAACTAGGACGATGGTAGATGCCTCGGCAAATGGAACACTCGTAGATAAATCACCAGAAGAAACATTTGAGATTCTTGATAGACTTGCCAAATATGAATATCAATTTCCAACCGCTAGGAAGGGACAAGCAAGGTGATATGCCACGGTAATTGATCTTGATTCAACTGATGCCATCTCAGCACAACCAATATGGTTAAGAATATGTAGCGTCCCAACAATACACAAGAGGTAAAGGTAGTAGATTCATCTTGTGATTTTTGTAATGATAACCATGATTCTTTTGAGTGTCCACAGAACCCAAAAACCAATTTTTATGTTGGAAACTACAACAGAAACAATAATCCATATTCTAACACATATAATCTGGGATAAAAGCAGTATCTAAACTTCTCATGAAATAATCAGAATGGCTACAACAATACATTTCGACTGAATACTGAAGCATCAGGATTCCAACAGAACATGCCATGGCAACAAAATCAATTACCCCGGCAAAAATCAACAGCTAGTTTTTTTGGAAATCACTCTCAATGCTTTTATGCTTAAAACTGAATCTTATATGGCTGAAACTAGCAATTTCATGAAAAGACTGACTCTTTTATGAATAGGACAAAAATTCAGATACAAAGTCAAGAAGCAACAATTAAGTCTTTAGAAACTCAAGTTGGACAGTTTGCCCAAGCCTTAAGCAAGAGGCCACAAGGAACCTTGCCCAGCAATGCTGAGGTTGCACGAGGTTCAGGCCATGAGCAGTGTAAAGTAATCACTACCAAAAGCAAAGCGAAGGTGGGTAAAGATCTTATCCAAGCCAAAGAGGAAGAACATACGTTGAATGGTAAAGAAGAGTCTTTAAAAGCGAATGCCACGACGATTCCATATGTCGCGACAAGTCCATCTATTACAGCCAATCCAGTCGAGATGAGTGAAGACAAAGAGAACATACCGCCACCACCATTTCCATAGAGGTTAAAGAAGTAGAAGAATGAGTACCAGTTTAAGAAGTTTCTTGACATTCTTAAACAAGTCCATATGAACTTACCACTGGTTGAGGCAATCGAGCAGATACTGAATTATGCCAAGTTCCTTAAAGAAATAGTATCTAAGCGTAAGAGGTTGAGCGAGTTTGAGACAGTTGCCTTGATAGAAAGATGTATGGATCTGTCACACAACCAATTGCCTCCTAAGCTTAAAGATCCAGACAATTTCACAATACCATGTTCTATTGGCGAGCATTATATTAGAAAAGCTCTATGTGACCTTGGAGCAAGCATAAATCTTATGCCCAAATTTGTGTTTCAACGATTAGGTATAGGCAAGGCGATGCCCACCATAGTCATGCTGCAGCTTGTCGATAGATCATATGTACATCCCAAGGGAAAAATTAAAGATATTCTAGTAAGAGTTGATAAGTTTATTTCCCCACTGATTTTATTGTTTTGGACTGTGAAGCAAATGAGTTTGCACCCATCATTCTTAAGAGACCATTCTTAGCAACATGGAGGACTTTGATCGACGTTGAAAGAGAAGAACTCGCCATGAGGGTGAATGAGTAGCAAGTCACACTCAGAGTGTTCAAAACATTCAAGGATTCTGACGATCCAGAAAAATGCCAAGCAATAAAAGCAACGACAATGTTCAACTTCGACGTAGAAACTCAGATTGCTGACTGTTTACCCAGACTTGAAGGAAACAATGACGCAGATGACCACTTCGAGACCCATACCACGTTCCTAGATGAACAGCTGCTAATTACCAAGATGATTCTCTGGTGTGCTGATATAGTAAATTTTCTTGTAAATGCTATTTTACCTCATAATCTTTCTTATCTGGGGAAGAAGCGGTTCCTACACAATGCTAAGAATTATTGTTGGGACGAGCCTCTTTTGTTTAAACAATATGAAGATCAGATTATGAGAAGATGCATTCCTGAAGAAGAGCAAAAAAATATACTCCAACAATGTCACTCGTCATCCTATGGAGGTCATTTTGGAGGAACTCGCACAGTAGCAAAAGTCTTACAGTCAAGCTTTTATTGGCCTACTCTCTACAAGTATGCTCATAAGTTTTACAAGTAATGTGATCGATGTCAAAGAACTGGGAATATTTCAAGACGGCATGAGATGCCATTGCAGAACATCCTTGAGGTAGAATTGTTTGACGTTTGGGGCATTGACTTTATGGGGCCATTTCCATCATTATATGGCAACCTTTAAATTCTACTTGCTGTGGACTATGTGTCCAAGTGGGTTGAAGCAGTTGCAACCCCCAGAAATGACGCAAAGACTGTTCAAAGTTTTCTACAAAAGAACATATTCTTACAGTTTGGAGCGCTGAATGTAATTATCAGTGATAAGGGTAAGAATTTTGACAACAAACTTATTGCCAAGGTGTTGCTACGTTTTGGGTTACACATAAAATTGCCACGACATATCACCTGCAAACCAATGGGCAAGCCAAGATCTCTAACCGAGAATTAAAGATTATTTTGGCTTTGAGAGGCTAGATGATGCTCTTTGGGCTTACCAAACTGCATATAAGACACGCTTGGGCACGACTCCATATAGACTTGTCTACGAAAAAATTTGCCACCTTCTTGTAGAGATCGAGCATAAAGCTTATTGGGCCATCTCAACAATGAATATGGATTGGGAGAAAGCCAGGAAGAGGTGTTTGTTGGACCTGAATGTGATTGAAGAGTTTCGCGCATCTACGTATGACAATGCCAAGCTGTACAAGAAGAAAACAAAACGCTGGATGACAGAAAGATTTTTCCACAACAATTCTTGTCAGGGCAAATGATGCTTCTTTATAATTCATGCCTTAAACTCTTTCTAGGTAGACTTAAATCACGATGGACTGGACAATTCGAGGGGTTAAACCCAACTCCCATGGTGCCGTTGTGATTCGAATGATCAAGAATGGATCCGAGTTCAAGGTCAATGGGCAAAGATTAAAGCACTATGTTGGATGCCATGTTGAGAGAGACAAGCTCACAATCTCCTTGGGAGATACATGAAAATGCTCTCGCTAAGGATTTTTCATTTTATTTTTTAGTTATTTTTTGGACTTGTTATTTTTGGATTTTTGTTATTTTAATTTGTTTTGAGATTTTTCTTATTTATTTTTATTATTTAAATTTTTGGTTAGTTGGACTTTTTGGTTTTAAATTTTTAATTTGTTATTTTCAGTTAGTTAGGTTGTTTATTGTTTTTGAATTTTAAATTGTGTTATTTCTTTTATTTCTTTTTGAATTTTAAATTTAAACCATTTCTCTTTTTATTATCCATTCTTGTGTTTTTGTTTTTGTTTTATTTTATTTTATTTTAATCTTTATCTTTATCTTTTTTTTAGGTCAAGAGTTTAAATTGGAGAATAATTGAAGAAGTGTTGGGATTTTATTTCAAGAGAGATCAAGGGCCGATAGGTTATTGTAGGTTTAAATACCTAATTTTGTTCAAACCCTAAAATTATTTCATCTATTTTTCTTCTACCCTAGCCGCACTACTCTTTCCCTTCCCATCGTTGTATGCTTTTTCACCCATTGGTGAGACATCATTCAACCTTTCACCTTTCCATCACTCGTCATTCACTTCACCATTATAACACCAACCTTCCATCTCTCCCATTCATTTACTCTCTCATATTCACTTCATCTTCTTCCCACTTTCTTTTCCCTATTTTTGAAATTTTGAGTTTTTCTTTTGTTTTTCTTCTTGAATAGAAATCATATTTACAAACCTCAAAACCATGGATGAAATTTGTCCCTCACGCACACCACAACCGTCATACTGTAAGTTCACCACCGTGGCCGTGCAGAAGCGGTTCGAAGAGAAGTTTGCAACAAGACGAGTTTGGGGGGAGCAAGGCTTTGCCTATGACATGCCACACCCGAGTTTCGGTCTTGAGGAGTCCATATATGCCATGATCGAGAGTCATAAATGGCCAATATTCTGTGAACATCTGGCCGGAGTAAACGTCTCATGGTTAAGACAATTTTACTCTCATATTTTCTAGTCCAGATAACCCTATCGTATTTAAACGTGGCAGGGTTATTCTTCTCGACGCTACTACCATCAACGCCTATTATGGTTTGTTTTTCAAAGAAGATGAACATGCAAAGTTCATGGAGAATGTGACTCGCAAGAAGATGGATCAAGTTTTGAAGGATCTTACCTTGAAAGGAACAGAATGGAACAAGGGAGAACTCAAGGGAACAGTAAATCGCATTATGCTAAAACATGAAGCTAAGTTGTGGATTAATTTTATTAAGACTCGTTTAATGCCTACCACACACAACACCATTGTTTTGTTGTCTCGATTGTTATTGTTGCACTATATTATTCATAAGCATGTTATCAATGTTGGGCAAATAATTGTGAATGAAATTTATGCATGCAGTAAAAAGGACGTAGAAGCCTTATATTTTCCAAATTTAATATCTATTTTGTGTGAGAAAGAAAAGGTACGAATCGAGCCAACCGATGAATGACTGCCAAAGTGGAGTGGGTGGAAAAAGACGTAGTACATAAGAGTAATGAAAGAAGGAATGCCACGACCAAAACCAACTATCCTAGTTGCCCCAGCAAGTGCACATGTCGCGAAAAAAGACACTGCACCAAAAGAGTTTGCCTCGACAAGTTCTCAAGGGGTGGTCAATCTATTACGCCCTTTGTTGGAGAAGTTAGAGCGCATGGAGGAGCAAGAGATGCAGCTCATGCGTTATATTAAGGATCGGGATGTTGCACTAGCACAAATTATCTTGGAGAAGTACCCCGATTGCCAAGTACCATTCTCCGTGTTTCCTAAAGAGTTACTTGCCACGGCAAGTGAGGCTGGCAAGTCTGGCCCAGCTGAGAAAGAAACTGCCACAACAACTGATGCCAAGAATAAAGGTAAGAAATCAGTGACTGAACCTATGCAAACTGAACCATTTGTTGATCTTGCAGATTTTGAAGACACCACTTCTACACCGTTGATGTCCCTACAATCGGATGAGCTACCACAAAAACCAACGAAGCGTAAAGCTTTACCACTTAAGGAAGTCGACACGATAGGTGAATTGGAGGAGGAGGTAAAGGAGACCGAATCTTCAACCCTTGCACCACCAGCAAGACAACAACCAGCACGTATTGGAAAGCATGTTAAGCACATGGCCATCAGGAAACCACGAGCTAGAGGTGATGACCTCTCTGACTAGCATTTGCATTCTCATTTTTTTGCTTTTTTTTTATTTTCATGCATTGAGGCCAATGCTTTCCTCGAGTTTGGGGGGGGGGATTGTCTTGGTTGTTTCATGTTTAGTTGCACTTGCATTCATTTGTTTTTAGTTAGTGTCACTTGCCATGATAGTTTGCCTGACTGAACTTGTTAATAACCTACTGTGATATCTAATGACGATTTATTTGCCGTGACATTAGGTTAAGAGAACTTTAGACTCTAGGCTTAGCATGGAAAGTTGCTTAGGATTTCGTTATGATGCAGCTTTAATAAACACTGTTGTGACTGGTTAATTTAGGAGAACCTAGTGAACCTTAGGTAAGTAAATATTAAAGAAATGCTAGAGGTGCCCGAAATTGGCTCTAGTCTTAGAGGTTTTAAAAATGCTAGAGGTGCCTATCTGGCTCTTGTACACAAAAAATGCTAGAGGTACCCAAAATTGGCTCTAGTTAGATCGCTTGCCTAGGTAAGTTAATAATACTAAGGTTTTTCTTCGAACTTCTATGATTATCTTGTACATGATTACATACACACTTCACTTGCATCATACTAAATTTTTTAGTAATCTTTCTATATTTTTCCTAGAGTCACAAAGGTAATTAATGCTAGTTGCCCCGGTTCTGAGGATTGAAGTCAGATATGCAACTTGTTTGTGATTGGTAAATGCCTTGGCAGGTGATGGTTAGTTTTGCATTGCTTGAGGACAAGCACTAGTTCGAGTTTGAGAATGTGATAAGTGTGTAAAAGTACTATTTTTCATACCCTTTTTACTTACATTATTGTTAGACTTAAGCTTATTTTAGTTGCATTTATAGTCATTCATGCATAAGTTCGTAGTTTCCTAGTTCAATGTGCTTGGCCATGCATTTTATTACTTTTTGTAGAAAAAATGTTGCTCTTTTGCTCCTTTGTGTGCAAGACGAGTTGCCGAGCCAATTGCCGAAGTCTGCCATGGCGTTGAAGGGATCAAAGCGGTTAGAATCTCCAACCACCCAATTCAAATTCAAATAGAAAAGATAAATCCCCAATTTTTATTTATTTATCAACTACATTATCTCACATATTTGAAATTCAAAATGGAAGCCCTATCTCCACCAAATTCTCATGCAACAAACTCTCATCCACACCTATTTAAAGGGATCGAAACACATGAAGAGATAAGAGAAAATTGGGGGAAATCGGATCGAGAGAGAGATCAATGGGATCATGGGAGTGATTGGATTGAGGAATTCATCTCCTCTCTTTTTTCTTAGTTTGTAATCGCACATCATCCACCATGTTCGGGGAATAGTCCTTCGTATTTTCTTTCCACCCAACCATGAACTAAATTAGATAATTTGGGTTATTAGGTTTTGAGAGGATTTTGTATAGATGATTTGATTTCGATTTAAGGTTAAATGCACAATGTTGATTCAATTCTTGTTCTTGCATATTGAGTAGTTTAGAGATAAACACAGTGTGAATCAGTTGTTGAAACTCAAATCCCTAAATCGGTGACAACACAAGGGAGAACGAGATCAATGAAGGATTCGTGAGAAGAAATCATTCTAATAAAGTGACAGCCATTGGAGGTTCCTCAACCGAGTTAATTTCCAAACATTACGAGAGATGATGGAGATTAAATGACCAAATTGAATCCGGGTTTCCTAACATTGTGAGAGCTGAAGGAAATCAATTCCCTCTTGAACCAAGTTTTCAAAAAGTGAAAAAGTTAAGGAGCTTAAAAACGGGGAGAATTTCAAGCAGCTAACAAGAGTTCAAGGAAAAGCGGTGTTCATTCTTGGTAAAGTAACGTGTGACAGACGTATCACCAAGATTTGCGCAAGCGTCAGCTCTTCAAGTTAGAAATAACGTGAAGGCAGTGAAGAACACTCTGTCAAACATTGAATACACAATTGGCTTGCCACGACATCGCAATTGCCGCAACAATTAACTTGCCAGGGCAACCATTTGCCGAGAAGGGTTCTACTATGCCTCAAGCACTTGCGATTGCATTTCACTGGTCACGGAGAGTCCTACTTCCAGCAAACTATTTTCCTGGGCAATTACTTGCCACGAAAATCTACTTGCCTCAACATTACACTTTCCTCCGACATTCAACTTGCCAAAGCAACTCATCCGGCATACTCTCAATCCTAATAATCCAACCAACTCTATCATTGATTACTTCATTTCCTTTACAATTTTTAGTTATTTATTTTATTTTTCTATCACCATCTATCATCGCAACTATTCTCTTATTTCAATGCAAGGAGTTAATAGTCCAAGTCCTTCAGGCCAGTCCCTGTGGAGACGATACTCTATATTCCTTACTTTATTACTTGCGACGTGTTCACTTGCACATTTGCATAACACTCAAAACAAGCAACATTGCCCATTGGATGCTCTTGAGATAATTGTTCTTTTCGTTAAAACGTGATTAAATGGCCATGGCATACTAATAAAATCCTAATAGGCTTTAGAAAACATAAAACTACTTATATGGATCGAATTTAGGGGTTTTAAGTTGAATTCCTGAGCATGAGAAACCATGATAAAATTTAGTTTGAGCTTTTGGTTGAACTATGACCTTCGTTGCCCTTTTTGAATGGCTTTTCTTAGCCTTATATTGCATATGGGCCTTGTGAGCCTTAAATTGATTTCATGATTCAATTGTTGGGATCCGGATACCCATGGGTTGTACTGCAGTACGTGTACATTCCTCTTAATATACTCAATGGATAAGTGTTTTCAAGTACGAGATACTCATTATTCGATGGCTAAGTGTTTCAGAATATGAGATATCACTACTCGATGGCTAGGTGTTTTTGAGTATGCGATGACCCTTACTCGAAGCCTATTTGTTTATGAGTATGTTTTGTCCCCTACTCAATGTCGATGTGTTTCTGAGTAGATGACCCCTGTTACTACCCGATGGCTAGGTTTTTTCAGGTATGTAACCAATGAGTGACCTGATGTCGAGGTGGTCCCAGGTTTATAGGTTTATAGCATGATTACTTTTATGAACATCATGAAGTATAGTAGAGTACATATGTAACACTGAGCTTTGTAAGCTCAGCATGCGTATTTGTTGTTTTCGTACGTAGGTTGATAGGTCACCGCTTGGAGGAGCACATCGACAAGGATCTCCCAGCATCGATTCAAATCGAGCACAATACTTTTATTTTAGTAGTTGGGCTATGTATCCATAAAACCTTATTGTAGTTGGTCTATAACTTTAAATTATTTCATTCTAAAATACGATGTTTTAATTTTTACATAGCTCCACATACTTTTGGGTTTTGAATCTATTTTTGAAAACTCTTAATTTAAGATTGGCTTAATTATGATTTATGGCTAAACTTGAGGTTTTAAATTGAACGAAATTTTAAGGGTCAGGTTAGAGGTAACCTGAATGTGGCGTCTCAGATCTGGTGGGATCGAGGTGTTACAACGACAGCGACGACAACCATCGATCAACTCGTCTCGATGAGCCCGACTCAATGATATCGGTGGTGAGGTGCACGGCGGTGCAAACGATAGCAGATCGAAGTTCAAGACTCTCTATCTCCTACTTTTCTCTTACTTTTCTCTTTCCTCTCCCACTTTTCACTTTCTCTCTCCAAAAATAAAAATATCTTATTCATTATTCAGCCACTTTAATTTAAATACACCAACCCCAGCAAAATGGTTAAACCAATTAATTGAACCTTAATATTCCCAACTGTTTTCACTTTAAGCTCCAAATTAATATCCATCACAAAATACTCCATAAATTCATCAAATTGGCTTCTAGCCTAAGCTTTCTTTTATTTGAACCACAAAATAAAAGGCCCGAAACCCAGGTCCGAAACCCGATTCGTTAACCCCAAAAATTGGGCCGTTACAAACATAATGAAAAAAAAATTCAAGCTAAATTAATTGAGTTGGGAATTTATTCCTAGGATTTGGAAAAATTACAAGGCAAGCCCCTTTAGAACCTTAAGGTTTACATAATAGCTCGTAAATTTATCTCTGAATTTATAATGGTCCAAAATTCAATAGTGGGTAATGGGGCGGGCGGATGCAGGGCATGCAAATATGGAGCGAGTAAGGCCTCAAATCCATCATCTACCCACGACGAGTATGACTTTTACATCCACACCAGTCCACTACCCATCAAACTCACACCCATATCCCCTCTAACTAGGACGGGTGTGATGCAAAATCCTTGAAATTGTACTTATTTATCATATTTACCACTCCCGTAACTTGTATCCATCCATGTTCAACTGGGTGCCAAATAAAACGATTCCCCATAAAACTTGCTCACTAACGTCCCTAGATATGAGATGCATTTTGAAACTACAAGGTCATCAAATATTAAATTCATTATTTATTTAATAAGAAAGATGTCATAAATGGTGGATTTTATTTTCTTGTAACTCTCATGAATTACTTCATTTCCATTGTTTTTTCTGTTTATGTTGGCTTTTTTTGTCTTTTCCTTTCTTTTTGTGAATTTTGCAGCCCAAACAACCCCTTGATTTTCTTCCTTTTTAAAACCCAAATTGGAGGAAATTAAGAAGAAAGGAAATGCAAAGATTTTGTACTTTTTAAAATAGAGTAAATATATAAGAAAATTTTATAGTAAACGTCATGTATCGATACGTACCACTAGTCAAACGTACCAATATACAACATTAGCTATTCTAATAACTTTTGAAATTATGGTGATTATTCCTTTTTAAGAATAAAATATGTTAAAACACCTTTTGTGCCATATTTCAGATTTTTTATTTTTAATTCAAAAATAATAATGTTGTATTAAAAAATAATTCCTAATCCAACTTTTTAATTAAAAAAATCTTAAAAAACAAAAAAAATTAACATATTTTACCCTCGAAAAGAAATAATTACTCTTTAGGTCCTCATAATTTCAAAAGTTATTAAAATAATTAATGGTGCATATTAATACATATAATTAAAGGTACATATCAGTACATGGTGTTTACTCCAGACTCCTCTTATATTTATTTACACTTGACTGTATATTTATTTTTTAAAAATCAAAATTTAAATTCCTAGCTTTAAAATATAAACCATAAACCATATATTCTAAACCCAATGACCTAAACCTCTAAATCCTAAACTAAGTCTCTAACTCCTACAACAAAAAGAATTGTGTAGTCTAAACAACATTTATATTGAATATTTTCCTTTTAAATATATTATTACACTTTTGCATTGGTGTATTAGATAACCCCTTTAATTATTTTTATGCTTTTAACTAGTTGAAATTCGACCCTAATTCACCATCCAACAACTCCAATAACTTACTAGTTCCTTTGTAAATAACATTCTTATTTTTTAATACAATATAAATAGATTATTAAATGCTTTTTTGGGCTTTTGTATTTTATAAATCTAGATTTAACAAATAACTATAAATTCTTTTGATAACATTCTTAGTTTCCTGAGGTAAACTAGAAATGTAACACCCTAAAATATATATATAAATAAATAGAAGAAGGAGAAAGGGAGATTTGAAGCAGGCAAGGTTCGAACCCAAACCCTCCCGTTTCCACAGTATTAAACCACTGAGCCAAATGCTCATTTCTATTTTTGCCTGGAAAAAATATTTGAATTAAGTTTGAGAAGTCTATATAATCAGATTTAATAACCTATTCGACCCCTCACCTACCCCATTTAATGCTTTCCCCAATTATCCAGATATTTTCCCCTCTCTCCTGACCCCTCATCAACTCCCCATTTCCAGTCATTCTCGATCTCTGTCACCATCGCAGAGTGGTCATCATCGCCGCCTCAGATCGAAGCACCGTCGCACCCCGACCCCGACCCGTCCTCCACTCACGGTAAGCTATCACCAGTTGTCGTGGAGATCCATTTGAAGTTTTGGAATTCAAACACAAACCTTTCCATTTATTTTTGGCCGTTTTTTGACACCATCTAGCGTCGTGGCATGAAACCGAGGCCATCGTCGTGCTCAGCAAGTCGAGGTGAGCAAAACCCCTCTAATCGATCATCGTTCTGACATCGGTAGAGGCTTCATTGGAGCTTCACGTATTCTGACCATATTTTTCATTTCGGGGCTTTTTCCAATAAGATTTCATCTTGTTTCGAGTTGTTAATGAATGGTTAGTTTTTTTTTTTGGATTGATAAGCTGTAATTTTTTTTGGTAGAATCGCGACTTTTGTAGTAATCATTGACTTTTCCTGCGATCATCTGATAGTTTGATTATCTGGGGTAAGTGGATTGGTTCAAAATATGGCCCAAAAGCTTGAGTCGCCTGAACCTGCTAATTCGGTCTGAGCCCATCATCATCCAAGCCCTGGTCCAAAATATCTAACCCGGTCAAACGTATATTTGACCCGATCTGATCCGAGCCTGAGTTTGACCTGTTTGACCCAAACCAGTCTAAGTCAAATCATCCGAGTCAACTTGTCCGAGTCGACTGTTGACTTTAACCAAAATGTCAATTTTTTTTGAAAACCCTTATTTTACATTTTTAACGTCCTGAGTCTATTTTTTAAGTCTGTTTCGTGAAATTCTAATTCGAAAGCCTCCAAATCTAACCTTGAACCCAAGCTTGCTTATGTAATTAATTATTCAATTCAAGAGCAATGTAATTGAATGAAGGACTGATTATGGATTATGTTTTATTGAAGGTATTCGTAAATCTTGATATCTGAGATTTTGGAGGGATGTCAAGTTCGAAGATGAATGAAGAGAATTTTAAGTGTTGACTGTTGTGGCTTGGAATCAAGGTGACATGATGGTATTTCTCTAATACATGCATGATTATGATTAAGCGTACTATTAGCTCTGCTTAAGTTAAATCTATTACGAGAATATAAGAAGGGTAATCTAGACAAGATCGTAGATTTGAATAAGAAGTTTGATAATCAAGAGGATCTCTGAGTTCAGTAAATAATTAACATTCAGTAAATCTCTAATTTTGATTATTCATGTCAATGGAATTAATTTCTAAAATAATTGGATATGAAATGACAAATATACCCCAAACTAAGGAAATAATCTAGAATCTCCGCTTGATTTGATAAAACAACTACGTTATCTGAAATCCTTGAACTGCTGGGAAAGATTTCAGTATCATGATTCTAATATGTGAGATAACAAAAATACTTGGATTTTTCTTGAATTTTGGATAAAACTTTGAAGATAAAATCACTGGGAGTACTTCAGAATTCTGAGTTGACCTAAATGACAGAAAGATTGAATTAATTGATCAGAATGAATGTAATGACCGAAATGACTAAAATATTCTCAGACACTAAATTTGCTAAATTAACCAAAAGGACGAATATATCCTTGAGTTTTGAAATGAATGGAAGGACCAAAAGGACCAGAATGACTAATAGGACCAAAATGATCGAAATATATTCGAGCACCAAAACTTATAAAACAACTAAAATATCTGATAAGTGTTCAAAAGTACTATTTTTATTACCCTTTTTACTCATATTATTGTTAGACTTAAGCTCATATTAGTTGCATAATTAGTTATTCATGCATTAATTCATGTTTCTTTCCACTATTGAGCTTGATTACATAACTTGGTGATTTTTGTGGAAAAAGATGCTGCTTTGGTGTGTTTTTGTGTGTGTATGTGCAGGATCACTTGCCAAAACAATGCCGAGCTAGTTGCTAGGGCAATGCATGAAGGATATGCCGAGCTAGTTGCCAGGGCAATGCATGAAGGAGACGCCGAGCCAGTTGCCATGGCAATTGTCGACAAAGAAAAGATGCAATAGGGATGTCGAAATTAATGACTAGACAAGCCCAAGATGACGTGGAGCAAAGCCCAAACCCAAAGGAATTTGATTTCCATGCAGAGATTAAAGAAGAATTAAATTCCAAGAAGATAGGAGAAGTTCTAGTAGGAATACAATTATAATAAAGAATTATATTCTTTAAAGATAATTTAATTCCAACTTAAACTCCTCCTCAAAGAAGGACTTTGGCCTAGCCCTATAAATAGCAAGGAGATTTCAACAATCCAGAGAGAGAAAAATAGAGAAATTTCGAGAGAGAGCAAGAGGGAAATTTCGACAAGATAGCAAGGAGGGGAAATTTCGACTTCTTCTTCTTCTTTGCTTCCATTAGATTCATGGTTTGGGGATTATTCTTTGTATATCTTTTGAACCCAACCATGAACTAACTTGATTGGTTGGGGTTATTGTGTTTTGTTGTTGTGAGAAACAATTGGATTTTGTTTAGGTAATAAGAGTTTGCACTTTTCTATTCAAGGTTTACTCATTCTTGGCTTTTATTCTTGTTTGCGAGTGAATTGGGAGAGGATCTCGTAACTTCATCTATTTATCTAATATCGGGAGAGTTAGATTCAAGAAACGAATGAGTATGGTCTTTATTCAATCTATTGATGGTGAAGATTAATCCCGCTTAGGAATAAGTTAAGGATTTCAACGGCTAAGAGGAGCGCAAGATTGGTTGTTGTTCACCCTTGATTCACGCAGGGATGTATTATCAAGGCATGCACAAGTAGCTAGAGTTTCGACTTAGGGATAAGAAGAAACCATTGAAGAACGCTCCGACGAACCTTGAAGTTGCTGCCCAGACGCTCAAGTAGTTGCCCAGCTAGTTGCCAGGCAACCATCGATTAGTTGCCAAGGCAACCCCGCTGTGCAAGTTGCCACGGCAATTGAGTTGCCCTTGCACTCTTTTACCAAGACGATCCAATCGGCTATCACACCTCAACTCACGATAACCTAGCCTATCTCTCTCTCATTCGATCTCATCTTTTCTTTTACTTTATTGCTTTCCAGTTTAGTTATTAGTTAAACTCCTTTAATCCTTTAATTGTGTTTTTACTTTTCACAGTGCAGTAACTTAAGCAAAGTGGCCCAAACCAATCCCTGTGGAGACGATACTCAATACTCATATCACTTTATTACTTGCGACGTGTATACTTGCACAATTGCGTAGCACTTATCACACGCAACAAGTTTTTGGCAATGCATGAAGGAGACGCCGAGCCAGTTGCCATGGCAATTGTCGACAAAGAAAATATGCAATAGGGATGTCGAAATTAATGACTAGAAAAGCCCAAGATGACGTGGAGCAAAGCCCAAACCCAAAGGAATTTGATTTCCATGCAGAGATTAAAGAAGAATTAAATTCCAAGAAGATAGGAGAAGTTCTAGTAGGAATACAATTATAATAAAGAATTATATTCTTTAAAGATAATTTAATTCCAACTTAAACTCCTCCTCAAAGAAGGACTTTGGCCTAGCCCTATAAATAGCAAGGAGATTTCGACAATCCAGAGAGAGAAAAATAGAGAAATTTCGAGAGAGAGCAAGAGGGAAATTTCGACAAGATAGCAAGGAGGGGAAATTTCGACTTCTTCTTCTTCTTTGCTTCCATTAGATTCATGGTTTGGGGATTATTCTTTGTATATCTTTTGAACCCAACCATGAACTAACTTGATTGGTTGGGGTTATTGTGTTTTGTTGTTGTGAGAAACAATTGGATTTTGTTTAGGTAATAAGAGTTTGCACTTTTCTATTCAAGGTTTACTCATTCTTGGCTTTTATTCTTGTTTTGCAGTGAATTGGGAGAGGATCTTGTAACTTCATCTATTTATCTAATATCGGGAGAGTTAGATTCAAGAAACGAATGAGTATGGTCTTTATTCGATCTATTGATGGTGAAGATTAATCCGGCTTAGGAATAAGTTAAGGATTTCAACGGCTAAGAGGAGCGCAAGATTGGTTGTTGTTCACCCTTGATTCATGCAGGGATGTATTATCAAGGCATGCACAAGTAGCTAGAGTTTCGACTTAGGGATAAGAAGAAACCATTGAAGAACGCTCTGCCGAACCTTGAAGTTGCTGCCCAGACGCCCAAGTAGTTGCCCAGGCAACCATCGATTAGTTGCCAAGGCAACCCCGTTGTGCAAGTTGCCACGGCAACTGAGTTGCCCGTGCACTCTTTTACCAAGACGATCCAATAGGCTATCAAACCTCAACTCACGATAACCTGGCCTATCTCTCTCTCATTCGATCTCATCTTTTCTTTTACTTTATTGCTTTCTAGTTTAGTTATTAGTTAAACTCCTATAATCCTTTAATTGTGTTTTTACTTTTCACAGTGCAGTAACTTAAGCAAAGTGGCCCAAACCAATCCCTGTGGAGACGATACTCGATACTCATATCGCTTTATTACTTGCGACGTGTATACTTGCACATTTGCGTAGCACTTATCACACGCAACAAGTTTTTGGCGCCGTTGCCGGGGATTGGCAATTGGTGTTAGTTGTTTTTGTTATTGCATTTATTTCTTAGTTTTACTAACTTTTCTTTTTGTTTGTTTTATCAAAAAAAAAAATTAGGTCTTCTAAGTTTAGGGACATCAACATGTCGGGAAATAAAAGCCAATCTATTCGAGAGATGATGTTGGAAGATATGAATCAATCCAATCAAGAGTTCCTTGCACCCTTTGATGATTACCTATACCAACCGAGAAAAGCCCAAAGAACTTATACCGTGGAAAAATCTTGTGCTATGTGTGGAGAACATCATGTGTTTGAAAATTGCCCTCACATTTTCGGTGCATATAACTACATAGAGGACCATAGAGGGAACCAACAGCAAAATTCTTCATGGTATGGTCAAAAAGCTCAAAATTTTTTTACCATAACAATTTTGCGACAACAGATATGCCATGGCAATGTAGTCCTTTTCAAGAGCATTCCAATTCCTTGGAGGAAGCGTTACTAGCTTCCTTGGCTAAACTTGACGAATCAATTGAAGAGATTCGAGAACTATCAAAATCTATGGATACGAGGATAGCTCAGTGGGATGCAACCTTAGGGGATTCAGAAGATCAATCGGGGAGATCCACATATGTCATGGATAACATGCACCAACAATTCATTCCTAGGGATACTGACGTCCCAAGGCAAGAGGATAAGGAGCAATACAAAGAAATCTCTCCGATGTGTGAGGAACAACTAGAACCTCAAAGTCAAGAGGATGCCAATGAGAGAGAGGCGCCCAACACATGATGGGCTTGAACAACAAATTGCCTCGGCAATGATTGAGGAGCCTGAAGCGAGCAATGCGCGACAACACTCGGTGAAGCTGAGAACAACAATACTACAGCAAATTCGAGGAACCTGATGCCCGGAAGGTTACAACGTTGATCTTTGAAACAGAATCAGATTGCTCTCATCTACAATTGCCACGACAATTTACGACCACATGCAAGATCAACGAGATGATAATACTTTGCCAATAGAATATGAGCAGGTAATAGTTGAACCTTTTGAATTCTTTAAAACTCACATTGTCCATTGCAGGTATGTCTTGAGGAACCGAGATTGGTAGATTTGAAGCCATCGAAATCTCTACTGATGGAGATGTTTGAGAGGCCAAAAGAAAAAGGTGTTTGGATTCATAAAGCTCTTCAGAAAATTGATTCTTCCCTTGACTTAAAGAAAAATTTGACAACTGATTGCCACGGCAATTGGCTTGAGCAGCAATTGCCACGACAACAAAGGCTACATCCAACCATGATAGAAGTCGACAAGAATGAGGTAATTGAATGGTTGAGAATGGATATAATTTTTCCTATTAATATATTTGTGCCTTCAGGAATAGTAGCAAGGTGGAGAGTATACATGGACTACAAGCGAACAAAGAAGAAAGACACCTCCACCATGGTAACGCAAAAGGGAGTAGTGGCAAGCACATTGGCCAAACTCTTTTTGGGCAATATTATCACCCGATGGAGGGTGCGGATGGACTATAAGAAGTATCGAAAACGGCAACCTTCAACACCGCAGCAACTCCTGATACGCACGCCTCGACAACCATGGACGCGCACGCCTCGGCAACTCCTGACGCCTCGGCAACCATGGATGTGCATGCCTCGGCAACCCTCGACGCCACGGCAACTACTGATACATTCATTTTTATTTTTATTTTTTTTAAACTATTTTGTTCTATTATTTTTGGTTATTTTTTCTCTTTATTTTTTAGGATATATTTTATTTTCCTTCATTATCTTTAGTTTCCAGGTTTTCTTTTCCACAACAAGACTCACAAACACTATGCTAAGGAAATTCACTACCGACTACTTGCCACAGCAACCACAACAGAAACTGGTGATGCCTAGGCAACAACAATGGCTTCGGCAACTACTGATGCCCATGCAAGTAAACCTGCATCGGCAAACATGGATCAAATCAAGGCAATGCTATTCACGCGGTACCAGCCACAACCATTCAACCACTGACCGGAAATTGAATCAAGCAAACGGCACGAAGGAAACTCATCACTCGAGGTGACGACCTCTCTGACTAACTCATTTCATTTAGTTTCTTTTAAATTTTGTTCCACTTTTACGTGCATTGAGGACAATGCTTCTCTCGAGTTTGGGGGGGTGTTGGTTTCTAATTAGTTTCATGTTTAGTTGCATTCATCTTTAGCAATCACATATAGGTTGCATATGTTACTTGCCATGCCTTTAATTGGATTTAATTGCTTAAGACTTGTTGAATATCCAATGATGAATTTTTGCCACTGCACTTAATTGAAATAACCTTTAATTTTAGGATTGCATGAAAAGAACTTAGAGTTTTACTATGATGCTGAATTTTTTACACGGTTGTGGGTTGTTGATTCAAAGAAACTTAGTGAACTTAGGTTGCTTAAAATTTGGGTAAATTTAAAATTGAAAATTAAAAGTTAATTTCTTGCTAGAGGTGTGCTCTAGTAGTAAATACACTTTCTTGCTAGAGGTGCCGAAAACTGGCTCTAGTAGTTAATGCACATTAAAGAATCGCTAGAGGTGCCCGAAATTGGCTCTAGTCGACTAAAATAAAATGAGAAATTGCTTACTTTACTAGAGGTGCCCGAAATTGGCTCTAGTGAAAATTAAAATAAATGCCCCAGTAATTAAATTGATAAAAGCCTACTATTCACATAGAATCTTGAAAATCAACTTGTACACAACTACGCACACACATTGTCACGAGCACTATAGTTTGGTTCCGAGTAATTTTTGTGTTATCCGAAAAATTAAAAGGTGATCATACTTTGTGCCACGGTTCCGAGGTTTGAATTCAAGTTTGAAGCATGTCTTTGATGATTAAAGTCTTGGCAGGTAATTGTTAGTTTGCATTGCTTGAGGACAAGCAATAGTTCAAGTTTGGGGGCGTGATAAGTGTTCAAAAGTACTATTTTTATTACCCTTTTTACTCATATTATTGTTAGACTTAAGCTCATATTAGTTGCATAATTAGTTATTCATGCATTAATTCATGTTTCTTTCCACTATTGAGCTTGATTACATAACTTGGTGATTTTTGTGGAAAAAGATGCTGCTTTGGTGTGTTTTTGTGTGTGTATGTGCAGGATCACTTGCCAAAACAATGCCGAGCTAGTTGCTAGGGCAATGCATGAAGGATATGCCGAGCTAGTTGCCAGGGCAATGCATGAAGGAGACGCCGAGCCAGTTGCCATGGCAATTGTCGACAAAGAAAAGATGCAATAGGGATGTCGAAATTAATGACTAGACAAGCCCAAGATGACGTGGAGCAAAGCCCAAACCCAAAGGAATTTGATTTCCATGCAGAGATTAAAGAAGAATTAAATTCCAAGAAGATAGGAGAAGTTCTAGTAGGAATACAATTATAATAAAGAATTATATTCTTTAAAGATAATTTAATTCCAACTTAAACTCCTCTTCAAAGAAGGACTTTGGCCTAGCCCTATAAATAGCAAGGAGATTTCGACAATCCAGAGAGAGAAAAATAGAGAAATTTCGAGAGAGAGCAAGAGGGAAATTTCGACAAGATAGCAAGGAGGGGAAATTTCGACTTCTTCTTCTTCTTTGCTTCCATTAGATTCATGGTTTGGGGATTATTCTTTGTATATCTTTTGAACCCAACCATGAACTAACTTGATTGGTTGGGGTTATTGTGTTTTGTTGTTGTGAGAAACAATTGGATTTTGTTTATGTAATAAGAGTTTGCACTTTTCTATTCAAGGTTTACTCATTCTTGGCTTTTATTCTTGTTTGCGAGTGAATTGGGAGAGGATCTCGTAACTTCATCTATTTATCTAATATCGGGAGAGTTAGATTCAAGAAACGAATGAGTATGGTCTTTATTCGATCTATTGATGGTGAAGATTAATCCAGCTTAGGAATAAGTTAAGGATTTCAACGGCTAAGAGGAGCGCAAGATTGGTTGTTGTTCACCCTTGATTCACGCAGGGATGTATTATCAAGGCATGCACAAGTAGCTAGAGTTTCGACTTAGGGATAAGAAGAAACCATTGAAGAACGCTCTACCGAACCTTGAAGTTGCTGCCCAGACGCCCAAGTAGTTGCCCAGGCAACCATCGATTAGTTGCCAAGGCAACCCCGTTGTGCAAGTTGCCACGGCAACTGAGTTGCCCGTGCACTCTTTTACCAAGACGATCCAATAGGCTATCACACCTCAACTCACGATAACCTGGCCTATCAACTCTTTTCTTTTACTTTATTGCTTTCTAGTTTAGTTATTAGTTAAACTCCTATAATCCTTTAATTGTGTTTTTACTTTTCACAGTGCAGTAGCTTAAGCAAAGTGGCCCAAACCAATCCCTGTGGAGACGATACTCGATACTCATATCACTTTATTACTTGCGACGTGTATACTTGCACATTTGCGTAGCACTTATCACACGCAACAATATCCTTGACCTCTAGAATGACTAAATTACCCTCATGACTTGGCATAAGTGAATACCCTTGTTAAATCTTAATTCAAATAAAATCTAGATGATTGTATCGTCCCTAAGGGTTGAGAAACCTAACCGAGATATGTTGGTCATCTCAAATATTGTTGTAATATTATTTTAATAAAATACAAAGACATGTTCGACTACGCGGTGAAAGACCATTAATGAATATGATGGTAACTAGTTCAACTATATGATGCTACCAGTACTACACTCGTGAGTTGTACTTGTCTGAATACTGGGAGCCACAATATTATGGGTTATGGTTAAAGTGAATGGTTTTGAAATTCTGATTAGCCGTTTAAAATCACGAATATTGCAAGTTTCGATTTTACCCTTTTTGGCCTAAATTACCAAATTGCTCATAGGAGTCAAAATGACCCAAAATGCCATTATGAGCAAATTGACTGAAACTCTTTGGATATATTTAAAATCATGAATAAATCTGATATACCTGAAATCTTGTTTGATCGTGATCTTTTCAAAATCCTGAATTTATCACGATATATTTGAATTCTTGCATAATCATGATATACCAAAATTTTTGAATGACCTTGAGGGCTAAATTCCTATATACCTGGATGAAGTCAATAATTATAGGACTCTTTGTAATAAGGTCTTTAATTCTGGAATCAATTTAAAATAGACGAAAGATCAATGGCTTTTATCTGTAATTATCAAGGATCTCTGAGTGACAATCGAACCATTTAGTGCGTTCCTTTCACATGTATATTCTCTCTGATTTGAAACTAAGACTCTCTCTGATTCGAATCATGAATCTTGTCTGTCTGAAAATATACCTCTATGTTTAATCTGAAAAGCATGCTCTCTAGTTTCTAATACTCTGAAAATATATGTATGATTTTTGTTTTTCCCATTCCGCCAGTCTTCACTAAATTATTTAATCTGGGGTACTACTGGGATATATTGTGAAGCCTCTGCAAGTTCAGCGTTGGTAGTTCTTTATGGACCCAAGGTAACTCCTTGCGTAGGTTCTGACGCTTCGGCTCGAGTAATTTCTTATGGACCTAAGGTATCCCCTTAGGTTGGCTCCTACTCCTTATGGGCCTAGGGTAAGACCTTATGAATGCGGTTCTGGGGAACTACATATCAGTGTACGGTTGGAGGGTAGTTAGGTGATGAAAATAAAACTTTTCTTCCTCTCTTAATAATCGCTTTAAATTTTATTTTGTTCATTTGTTTTACATATTGTTGCGTATATCATGTTTATTTATTTTGCCCTTGTTATTGTCCATACCTTTATTTCATGTATTATGTCATTTATATTATATATGCACATATATTTCCTATTATGTTAAGTTACATGTTATATATATGTCATACGCGATACTTTTTATATATATTAGTATGTATTTATTACGTACATGGTACATTACTCGCATTTTATATATTATATCTTTATATATGTTCTATGTCTGTATATATATATATATACATACCATTTACGTATTATATATGTGTGTGTGCATACTTTCATAAGCTATACTGTTTTTATATCGATTACTAATACTTTCTTAATATATGTTAGATATGATATGTTAGATTTATTTATTATTGCATCCTTATATATGTATATACATGTGGTTGCTCTACTTTATTTATGCTCACCATTTGTTTACGTTGACAAAGTTTAATTTATTTATGCATATTAATTGTTCATACATATATTTGTCGCATATAGTTCTAGACCTTATTGTTCCAGTATTCTAGTGGAAGTATCATCCCGGTCTCCAAGTTTGATCTCCATTGGTGTCGTGAATACCGAGGCCATTTTATTTATGTTATCATGCATAATTACATTTTTAGGTATTAGAATTTAAATTAAACCGGATTTAAATTATTCTTAATAAATATGATATGAACCTTTAGGTAGAAATTTTTGGGCATGTGGGGGTGCGAACCCTTCCCCACACGTAACTGACTCCTGAACACAATGAATCTCTGGTTTATTTTTCGGTGTCCGGTCTACCTTACCCAAGTGACTGGTGCCTACTCTCACAAGTTTTATTCAAAATACAAGCCTTTTCAAGAATCCCCCTCACATGCCAATTTTTTAATTTAAAGACGGGTTTTCCAAATAAGCTCGAATTTTTTTTAGTCGCTACAGCATGGCGACTCCGCTGGGGACAAATTTTTGTTTTTACAAAAAAAGTAGTCAAGCCTTAGTTTGGGTTCATTTATTAAGAAAAAATTTAAATTTGATTTAGCTTAATTTATAATCCCCAACCTTGTTTGTTTTACCGCTTTATTTATCCAGTGTATGATATATATTGTCATTCATGCATGAGCTTTCTTCCCGAGCTCTGTCCTTGTTAAGTGGGAATGATTACTTTGTCTCGTGGGGTGTTCACCTCCGTATGGTGCTGTAATTCACTTCCAGGATTTGATCCTTATATTTTATGGGGTCCACACCCCGTATGGTATGTGAGTCCTATCCCCTGAATCGATCTCCTAGCGACAGTTCGGGTACCCTTTACTTTAGAACCTAACCACATATAGTGAACCGTAGAGCTCACCTTTTAGAGCCATGTCGATACTCTGTCCGTTTAGCGGTAACCCTTTTAGGCCTTGTTTGATATATTCATGTCTTTGTTTGCTATATATGTTATCTATATGCTTTTAATTATTTTAATTTATTGCCTTATGTACCGTTAGTATTTAATTTATTTATTCGATTAGTGCACCATACTAACTTTTTTTATTGATATTTGTTTTGTTTTCTTTCCTTTTTTTACATTCAATTTGCATTTTATACCATACATAGGTGTTAATTCAAGGATAGTTCACTTTAGAAGGCGCTCGATATGGAAGGTAGGTTCTGTAATGTCAAAAGTGATAATGCTACAGTATGGGGTTGGTTCGAGCAAATATAGATGGAAAAGGAGACGGCCTAACTGTAGGACACGCGACAGAGATTACTGGGTCCACTCCGATCGTTTACAAACAGAATAATCTACACGAGCTGCAAGAGATATGGCGATGTTGGGAATCGAGTATGAAGCAAGTCTTCAACAAAAGTTTGGTGACATAGCTTTTCTTCTAAATGTTCAAAGTGACATGCATTTGTTCAGGGCCCTAACACAATTCTGGAACCCGGGATATAGTTGCTTCACTTTCAAGAATGTGGACATGACTCCCACGATTGAAGAATATACAATATTGCTTTGTTGCCCAAAATCAAGAAAGAGAAAGTTACCAAACCTAAAGATCAACTGTCTTTCTTGGAAAACTTGACTGATATCACCGGGATGAGCGAGGAATGGTTTTAGGGTAAGATCGTGAAAAAGGGAAAGACCGATTGCATAGCTTGGGGCATATTCGAGATTTGATTCATCTGCATCCTGACCCACCAAAGAAGAGATACTTGTTTGCTTTTTGCATTTACGGGTTAATTATCTTCCCTAAGGATTAGGGACACATAAATTATGCTATGGTAGATTTATTTGAAAGGTCAAAAAGGGTATTAATCTGGCGCCAGCCATCATAGTGGAAACTTTTCGATCGTTGAATTTATGTAGGAAAATAAGAGGAGGTAGATTCTTAGGCTATGCCCCATTATTGGAGATTTAGATTCATAGTCACTTTTGGGATTTGAAGTTTTCCTATCGAATGTGTCTTACCACCTTTTCTCACATTAGGGTTTTTCTATAAGAATACCAAGCTAAAGCAATGACCGAGGACCAGTGGATGGCCGGTTTTTGTGAATTTTAAGTGAATGGTACCATGGCTAATTTTAAGTGAATTTCTGTACCGTTGCGGAGAATATGATTGGGTGCCTTTGCCCGGGATTTTGGGTGAGGTCAGATATTGTCCTTTGCTCGTGTGATGTTAGTACGATTTGATGCAATTCATTCATGCCATTCACAGTTTGGATACATCTAGTTTTGAACACCAAGTTAATGGTTATAAAGCACAAGTCTAGAAAATAAACCTTCTCAGAAGAATATACACAAGGTTAAGGTTTATGAAGATGATTCACCATTTACTCTGGGTTATGAGCAGTAGACACTCAGCCAATTTAATGATACCATTTTATACGTAAACTGAGAAAATGTTCAACCTATGGAAGATATATGAGGAATGCTCCCACAGACATAGAGAAAGCTAGAAGGGCCCATAGAAAAGAAGTATGTGCTTTGGAAAAAATGTGTCTCTGACCTTGAAGCTGCAAACTATTTGGCATCGGTTGATGCAGACAAGTACAAGAGTTGAGAGAGATATCCTAAAATAGAAGAAAGTACTTGAAGATGACCATGAAGACTTAAGGAAATATTGGCTAGAATTGAAACAAAATCTGTGAAGGAATGGTTTGGGCACCACTACCAAAGAACTGACAATTAAGCTCGTAAAAGCGAGAAAGAGGACTGATAACTATGCTCAAAAGTACAAAGCCAGCCAGAAGCAAGTCACGAAAAATACTAAGGAATTCAGAATCAAAAATTGGCCGCTCAGCTATCACAGTTGGGGTTAGCTCACCAAACCAATTAGAATCTGGTCGAACAAAAGATGGAAGAAATGAAAGCAATTTCTCAAGAATTAGCTACCAGTCAAGATTGAAACCAAGGATTAGGAGCTTAGAATGAGGAACTTGAAGCCCAAATGATGCAGTTAGAGGAAATTCTACAAGAATATCACAACCAGGATAATGTTGATACTTTAAACCTTGCTCGAGAAGAGAATAAGCTGTTAAAGGCAAGGGTATCCGAACTTGAAGCCGCTCTTCAGGATTGTAGAGAGAGACTTGCCTCTTTCGAATTACAAGAAGACAACTATCGGATAGTATATAGACTCCAGCAAGCTAGTCAGTTGATCCATTATTCTTACTTACAAACGGGTACCGTATCTGTGTGGAATAATTGCAGTTTAAAGTTAAACTTTTTGTCATGATATTTCCATAATTAATTTTATTATTTTAATAATGTATGCAAAGTATAACATATAAATAATGAAAAGTAATTAAATGATATGCCAAAATGAATGCAATAAAGGCGTTGATTCTTAAATAGTTCTCAGAAAAGCTTTTATTAGAAGAAGATGTCTGATTACAAAAAGCGAAAATAACGAGTTACATATAACGGCTAACTTCTATTCCAAAGACCTTGATTTCCTGAAGTAGGGCACGTACTCAGGATCCCAACACCATTCCTGAACTGATACGTGCATGTAGTTTATTTCATTCCCTTGCCAAGCCTTGGATATGGCGGGCCACTCTTTGCGCTTGTACCATAACAGTACTGTTCAGCTTTGTTCAGCTTGATCAAAATGAGCCTCAAGGTCTTTCGAAGATCAAGGTCAGAAGGACCTTGAGTCTCATTTCGATCAAGCTGAACAAAGCATCGGTGATAAAATTGCACAGTCGTAAGATGCGATTATGGCTCAGATGACTGCGTTGCTCGAAAAGAATGAGGGCAAAGAAAAGGTTTTAGATGGTACTGTTGAAGAGCTAGAAGGGATTGCATCTCACGTTAGGGTTCAATCAGAGACACCAATTCTTGGGAGAAGAATACACATCAACACTGCCGAAGTATCTGTCAGCCACCAAGTAGGGGCATCTATGGGTCAGACCACAGATTTAAAGGCAAGCCACGAGGATGAATTGTAGGGCATGAGTGTGATAGAAAAGATTAAAGCTGAGATGGAGAAAAAATAAAAAAATATTTCATTTATTTGAAGAAAAGATTAGAGCCATGCAAGGGGCAGATGAACAAGGGAATGATGCTAGTGACCTGAGTCTCATGCCATATCTAGTTCTCCCGCCGAAATTCAAAGTGTCAGACTTCGATAAATATGATAGAACTTTTCGCCCCTCCACTCATATAACTATGTACTGCTGAAAGATGGAGGCTTTCATAAAAGATAAGAAGTTACTGATTCATTGCTTCTAGGATAGTTTAACCAGGTCAGCAATTTGATGATATATCCATCTCAACCAGTTTAACATCAAGTCATAGAAAGACCACTCAAGAGCCTTCGTTGAATATTACAAGAACGTGTCTGACATGACCCTGAACCGAATCATGGTGAAAGGAATAGAACAGAGATCGAGTGAAAGTCTACTCCAGTATGCTCAGAGATGGCGCGATGTAGCTACCCAAATTCAACCACCAATTTCCAAACATGGGATCACACCTATGTTCATGAACACTTTGAGAGGTACGTTGTTTGATCGCTTGATAAATAATACAACGCAGACCTTTGCTGATTTAGTAAGAATGGGAGAATCAATTGAAGTGGCGATAAAGAGTGAAAGGATTGAAAATGGAGAGAACTCTCGAAAACATTACAAGAAGAAAGACAATAAGGTGAACACCTTAAGCACCTACATGTCCTGGAAAATATCACAATTTCACACTCGCTGACTTCGACCGGAAATGTACAGAATCTAAATAAAAAAAGATAGAGAACCCCCAAGAAAGAAAGGGAAAATGTGTCTTTCACCCATTTACCGATATCATATACTGAGTTGTACTCACAACTTTACAAGGCCTACTTGGTCCGGCCATATCATGTTACTCTATTTAAGCCCTTTTTTCTTCGTGGTATGATAACAAGGCACATTATGACTATCACACCGGTGTCTCAGGTCACTCAACGTAGAACTACATTGCCTTTAAAAAGTTTGTCCAGAACTTGATAAACACTGGGGTTTTAAATTTTGGTGAACCAAACATGGCCTCCAATCCCTTACCAAACCATAAAGGTCGTAGCGCGAACGCAATTGAAGATGAAGGTAATAGAAGAGCTAAAAGAAAACTGTCTAAAGTCAGACCCCTTTTAGATGGGTGTTCCAGTAGTTGTTTATGGCGCGTCTAATATATTGGGGTGGAGATAGTACAAGAATGATATGGGCCCTACTATGAGTTTCATCAAGAAGAAGGGCACGAGATTCAACATTATGAAGAGTTTAAGCAGTTGGTCCAAAGAATGATGGACAACAAAGAAATTAATTTTTTGAGAAATATGAAGTAAAAAAAATTAAATGTCTGCATGTCAGATAACCTCAATGTTAAATACGGGATGGACAGGCCATTTGTTGTCTCATTCAAGTCGAAAAAGATAGGTCTTCCCAAGGGGAAAGTTCAAAGATGGCCCCTAAGCTTATCATCTCAGCTTTAGCTCATTTTCTGTTCAAAGACACATTGAAGGTCCATTGGAATTATATCGCCAATGTTTTTGTACTGGAAGGTTCAAAACCACAAAAAGACGAGAAGTTGCCTGAAAAAATGAAACCTACACAAGAGGAAGAACCAGTAGAGTCGAAAAATGAAGCTATGAATGAAGTGGGACATTTTACAAGAAGTGGCAGGTGTTATTCACCGAAAACCGCAAAGACAGCAAAAGCGGTAAATGATAAAGACAAGAATACAATGATTGGGCTTGATAAGATATTTGGTAAAAAACCTCTTCCAAAAATCAATAAGCCGATGATTGAAGCACAAGCACAAGAATTTTTGAAGTTTTTAAGGCGCGGTGAGTACAGTATTGTCGAGCAGCTTCGTAAACAATAGGTGATAATTATGGTACTTGAGCTACTATTAAGCTCAAAAAAGTATTGTTATTAGTTGTTGAAAGTGTTAAATCAAATGTTTGTTCCAGATTATATCTTTGTGACCAAGTTGGACCGAATAGTGGGCCATATTGATGTAGATAACTATATCACGTTCAGTGATGATGAGATCCTAGAATGAGGTATGGGGTATACCAAGGCTTTGAACATCACCACCCACTGCAAGGGGTACGTCTTTCTTGGGGTACTCATTGACAATGGGTCTGCATTAAATGTATTGTCGATGGAAACCCTACAAAGGTTACCCGTAGACAATTCTCACATTAAACCATGTCAAAATTCTGTGCGAGCCTTTGATGGAACTCAAACAGAGATGGTGGGAAAGATTGAGATACCCCTATTGATCGGACCAATAGAGTAAAACATAGAATTTTTGGTGATAGATATTAAGCCAACTTATAACTGCTTACTTAGGAGACCCTGTATCAATTTTGTCGGTGTTGTTCCTTCATCGTTGCATCAGAAGTTGAAGTTTGCAATTGAAGGAAAATTGGTGAGTGTTAGAGCAGAGCAAGATATCATTGCTTCGATAACATCCAATGCTCCATATATCCCACTTGATGAAAACGTTGTAGACTGTTCCTTTTGTGCTCTAGAATTTGTAAACGCAACCTTTGTCATAGAAGGAAGTAAGATCACATGCCCCAAGTTATCCAATTGTACCAAGATGACTATTTGGGAGACCATATGACGAGGAGCTAAAACTAGAAAAGGTTTTGGAAAAAACTTATAGGGAAGCTTACGTGCAAGAAGTGTTATCTTCAAGAATGATCGATATGGGCTGGGTCATAAGCCTAGTATTTTGCAAAGAAAAGAGGAATATAAAAATATGGAACAACGAAGGAGAGCATGATTCAAGGAAAAATATATCTCATAGAAGCCGATGACTTTTCCTCACCTAAGAGATATCTTCGTGTTTGGTGGGATCGTCAATACTGAAGGAAATGTACGTGAAGCAAACCAAGAGAATGACAAGCTTAATAATGAGGAGATGTTTAGTGAATCACTCGAAGGGATACTTGTCAACATGATATTTGAAGGTGGAAATGACGACAGGTTTTTAATCGGAATCTGCCATTGCCTTCTAAGGAAGAAGGTCAATAAAGGGAGCAACATTGATCTGCCTATAGTTTTTAGGTTAAAATCAGAGGAATGCTCTGAACCAACCCTTTTGCTTTTAACCGCGAGCATTAGGGATCTTTTGTAAAAGGGTTGCTATGTTAATCTAGTTATTTTGTAATGCAATGAAAATGACGCTTTCCACGTTTTCTCAAATGGCAAACATTTCACTTTTTACATATATTTATTCTTTGTTTATTATTCATTCATTCTTTCATTTAATATGAATATTTATTCTTCTTCCAAATACATATTTATTTCTTTAATTCGTTCAGGGTCCATACGATTAATTGTATGAATGATTATGAATCTAATCTTGAGATAGATTTCGAGCAACCAATGTGTTTAGTAAAAATCGATGAGGGGGAAGATGAGATAGAATAATAGGTTCTACCTCACAAATAAGAAGTGGAGATTCTTAATTTAGGAACCGATGGAAAAAGGGAAGTGAAGATTGGCACAACCTTCTCCTTGAAGACCAGACACGACCTGATAGCTCTATTTCAAGAGTTCAAGACGTATTCACTTGGACTTATCAAGATATGTTGGGGTTGAATACGTACATTGTGGTGCATAAGTTGCCAATGAGGTTTGAATGTAAGCCAGTTTAGCATAAGCTCAGGAGAATAAGGACCGATATGCTGTTGAAAATCAGAGAAGAAGAGAAAAAGCAATTTGATGTCAATTTCCTGAAAATCACCAAATACCCAAAATGGGTCGCAAATATAGTCACAATACTAAAGAAAGATGAGAAGGTTCGCATATGTGTAGATTATAGAGATCTCAATAGAGCGAGCCCAAAGGATAATTTTCCTTTACCTTATATTGACACTCTGGTTGATAATACAGTCGGGCATTCATGGTTCTCTTTCATGGATGGCTTTTCAGGATACAATCAAATAAAGATGCTCCTAAAAGATATAGAGAAGACCACTTTCGTGACCATGTAGGGCACGTTCTGTTACAAAGTGATGCCCTTCAGACTTAAAAATGCCAGGGAAACTTATCAAAGGGCCATAGTGACTCTCTTCACGATATGATGCACAAAAAGATCAAGGTATACGTGGATGATATGATTACTAAATCTCGAACATAAGAAAAGCACATTCAGAACCTAAGGAAGTTGTTCTAAATATTGACAAAGTATCATCTAAAGCTCAACCCGACTAAGTGTACATTCGCAGTGACGTTTGGAAAGCTCTTAAGTTTTGTAGTTAGCCGAAAAAGGAGACAAAGTGAAAGCTATTCAAGATCTCCCGCCACCTTAGACACAAAAAGAAGTTTGAGGTTTCTTGGGAAGACTAAATTATATATCTCAGTTTATTTCTCAGTTAACTGACAAATATGATCTTATTTTTATGTTACTTCAGAAAAACAACCCAGGTGTATGGGATGAATAGTATCAAGAAAATTTGGAAAAGATCAAGAAGTACCTGACCAATGCTTCGATTCTAGTGGCACCGATTCTGGATAGATCGTTGATCTTGTACTTGATGATCTATGAGAATTCAATGGGTTGCGTACTAGGGCAGCATGATAAGTTCAAAAAGAAAGAAAGAGTCATCAATTATTTGAGCAAGAAGTTCACCGATTGTGAAACACGGTATCTGCCAATTCAGAAACTGTGTTGTACTCTAGCTTGGGCTACCAAAAGACTCGGGCAGTACATGCTGTATTACACCACTTGGTTGATATCCAGGTTGGACCCTTTAAAATTCTTAATGGAAGCACTAGAACTACCCGAGAAGATGGCCCGTTGGAAAATGCTATTATCTGAGTTCGACATCGTGTATGTGAGCCAGAAAGCAATAAAAAGGAGTGTTATAGCAGATTTCTTAGCAATTCGTGCTTTAGATTATTATGAATCCCTGAACTTTAATTTCTCAAATGAAGATTTAATGTGCATCATGGCTAAAGAATATGTTATTTTTAAAGAGAAGTCCTGGAAGTTTTATTTCAATGGAGCATCCAATACCATAGGTCACGGAATAGGGGCAGAGTTAATTTCTTCAGAGATTGTTTACTACCCTTTCGCAATTAGATTGGAATTCTTTTGTACAAACAATATAGCCGAGTATGATGCATGTGTTATGGGATTGTATGTGGCCATTGAAAGAAAGATCAAGGTGCTTCGAACCTTAGGAGATTCATCCTTGGTAATCTATCAGCTCCAAAGAGAATGGGAAATAAAGGATCTAAAGCTAGTTAAGTATTATGACTTGATCCAAGAGCTAATCAAAGAATTCAAGAAGGTCAGTTTTGCCTACCTTCCAAGAGGGGACAATCAGATGGCAGATGCTTTGGCAACCTTAGCCGCGATCTTCCAGGCAAGTACAAAAGTGGAAATAAGGCTGGTTGAAATGTAAATCTTTAAAGTGTCGACTCACTATTGTAGCTTAGAAGAAGAAGAATATGGTAACCCATGGTAACATGATAGCTTGCAATACATCAAGTTCCAAGCCTACCCTAAGAAAGCAAACGAGAATGATAAGAGGACTATTAGAAGAATGGTAGATGGATATGTACTAGATGGTGAGATTTTATATAAAAGGAGCAATGACCAAGTAATATTGAGGTGTGTTGATGCCCGAAAGGCTAAAAATATTCTTGCAGAAGTACATGATGGGTTGTGTGGGACACATGCCAATGGTTTCTCAATGGACCAAAAAACTATGAGATATGACTATTTATGGTCAACCATGAAGGGGGTTGTATCGACTACGCTAAAAAATGCCATAAATGTCAGATATATGCTGACAAGATCTATTGTCTGCCACTACCTTTGCACACCATGAACTCATCATGGCCTTTCGCAGTATGGGCATGGATGTTATCAGACAGATTCATCTGAATGCTTTTAATGGGTATCATTTTATTCTGGTTGTCATTGAGTACTTTACTAAATGGGTAAAAGCAGCCTCCTATGCCAGTATCACAAGGGCAACAGTTTGCAAGTTCTTGAAGAAAGAGATCATTTGTCAGTATGGGTTGCCATAAAAGATTATCACCGACCATGCTTCTAATTTGAATACTAAAATGATGACTGAGGTATGTGACCGATTCAAAATAAGACACCATAGTTCCACCACCTACCGACCTAAGATGAATGGGGTAGTGGAAGCAGCAAATAAGAACATCAAGAAGATCATATTGAAAACAACAGACAACTTTAAAGATTGGCATGAAAACTGCCATTTGCTCTGTTCACCTACTGGACGTCTATATGTACATTGACAAGGGCAACACCATACTCTTTGGTCTATGGTACAGAGGTAGTACTACCTATCGACATAGAGATTCTGTCACTTCAAATTTTGAATGAAGTAAAGCTGGACGAAGTTGAATGGATACAAGCTAGATTTGATCAGTTGAATCTCATCAAGGAAAAGAGGTTGATGGCTATCCGCCATGGAAGATGTATCAAAAGAGAATAATGCGGGCTTATGACAAGAAGGTTCGCCCAAGGGAATTCTGAGAGGGGGATCTAGTGCTTAAAAAGATCTTGCCAATCAAAGAGGTTTTATTGGGAAATATATGCCTAATTGGGAAGGGTCGTATGTCGTCAAGAAGGCCTTTTTTGGAGGAACGTTGATCTTAACATAGATGAACGAGGATGAGTTGAGCAATCTAGTGAACTCTGACTCGATCAAAAAATACTACTCTTGAAGAAAAAAAGAGAGAAAAGAGACAATAAGCAAAAAAAGAAGAAAATAAGGGAAATAAGGAAAAATCAAAAGAAAAAATCAATCAAAAAGAAGATGAGGGTTCAAGATGAAAACTCAAAAAGGGCGTCTTGAAATCAATAGAGGATTTGAGTTGAAAACCCGTAAAGGGTAGCTCAAATGAGTTTTGAGATTAGGCATCCGACAAAGAAGCCCATTCAGAAATTCATATATCTCAGTGAAGAGCTTTATGTAAAGATTCTACCGCGATTGATGGGCTCACGCATAATTCATGCAGTGGATGTCTAGCACATTGTGTCGTTTTTATTTTATTTTTCTCATGTTTTCCATAACCTTTAAAATCATTCCAAAGTTTGTCGATCTTAAAGAAATATTATTTTGTGCATTCTCTTATTGTTTTTATAAGCATCCTACAAGTGGGTTAATATAGATTCATGATAAACAAAAGATTTCTTCATATTACTATGTTCTAGCCTTTAAAGTGACGACATTCAAGTTTTCTATGGTATACTGAAAGGCTTGTAGCATCGAGTTTCACATATACCCAGAAGAAGACCTTAGGCACCAATGTATGAGAGTGCGGCAAGATAAGACGTAAAGTGTCACCTACATCAAAACTCAAGCTTGTCACAGAAAAGCAAGAGAATCACGAAAACAAAAGAATTTCAAGGCAAAAACTCAAAAGGGTGCATAAAAAAGTGAGAGAAAAGAAAAAAATAAAAAAAGTAAAAACCTGAAAAGGCGCTTTGAGAAGCAAATCTAAAGTAAAAACCTGAAAAGAAGCTTTAGAGCAAAGTTTCAGAAGCTCGAAAGGAAAGAACTAAAATTGTTAAACCGAATGTGAGATGGGGTACCACTTTTACAAAGAACCAAAAGAGTGAGGAAGCAAGTAGAGAGTCGAGATTGATCAACCAGAAAAGTAAAAACATCTGGACAGTCTGGAAAGGTTGCTATCCATGCATCATATGTAGTTAGGCATCCTTAAGTTAGGAGCATGCTAACTCATACCATCAAAACATCTCGTCTATTTTCTTAACAGGTCTTAAAGAATTAGCGAAAGACCGGATTTTTTACGGCCAGAGAAGTAGATCTGAACAAGGAATAAAAAGTCTTTGAACTCATACAAATATGATTTTCAAATTCTGACCTTCAGCTTTTATATCAATGAACATCTTTCCATGCCAACACGACAAGAAATCGGGGCATTAAGGCACACTCTCGGAAGATGTGTTTATTTCACCAACTCGATGTCAATAATGCCTTTCATTAAGGCACACTCTCGGAAGATGTGTTTATGACCCAACCTCCAAGATTCATTAAACGAGATAATCCTCGTCATGTTTGTAAGCTTTTCAAGGCCATCTATGAACTCAAACAGGCTCCACGTGCATGGTGTCATGAGTTACGCCATTTTTTGTTTCTAATTCTATTGTCGACACCTCTTTATTCATTTTCAACAATCATGAAATTATTATCCATCTTCTTGTCTACATAAATGACATAATTTTCACCGAAAACTCACCTCAAGACATAAATCATTTTCTTCACCAACTCTATGGTCGTTTCTCCTTGAAGGATCTTAGACACTTACACTACTTCCTAGGTGTTAAACTGATTTTCCATGCTGATGGTCCAGTCAATGGAAGTATATTATTGATCTTCTTTAGAAAACTCATATGACTGAAGAAAAATCGGTCGATACACCTCTTGCTACATGTTTGATTCTTACACTACATGCCACAACTCTTTTATCTGATCCCACAGATTATTGAACCACTGTTGGAAGTCTTCAGTATCTCTCGTTAACCCGGCCAGACATCACTTGCATTGTAAATAATCTCTCTCAATTCATGCATCAACCTACAATAGAGCATTGGACTGCTGTCAAACGCCTATTTCTCTATCTTCGTGGTACATTAGATCATGGCATCACATTCACTCGCAATTCCTCTCTTACTCTTCGTGCATTCTCAGATGTTGACTAGGCTAGAAACAAGAATGATTATACTTCTACAAGTGCATACATTATTTATATTTGTCGTAATCCAATATCTTGGAGCTCCCAGAAGTAAAAAATGTTGCTCAATCTTCCACTGAAGTTGAGTGTCAATCTGTTGCTGCCACGACCGCTGAACTGCGTTGGCTTTGCTCATTCCTCACTAAACAAGGTATCGTCACACCACATCAACCTATAATTTATTGTGACAATGTTGGGGCCACAAACCTTTGTGCCAATCCAATGTTTCATTCGCGCATGAAGCATGTTGCTTTAGACTATCATTTCATACGTGAAAAGTACAAAATGGTTTTCTCTGAGTCTCTTAAGTCTCCACCTCTGATCAACTTGTTGATGTCCTTACCAAGACATTGTCCCTACAATAATTCGCCAATGTTATGAACAAGATTGGTCTCACTCCACCGCCGTCCATCTTGCGGGGCATGATAAGATAGGATAATTGAATAAAATTTTAAATTTCAAATAATTGTTTGTTGTGATCTTCCTTAATTTAAATTATTTGATTTAGTTTAAACTCTTTATCCTTAGCAACTTGTCAGGTTTGCCTAGGTCTATATAAATGTAACAATGCTTAGTGAAATTCAAACAATACATTTTCACAATCCTCTTTAATTCCTTTCTTTACAAATATGAGTATCATTACCCACTAAGTTAATATGTGAATCTCCAGGCACCGCTTAATTTTACAGATCCTTGGAATAGCTCGGAAGAAAGACCGGACCATGGAGGGATTTAACACAGCATCGTTAATTGATAGAGTAATATCTGACCGCCGAGCTTTCACAACCTTCCTTTCCTCTACTTTTCTTTCTTTCCTTTATTATTGTTTATCCATAGAGTTAATTTTATAGGTTTTAATACAAAATTCGAGAGACTAAATGCACAATTTCTTTCACGTACAATAATTTGTTTATAAAAAATAAATTTATGTTTAGAAATTATGCTTTTAATTATTTTAGTTTTTACTGCTATTACAATTCAATTGATTTTTGTGATTTGATGTATTCTCAATTAGATTATATATTTCAAACCGAATGAATCACTAATTTTCGATATAACCGGTTTAACCATCCATCTATTTTATTTTTATATTTCTATTTCTTTTTTCAACAATAACTTCTTATTAATTCAAAATTACACTCGCGCATAGGTCAATTTCATCAATTCTTTAGGTCTAATGACAATTTTCTCCCTCAAACGTTTCAAAAAAATATTTTAGTCCTAATCTTTTTGACTCTCAAATTTTTATTTATTTTTTATCAAATTGAACCAACTTATATATGTTAAGTTAACATCAACCATTTTATCTTTTTTACTGATTTTTAGATTTTTACAATTTCTAATAACTTACATATATTTGTATATTTTTAATATTTTATCATTTTTAAATGCTTTTATTATTTTTAGATATTATTTTTGAACTATTTTTATGCAACATGACAAAATATATAAAGTCTCATTGGTAAAAAAAATATAAAATAACTCACATTAACATAACAAATCAGTCAATTTCCTTTAACTGATTTAATTTGACAAAAAAAAAAGTTTATTGGTCAAAAGAGACGAAAAATGTTTAGGAATAAAATGAATTTTTTAATTCAAGAGTCAAAAATATCATTAGGTCGTTTTTATTTGCATTGCATACATTTGATTTTTTGAGGTTTACAAATTTTTAAATGTCTAGATTAATCAAACCCTTCCTTATAAATAGAAGAATATTGTTTGATCTTACAACTTATGTCATTCTATATATTATTCTGATAACGATGTCACTAAATTCAATCTTCATTTAGTACAGTTAAAAAATATATTAAAAATTATTAATTGACCGAGTGGTTAAAAATTTCCGTGTTGTCTCATATTATGTAGATTCGAATCTTGACATTTATTGTTGGAATGTAGAAGTTCTTTACTTGATTGAAGTTGAAAGAAATGCATTCCTTTATAAGATAAACAACGGACATTAGGGAAAATATAATATTTATGCATCTACATGATTTTTAATTTGTCACCTCATATACCTATTCAATTACTAAAGAGTGTGGTTAGTTTTTTTTCTTAAAAAATATTTATTTTTCTTTTTAAATATATATGTTTTTGAAATTGTAGTCTAATCAAGAACATTATGCCCCTAATAATTGCTCAATATCCACCGTTTGCAACCAAAAATTTCTGAACTTAATCCGTATTTAGTATAATAATCCATTGAATGTTCCGAAAATCCATCGCCACCTTTGAGTACCTCTCGCGTAACGCTATAAATCAGCAGGCCAAATTATTATACTTAATCATACCTTAATGATGGATGTTTCAAAGCCTGTTTCTCTTTGTTTACTAGCATGGAATCTTATCATTTCAATGCTCATGGGCGTCCAAGCTTCTCATAGGGTTCTCCCTGAGTTTCAATCTTTATCTGCAACAACTGTTAGGCAACTCCATAGAACCGCTTACCATTTTCAGCCTCCAATGCATTGGATCAATGGTATGTTCTCATTTCTACTCTTTTCTTTTTCTTCTTACGTAACTCGGAGATACGTAAGAAGTTGCGAATGTTGAAATTCAAACCCGAAGAAAGCAAAGATGAAAGTGAAATGTACAAAGTTGACATTAAGTTACAACCCTAATCTATATGGAATCCTCATGACTCGGTGGACGCTTCTTCTTTTCCTTTTTGTTCTTTAATGCTAAGTTGCACAGATACGAATACGAATACGAATACGAATACGAATACGAATACGAATACGAATACGAATACCAATACGAATACGAATACGAATACCAATACGAATACGAATACGAATACGAATACGAATACGAATACGGATACGGATACGGATACGGATACGGATACGGATACGGATACGGAGACGGGGACGGGAACAGGAAACGACAATTTCCAAAATTATAAGGTACGACAAGGGTATGACAAATATAAAATAAATATATATATATATATATAATCATTAAAATTCATAATACAATAAAGACTAAAATTATAATTGTATTGAACAATAATTATAATTGTAGTTATTTAAATTCACTAATTTTTAAATTATTTTCTAACACTTAGATTAGAAGATTACTAAAATTAAATGACTAAATTGAACAAAAATTTAACTTTTATATTCTAAATTAAGAAAAAATCAATGACTAAAATCATAAAGTTAAAAGATGACATGGCTAAAATGGATATTTACCCATCCCTATTTAAAGCTTGAGTGAAGAAGCGTTAAAACAAGTTGAAACATATTACAAATACAATACACACCCAATATCCCACATCCTTAAGATACATAAAGCAAGGAGATAAAGCAGGCTAAAAATAGGTGCTTAGCCACTAAAACAATCAAGCAATTTAGTCTTAGCCTTTTGGTTGAGATCAAGTGTATGTGGGCCATTTGCCACATGTAATTACGTTTATATTTTTTAGGTTGAGTGTTCATTTTAATAGTATTTTACTTGTGCGATTTTGAGTTTAGTTGGGTATAATTTTAACTTTTTAAGTTCATAATTATCCTTGAGCTTTTTAAGTTCGGATTAGTTTAACGGTTTTTAAATCCTTGCTTGTAAAAAGAAGATAAGGATTTTATTTTTTATTTTTTTAAGTAAATTTATTCGGGGACGTCCCATGTTGACCGTCCCTGGTAAAATTTGATTGTCCCCAATAAAGTTGGGATGTTCCCACACAGTCCCCGTCCTGGGGACATATAGGGGACGTGGGACGGCCATAAGGAGGCGTCCCCGTGCTTCATAGCTTTAATGGTGGGTTCACGCATGCCATTACCAGCTTCAGCTGTGCCACCACGACACATTGCTTGAAGTGTCGTTTTCTTACCTGTTTGTGTAACACACTCTTTATCACAACTTTATATGAAATAGTCGCGGTGAATCCTTATTAAGAAAACAATTCCATTTAGAACAAAAAAAAGAAAGAAACTTAGTACGTACTTTATGTCCTTTTCTACCCCACCATTTACATAGAACTGAGCACAACCCTGAAGTGAAAATAAAAAAGAACCCTTTTTTTCAATTTTGATAGCTCTTTTTGGGTTTGGTAATCTAAAGGAGATACAGATGTATGGTTTTGGATTATGTTGTCAAAGTTCCATTGTTTTAAAGTGGGTGGATGTCACCTTCAAAGGCATTTGTTAAGCTCTCCTGGGAATCATTCCATAACTTAAACCTAATCATATATTTTAATGTATAAATTCTATCTCCAATCACCATCAATTTGATTGTGATGGATACAAAGTTAACATTGGCACTAACTTCTGGTTTCTGTCTTTGTCTTGTGGCACGGGCGTTTTAAAAACAATGGATAGATCCAAATGGTGAGTATTGGCTTCTTTTAATGAATCTAATATAATCTATATTTGAACAAGTATGATTCTGTGGTTTATGAATACAGGCCCAATGTATTACAAGGGATTCTGTTGAAAATTATAATTTAACCTTTTTATGATAAGGTGTAACTCTTCATGAACCTAAATTAATGAATGGATGTAACCATTCATCATGAATAGATGTAACTTTGCATGATGAATGGATGCAAATGTAGAGTTCTAATCTTCTGAATAGTCACTTACAACCCTATGTAGAGGATTGTTAGTGATGGAACAAATCATTCAAATTTTTTACTCTTGAAATACCATTCTATTTCTCTTCCTCTCTATCAAAGTCTTACAATTTTTCTTCCACCTATTTCTAACAAAGTAGTATCACGAGCTTGGTTCAATAGTAAAAGAAGATGGCCAACAATGATATGTTTCCATTTCAATTTTCTCGTCTTACAAAAGACAATTATGAAAATTGGTGTCTTCGTATGAAGGCTTTACTTGGGGCACAAGATACTTGAGAGATCACTCACATGGGTTATAGTCTCCAAAAGACGAGGCGTCGTTGTCACGACAAGAAAAAGAGGCTTTAACGAAAACAAGGATGAAGGATCAACAAGCTCTCACCCTCATCCACCAATGTCTGGATGATTTGATGTTTGTAAAAGTGGCAAATGCCAACACCGCAAAGGAAGCATGGAAGAATTCACAAAATTCTCTCCAAGGAGTTGACAAAGTAAAGAAGGTTCGAGTTCAAGTATTACAATGTGAGATTGAAACCTTGCGGATAAAGGAATCCGAGTCCATTTCTGATTATTACTCAAGGGTGGTGGCTATTGTTAATCAAATTAAGAGATACGGAGAAATTTTAGAAGATGTTCCTGTGATTGAAAAGATCCTTTGTTCTTTGACTCCAAAGTTTGATTATGTGGTTTGTGTCATCGAGTCAAAAGATTTAGACTCTATGACTACTGAAAAAGTTATGGGTGATTTGCAAGCTCAAGAAGATAGATTCAACAGAAGACAAGATGAGTCCATTGAACAAGCCATCAAAGCCAAGGTGTTTTTTGAAAAACAATCAAGAAGAAAAGAACTAAAAGGGATGAGGGCGTGAACGAGGTCGAGGTTATGGCCAACAAGGATGTGGAAGAAGTGATCATGAAAATCGTGCAAACAATGGTGTAAGCTCATTATCAAGAAGCCGGGGAAGATCAAGAGGAAGAGGAAGATTTAATTATCAAAGATCAAATGAAAAGAGGTATGACAAGTCCGATTTTGAATGTTATAATTGTCAAAATTTTGGTCATTTTCTTGGGAATGCCAAAATAAAAGCAGAAATGAGGAGAGAGTCAATCTCATTGAAGATCAACAAGATGTTGAAGAAACAACCTTGTTGCTAGCACTCAAGAATTAGTAGAACAATAATGCAAGCACATGCTACCTTAAAAATGGAGTAAGCAATCATATGCGTGGAGACAAAGAGGCATTTGTGGAACTTGATGAGAAAGTTAAAGGTAATGTCTCATTTGGAGACTCCTCGAAAGTCCAAATCCAAGGGAAAGAAACAATATTAATTTCTTTAAAGGATGGCAGCCATATCCTTATTACCGAGGTTTATTATGTGCCCAAGCTAAAAGTAATATTTGAGTTTGGGACAACTCCTTGAAAAGGGTTATGAAATTCACATGAAAGATTGTTGTCTTTGGATAAGAGATCAGTATGCCAACTTAGTTGCTAAAGTATCAATGTCAAAGAATAGAATATTCTTGCTGAATCTCAAGAAGATCGATGCAAAGTGTTTGAAGGCTAGCGTGGGAAAATGAAGCTTGGTGTCGGCACATGAGATTTGGTCACTTGAATTTTGGAGCCCTCAAAATTCTCGGAGAAAAGAATATGGTAAATGGAATTCTGACCATTAGTCACCCTAACCAATTGTGTGAAGCATGTCTTCTAGGCAAGCATGCAAGGTCAAGTTTTCCAAAAGAAGCAACATCAAGAGCAATCGAGCCCCTTCAACTTGTTCATACTGATGTAGGTGGACCTATCAAACCATCATCATTCGGTAAAAGTAGATACTTCTTTCTTTTTATTGATGATTACAGTAGAAAGACTTGGGTGTACTTGAAGCAGAAATCTGAAGCTTTCGTTGCTTTTAAAAATTTTAAAGCACTTACTGAAAAAGAAAGTGGCTATGAGATAAAATCTTTAAGGTCCAATAGAGGATGCGAGTTTACTTCTAATGAATTCAATGATTTTTGTGAAGCAAATAGAATTCTTCGTCCTTTGACAGTGCCCAGATCCCCACAACAAAATGGCGTTGCAGAACGGAAAAATAGGACCATTCTTGACATAGCAAGAAGTATGTTGAAGGCAAAGAATATGCCCAAGGAATTTTGGGCTGAAGCTGTTTCATATGCAGTTTATCTATCAAATCGCTCACCAACAAAGAATGTGTATAATGTAACTCATCAATAAGCTTGGAGCAGAAAAAAGCCAAGTGTAAGACATATTCGGGTGTTTGGTAGCATTGCCTATGCACATGTACTCGACCAAGGAAGATTAAAACTTGATGATCGGAGTTCTAAATATGTTTTCATTGGCTATGATTCAAACTCCAAAGGCTACAAGTTGTAAAATCCAAGCAATGAGAGGATTATTATAAGTCGTGACGTTGAGTTCGATGAACAAGCAAGTTGGAATTGAGAAGAACAAGAAGAACAATCTTATGATTTATTTTCGTATTTTGCAGAAGAGCAAGATGTGACTCCACCGCAAGTTGTGAACCCTCCTCAGGACATGACTTCTCCACATGATATGACTCATCCATCTCCACCTGCTCCGATCCATAAAGAAACTTTCGAAGAAAGGTCTAGTTCTGGAGAAAGCTCAAGTGAAAGACCACACAAATTTAGAAATGTCAGGGATTTGTACGACTCCACTGAAGCTATCAATAAATTGTTTTTTTTGTTTGTAGATACTGAGCCACTTAACTCCGGTGATGCTATGAAAGATGAAAGTTAGAGACTAGACATGGATGAAGAAATAAAATCAATTGAGAAGAACAACACTTGAGAGTTATCAGAACTTCCATAAGGTCATGAAGCTATCGGGGGTCAAGTGGATTTTCAAGATAAAGAAGAATGCAAGTGGAGAAGTGATAAGATACAAAGCAAGACTTGTTGTTAAAGGCTATAAGCAAAAGTATGGGATCAATTATGATGAAGTCTTTGCACCAGTTGCTCGAATTGAAACCATTCAATTGATTATTTCTCTAGTGGCTCAAAAGAAGTGGAAAATCTATCAATTTGATGTGAAATCAGCATTTCTTAATGGTTTCTTAGAAGAATAAGTTTACATTGAACAACCCATCGGATACAAAGTCGAAGGGCAAGAAGATAAATATTTGAGGTTGAAAAAAACATTATATAGGTTGAAACAAGCACCACGTGCATGGTACAGTCACATCGACAAGTATTTTCAAGATAATGGTTTTGATCATTACCTACATGAACATGAAATCTATATTAAAATAAAAGATGGTGGAGATATTTTGATAGTTTGTTTGTATGTGGATGATTTGATTTTTACTAGTAACAAACCCAATTGAATTGAAGAATTCAAGAAGGATATGCCACTTGTCTTTAGATTACTGATGTGGGTCTAATGTGTTAGTAATTGGGCCTAGAAGTGGAACAATCTGAGGATGGAATTTTCATCTCACAAAAGGGCTATGCAAAAGAAGTGTTGGAGAAATTCAAAATGCTCGATTGCAATCCCGTTGATACTCTAATAGAATGCAGAGTAAAGTTATCAAAGTTCAATGATGGAATAAAGGAATATCAGTCTTTCTTCAAAAGTCTTGTGGGAAGTTTGAGATACTTGACTTGTACAAGACCTGATATCCTATTTGCAGTTGTTGTAGTGAGTCGCTACATGGAAGTTCCTACGTCAACTCACATAAAGGCTGCTAAAAGGATTCTTCGTTACCTAAAAGATACTATTGACTTTGGGCTATTCTACTCATCTTCTCATGACTTTTAATTCATGGGATTTTGTGATAGTGATTTTTCCGGAGACATTGATGATAGAAAAGCACCTCAGGATTTGTGTTTTTCTTGGGAGATTGTTGTATCTCTTGGAGTTCAAAAAAGTAACCAATTGTGACTCTTTCCACATGTGAGGCAGAATATGTGGTAACAACTTCTTGTACTTGTCATGCCATTTGGCTTAAAAGAATAGTGAAAGAACTTCGCTTGCCATAAGAAGGACCTACTAAAATTTGCATTGATAACAAGTCTGCACAAGTGCTTGCAAAGAATCTGGTGTGTTGTCACTAAATTTTCACCCACTTTTTTATTTTATTATTATAGTTATTATTTATTATGTTTATTATTATTATATTATTACTATTATTATTTGTATTGTTATATTAATCATGTATATATAATATAATAACTAGTCTTGTTATTAGATACAAAAACAAATAAAAGAGTCCGTAAGAGTCCATTTTAATTAAATAAAGCTTAATGCAATAATAACCCATTAGGCCCAAATAAAAAACCCTAGCTGACCCATCTTTTTATCTCATGCATAGCCTATTTATAATCGTTGGATCTGATTAAGATCTAACGGCTCAGATAAAGCTTGGAGAGGAGCCAGTCAATGCCCACATGCACGCCTAGAACCCACATGCCCGCCCAGCCACACCTGCGTCATACCCCTGCATCTGCGATGCACGCGCTTGGAATTTGGGGCATTGCTGAAAGTAATACGGTAACTCCCATAGCGGCTTTAAGGCCACCGAACGACGCCGATGGCCACACCACGGCTGATGTTTGCTCGCTTCGCCTCTGCAACGTCCCCCAGCACCGTTCAAATCTGCAACAACCAAAAAGGATATGGGTTAAAGGTTTCAAACATGGAAAAAAGGGAAAAGCAACCCAATATTTGAGCAATCACCAAGCAAAAAATGGGGAAATTCGAATCAAATCAACACATATATGGAATAAGCATATGCCGAAAATTAGGGGAATAATTTGTTAACCAAATGTTGGTATTTTGGGGCAAAATTCCATGTATTCTTGGTTGGAAAATACCTATAAAAAAACCCCATCCTAGACCTTTGTAAGACATAGAGAAAAATACGAGAATAATAAAAAAAGATTCAAGTTTTTTTTCCAGAAATTCAAGTGTTCGAGTGAATCTAGGTATTTTTTTATATTTTTATATGCAATCTTACCTTTATTTTTGAACCTTAAACCGATATTCGAAGTCGCGCTGGAAAATTGCATTTTTCATCGCTGATATGCGACAGTCGGTGGCGGTGGACGGTGGTCGATGCAGTGGTGGGCTGTCGGAGTTCTTCATGCTTGAAAAACATGATGAACGGTTGAGAAAAATTAATATGTGTGCGTTTGATCCTTTTTTTAAAAGGAAAATTATGGTGAAGTGTTTATGAGTTTGGGTTTTAAACCCTTATTTTTTGGGGAGAATTACCTTCTTTAAATCCCTCCGCCCAACCACATTTTGCTCCGAGGGACACCATATTTTGATTAATTTTGATTTGGTCGCTTTTTCCATTAAAACTAGCGTCTAATTTTAATACTTCTCCAATTTCATCCTTTTTTAAAAAAGAATCAAATCATTTAGATATTTTTTAAAAAGTAAAATAAAATTTAACTCATATTCTTTTTTTTAATTGCTTCTCCATTTTTTAGATTTATTTAATTCTATACTTACTTATTTAGTATAATTTGTTGTTTAAAATTTTAAAATTGCCAGTCTCTAAAACTTTAGATCGAATAAAAGACCTTAGGATTAAGTTCTTAAAAACCTTTGTTAGTGCCTCGAAATAAAAAATAAAATTCTTCTTTACTCAAAAATCATAAAATACACTTAATTTTATATGAACCCCTAATAGGTAAAATTCACTTAGACAATTCTTAGGGTTAATAATTACCAACTTAGGAAAATAAAACGTTTCAACACACTAATTGCTTTTGTGATTACTTGTTTAATAAAAGAGAAACTTAGTTAATGCGGTGTCCTACCAAAATGAGATGACGGGTTAGCGACAGAAATGTTGGCGGTGATTAGAGTTCATTCTCCGAATGGTAGGGCCGTTAAAATGAAATCGTACTCATAAATGGACAATAAGTTAAATTTTGTACGAACTTGTAAATTTCGACATTAAAACATTTTGTAATTGGCTAGGTACCAATTTTTGAGTGTTATGGGGTGCTAATCCTTCCCTACACGTAACTGACTCCCGAAGCTATTTTGTGTTTTTCGTAGACCAAAACCATTGTTTTAATAAAATAAAAATGTTTTATTAAAATAACTCGTTTTTAGGTGATCCAATCACACCTTTAAAAAGATTGGTGGCGACTCTGTTGTTTTTTGGCTTTATTTAAAAATACGTTGGGACCCTAAAAAAGGGTTACGACAGCTTGGCGAATCATCTGGGGAATATTTTTGTTTTTAAAACAAAAAAGAGAGTTAAGCCAAAAGCCGATTACACTTTTTTTTAATGTCAGAATTTGCTAAGTTCATGTAAAATTTAATTTAATTGTCCATTTATGAATATGATCTAAGTTCACGCATTTAAAGCTTGATTATAAGCTTTATACCCGAGCTTCGTCCCAATCGTTTAAGTGAGGGGAAAACACTTTGCTCTTGTGAGAATATTGATTCTCTGTATGAGCCTAGCAAGTACCTTCGGGACTCATATGCCCAATGTCTTCGTAAGGATACTGATCCTTCATGAAGTCATGGGAAATGGCTCCTCCTGGGTTGAACTTGGTTCATTTGAAGCCTATAATGGGTGAGAATCAAGGGCCTTGGTACCCTTAGTAGGGGACAGCAAGGACAGCTCGGGGATCTTTCTAGAACCAAACCGTGTGTGTGAATCTAGAAGCCCACCCCAATAAAGCCATGTGATGAACCATAGAAATAGAATTTGGTCAAAATTATTTCGTAAGAATAGTCCGTGGAGACATGTCTAGAAATGTTGGAACGCGCTGACCAATTATTATTCATACAATGAAATTATTTTGGACATTTTACGTTTTATTTCTATTTACTACTCCATTCTTTTTTGTCTTGTTTTCTTGTTTTGCATATTTGTTTCATGCTACATCATTTCATATTTAGAAGGGGTTGATTCTCAAGACACGTGCTCAATTAGAAAATAGTTCTTGACCATGGATGGAAGGTACCTAAAGATAGAAGAAGACAATGCGAATGTACGTCACTGGTCCAAGGTCAACCAGGGAACGTATGGGATAGTTTGATGGTTGATCATGTAACAGAGACGTCAGAGTATGCCCATATCAGCGTTAAATAGAATAATATGCATGAGTTGCAGGAGGTTTGAGACCATTTTGACTATGCGACTAAGAAGTTGTTCTATGATACCTATGGCGATATAGCGTATCTGCTATATATAAAGGTTGATGAACCATTCCTTAAGCCCTTGGTTCAGTTCTAGAATCGGGGATATTGATATTTTACCTTTAATGGAGAGGACATGATGCCCATGTTCAAAGAGTACTTTGCATTATTCAATCTGCGCAAGGTGAAGAAGAACTAGGTTTATGCTAAACCCTATAAGAACAAGAATGCACGCTTGAGGCTCAAGTCTTTCGCCGGTATGAGTGATGGATGGGTTAAAGGCCTGATACGAAAGATAGGGGGTAGCTTTTCCTTCCATTGGTCAAGCATCCGAAACATAATCCCTACTCATCCAAATAGAGAGAAGAGAATGGATCTCTTAGCTATAGCAATCTACGGCATGGCTATTTTCTCAAGGGTCCTAGGTAATAATGATGTGGCTCTATTAGACTTCTTTGAGCAATTGAAGAGGGAAGTTAATACGTGCCTATAGTACTAGCAAAAACCTTCATCTCTTTAAATACATGCCGAAAGATAGAAGGTGTGCGTTTCGTAGGGTGTGACCTTTTGCTCTAAGTTTGGGCCCTTAGCCATTTCTGGAAGTATCCGACTTTGACTCTGTCTAACGTGTTTTCTTCGAACTTCTCTCCGCTCTGAGAGTTTTTGGAAAAAGAATGGCCAATAGCCAAGAAGAGCAAATGGAATGACATTTTCAAACATCGTCGTGATCAGGACATCGTATGGAGAGCTTCGTGGATAGACCATGCCAAGGTTTTGTACAAGTGTGGAGATTATATTATCTGATGCTACTGGGCCTATGGGGTGGAATTGGTTGTGCTCCCTTATTAGTGTCACGACAATATGGCTCTCGGAAGTTCGTCCCTTTCACTACTGGTCTTAGCTTGTCTGAGTTTGAGTTCCAAGAGGAATTCAAAAAGAATGTCCAAACTATTGATGACTTGTGGAATAATTGTTACCTTATGGAGGTAGACTACGATAGTAAGTGTATGTTCACCCCTGACTATGATATATGGAGGCATGTTAGGGTGAATGACAAAATTATGCCACCTACCCCGTGGCAAGCTAAATCCTTAGAGGAACACTTAAAGGTGGTTCCATCTGAGGCTGATATTCTGAGAGCCGAATTGAAAAAGACCAAGGCTGAGATAAAAGACCTGCAAAACCAGCGTACGAAGGACTTATTTGAGGCAAGCCTAGATGTAGACAAATATAAGGGAGAGACGGACTAGGTAGTGAAGTTTTTTCCTCAAATTTCAGGATATAGTCTGAAATGTTGATCTGAATAAGACTCTAGAATAGTGAAGGCAAGAAATTGAGGAAGCCGTGGGAGAAAAAGAAAGCGCGGCAAGAGAGAAGTTGAAAAATACAAACGGATGTTGATAGATAAGAAGAAGAAGAAAGGAAAACAAGTGATCGATAACAAAAATAAAAAATGGGTCCTTAAAAAGGAAAGAGAAAATATGGCTGCATGAAAGAGGAAGGCCCATGACAACAAGGTCCATTTATTTGAGTTGCAGACGGTATGTGATGAGACCAGTAAGAAGCTAAAATAGAGCCAGCCTTCATTGCTGAGTTGCAAGCCAAGATAACCAACTTGAATCATTCGTTGCACAGGTTCCAGAATCATCATACTTATATTAAACTCCAGGTTAGTCTGAGTGAGAATGATACATTAAAAAAACAAGTGGAAGCTATAGAAAGCATCATTCAGGAGTATTGGTTCTCGAAGATATCAATAAAGAAGGCAATGAATATTGGTTTACTTGACTTAGGGACAATGCCAGAAGGTTCCAAGAATGAGATAAATTTGACAAGAGCATCATGGCCAGATACAAGACGTGGCTAAGAATGTGATGATGTTAGATGCAGAAGCTACGGCTCTTCGCCAGTACATTAGGCCAATGGGAGAAGTGTGACCAGGACTCATGTGGTTGATTGAAGAAATCAAAGAGCTGGGTGCTCGGGCTGAGATGTACTCGTAGAAAAAGTTAAAATCTTTTGTAATAAGGACATTTGGCATCCAATAAGAACTACTTCTAGAGCAATTACTTATAGAATCAATTCCCTTCGCCTGCATTCATGCTTTATTGTTTATTTTCTTTGGATTAGATTAGTTTATGACATTACATGCATTCACATATATCAAGAGATTAATTAAAGTAAATCACATGGCAGAACTTTCAAAATAGCCAAAGTTTCACACAAGTATAGTACCCGTTCCCAAAGCAAAGCAATGGTCATGGAAGATAGATTAGAAACCTTAGAAATCAACCACAAAAGCAGCCAGGATACGCTGGACAAGATAGCAAAGGACTTGAAGGAAGAGATTGTGCAGCCTCATAAGAATACGGTCAGTCAGATTACAACCATGCTAGGGTTTAAGGATCTCTATAGGGGAAGACCTCCAAAGTTATTGATATTTTGCCATAGTTTTCGGGGATTACCTACGCCCATTCAGGGACACAAGGGGAAGCTGCCCCACCCAAGGCCAAGTTCCAGCTCCATCTGAGAGGATCTTCTACCAATGCCCCAAATGAGCCTGGGTTCAATAACGAGGAAACCCAAGATTATGAGGTGTCTGACCTCGACGAAGCCGCAGATAAAGCCATAGCGGACAAAAAAATGGAGGACTAATGTGACAAGTTAGAGGAAATCATCAAATTCTTCCAATAAGGGAATATTCATGGTGGCCTAGACGCCAGAGACTTAAGCCTGGTGACTGATCTGGTAATGCCCCACAGTTTAAGACCCATGACTTTGAGAAGTATAATGGAACCACTTGTCCTTCGGTACATCTGACCATGTATTGCCGAAAGATGTCAATGTACTTGGATAATGAGAAACTGCTTATTTACTGCTTCCAAGATAATTTGACTAGATCTGCGACTCGTTGGTATACATAGTTGAGTAGAGCTAATATACGATCTTGGAGGGATTTGTCAAAGGCGTTTAACGAGTAATACAAGCACGTGACTGACATGGTCCCAAACTAGCTTGTCTTACAAGGAATAGAGCAAAAACATCATAAGATCTTTCGCCAATATGCACAAAGATGGCAGCATGTGGTCGCTCAAGTTCAGCCACTATTGCTGAAAAACGAGATCACCCCAATGTTCGTAGAAACCTTGAAATGTATTTTCTATAATCGAATGATACATCATGCGACTAAGAGCTTTGCAAACATGCTATGAATGGGGAATTGATCTTGCCGGCTATTAAGAGTGGGAAACTCGATGGAGGAGAAACAAAGAAGCCTTATAAAAAGAAGGACAATGTGGTTAGTATGACAAGAGCCTATAACCCCAATTACTCGAAAGGGGTGGTCTTTAACAAGCCTGGTACCCTAGCCGCAACTTCAGCAGCATCGAATCCACCAAAAGAAAAACAGAAGTACAAAGGGAACCCGAAGACTTATTTCCCTCCCATTCATATGACCTATATAGAATTATTCTTAGAACTGCTTGAATCACAAATGGTGCTACCATGGCACGTTCCTTTTTTCTCACCCCCGTACCTGCCATGGTATGATGAAAAGGCACAATGTGAGTATCACGCCGGGGTTAGAGGGCATACTATTGAAAATTACACTGCTTTTAAAAGGGTGGTAGATGATTTGCGAAAATCAGGTATGCTATCCTTCAACACATCTGAGGCCAGTGGGAATCCCCTATCGAAACACCAAAAAGTAAGGGGTAAACACAATAATTGAAGAGGACGAAAGAATAACCAAATAGTGTGTGTTAGAAGTCAAAGCACCCTTGAAATGGGTATGGGCCGAAATGATAAAGGCCGAATTGTTAAAGGAATAAATCAGGAATGTGAGATGCAAGGATGAGCCTTACTGTGAGTATCTTGAAGAAGAAGGACATTAGATCCTGCTTTGTCTAAAGTTTAGACAACTGGTCTAAACTAAGATGGATAGCAAAGAACTTGAGTTCTTTGAGATGATAAGTGCGCACAAAGTGATGGAAGTGTGTGCGTCAGATTAGTCTTCAGTCATAAAAGACTTTTCAAAAATCAAGCCTTTGGTGATCAAGGCCAAGGCAAGAGATGGTGAACTGCCAAAATATTCAGTCCCACAAATAATAATAATAATAGCTCCAGCCCCCTTTCAATATAAAGACAGCAAGCAAGTGCCTTGGAACTATACTTGCACGGTGACAACTCCAAGAGATACTTCATCATCTAAGGCTGAGTTAAATGAGAAATCAGTCAATGAGGTGGGCCACTTTACAAGGAGTGAAAGATGTTATTCACCACAGGTCGTTGAAGAGAGGGACGCAGCCTAGAGAAAGGCTGCAACTAACGAGTCAGGAAAAGAAGTTGAAAAAAACTTCTTCTTAGAATGACCCCCGATGTATCATGATCCAGTAAAGGAATTTGAGGCTCAAGAATTCTTGAAGATACTCAACATAGCAAGTATAGTGTGGTCGAGTAGCTTCATAAACTCCTAGCACGAATCTCTATGTTGCCACTTCTCTTGAGTTTTGAGGGTCACCGCGATAATTTGTTAAAGGTTCTGAACTAAACCTTTGTGCCCAAAGAGATAACAATTAACAAGATAGAAAATTTGGTCAATAATATCACTATGGACAACTTTACCTCATTCAGTGATGAAGAAATTCTAGAAGTTGGGGGAGGATCATACAAGGCTCTCCATATTTCTACAAGGTGTAAGGGACACATGCTGACAGGAGTCATCATCGACAATGGGACGGCCCTGAACATTCTCCCTCTGGAAACTTTAAAGAAACTACCAATAGATAGCTATGACATGAGGGATTATTAGAACACTGTGAGAGCATTTGACGAAACACAAAAAGATGTGCTAGGAAAGATTGAAGTGACTATATAAATTGGGTCGTCCACTTTCGACATTGACTTTGTGGTGATGAACATTAACCCACATGTAGTTGTTTGCTAGGGCGTTCTTAGATCCATTCAGCAGATGTGGTTCCCTCTTCCCTACATTGGAAGCTGAAATTTATGGTTGATGGATAGCTGGTAACCGTCGGGGCTAAAGAGAATATTATTACATCGGTGTCTACTAATGCGCCCTATATTGAAATCGATGAGGGCGCGCTCGAATACCATTTTAGAACAGTAGAGATTGTTAATGCAACCTTCATCACCAAATGAGTAAATTTCCTAGGCCGAGATTATCCAACAACGCCAAGATGCAAGTTAAGAAGACCCTTAAAAAAGGGGGCGAGATAGGAAAAGGATTTGGGAAATAGCATCAAGGGAGGATGTACCCTATAGCTATCCTGAAAAAGTGGGATCGTTTTGGGTTGAGGTTTAAGCCCAACAATCTGCAAAGGAAGGCTGCGATGAAGAGAAAACAAGAAAGAAGAAATGCTAGACTGAAAAGGAAAGAGATTGAATAGGAACCAATGACTTTTCTACCCCTAAGTCACATTTTCATACCTGAAGGCTTTTTGAATCCAGATACCCTAGTTATTGAGGAGGAGAAATAAAAGAATGACCTGAATAAGACCTTTGGGGAGGTAAGCATCAACGCTGTGACAGATGAGGAGGAAGGAAACAAGTACTTGTCCATGATTCTCCCATGCTCTGAGCTTAATAACTGGACTGCTAAAGAAATTCTTGTAGTCTTTAAATCATTTACAAAGTAATTCTCAAAATCAACCCTTTTGCCTTAGGCCCTAGGGGAATAAGGGATCTTTTGTAAAGGGCCTATGTCAAACCATTATGGTTTTATTTTCAATAAAGATGCATTTCCCTATAAACCTTGTGTGGAAACAAATAAAAATTGTAAATAAACCCTAAAAACCTAAAACTAAAAAATAAAAAACAAGACAAAACAAATCATTCATTTGGTTGTTTTTCTAGTGCCTTTGTATATTTTTTTGCCCATTTCGTTTTAGGTCTCCGAATTTCAACAGTATAGATGACTCTAAGTCTGAACTAAAAATCGACTTTGAACTTCCTATATGCTTAGAATAGGTTGTAAACTATGACGATGAGAAAGAATATGATTTGCCCAATGATTTGCCTAGGTTAGTGGATGGAAAGGAAAAACAGATTCTACCTCACGAGGAAGAATTAGAAGTTTTGAATCCCGGCACCGAGGAAGAGAAACGCGATGTGAAAATTGGTACCACCATTATTGACAAGACACGACAAAGTTTGATTGAGATTTTGAAAGACTATAGAGACATATTCGCTTGGTCGTATCAAGATATGCCTGACCTCGATACTACCATCGTCATGCATCGGCTTCCCACAAAGACAGGATGTGAGCCTGTAAAACAAAAACTTAGAAGGATGAAAATTGGAACTCTTTTAAAAATTAGAGATGAGGTAAAAAAGTAGTACGACGCAAGATTTCTCGAAGTAGCCAAGTATCTTGAATGGGTGGCCAACATTGTCCCAGTCCCCAAAAAAAATGAAAAAGTGCGTATGTGCGTTGAATATAGAGATCTCAATATGGCAAGCCCTAAAGACAATTTCTCGCTACCCCATATCGACACCTTAGTAGACAACACAACCGGCCATTCTCTTTTCTCCTTCATGGATGGAATCTCCGAATATAACCAGATCAAGATTTGCCCGAAAGATATAGAAAAGACCACTTTCGTAACACTGTACGGACCATTCTGCTATAAAGAGATGCCCTTCGATTTGAAGAACGCAAAGGCAACTTACCAAAGAACCATGGTGACCCTGTTCCATGACATGATGCACAAGGAAATAGAGGTGTACATAGACGATATGATCGCTAAATCTCGATCAGAAGAATAAAGTATTGTGAACCTAGAGAAACTCTTCCAAAGGTTGATAAAGTTTCAATTAAAACTCAACCCTACCAAGTACACCTTTGGGGTTACATCGGGAAAATTGCTAGGCTTCGTAGTGAGCAAAATAGAAATTGAGATCGACCCAGATAAGGTCAAAGCCATACAAGAACTCCCAACCCCTCATATACAAAAGGAGGTCAGAGGCTTCTTGGGGAAGGTAAATTATATTATCCGTTTCATCTCTCAATTGACATATAAGTGTAACCCAGTATTCAGACTTCTTCAAAAGAATAACCTGGGAACATGGAATGAAGAGTGTCAATCTAACACCCTGATCCTGATCCTGATCTAAAGCATTACATGTGGGTCTCCCAAAACTGACCGGTCAAAAATTCTCATTTAAAACCACAAATTAATCTTTCTCAAAAGCATCTATTTGTATAAATCCACATAATTAAATAATCATTACACGAGTTTACAAAATAAGAACTCTAATTAAAAATATACCGTTTGACCAATTAATAGTAAATCAAATAAAGTTACAGACTTGACAGTGGTAAGGTTCTATGAATACATCAGTCCAAACTAAAACATCAAGTACTGTACTTTAAAGCTGGCTCGGTGCTGGGAAATCCTCCTCGATGCCCTCCTCCGAAAGTAACCTATCAACCTACACACGAAAAAACCACAATTCTGTACGCTGAGCTAATAAAGCTCAGTGGTACATTTCTACTCTATCGCAATTCATGAATATCATAAAATAGACATGCATGATAATATAATCAAGGGTGCACAGAAAAGCTTCTCAAATATAAGGATCATCTTCTAGCCTACCCTAGCTAGAAATTACAATTATGTCTCAAGATGCCACTGCAATATAAGGAGTCTCGCATGTATCCCATGCTTACCATACTCGAGGTTACACATCCCATCGAGTTACTCAAGCTCATGTAGCCCACCGAGTTATGCATTCATACCCTGATCACATAGCCCAAAGGTAAAAATAGCCAACATCAATCATCCGCACATCATCGTAAATAACATACATTCCCTAACATTGGCCAACGTAGCCCTACATTACCCATGCTCATACAGCCATTGGGTTACCCGTGATCACATAGCCATCGGGTTACTGGATCCGGATCACCATAGCCACAGATACATCCTAGACATACTTAGATCACATTAGCCACAAACAGTCTTTACTTGAGGTCACTCATCCAATCAGGTTACTCAAGTTTATATAGCCCATCGAGTTACTCGTCCTTATATAGCTCCCGAGTTATGTTCCCTTATTCTAATCACATAGCCCAAAGATAGGTTTTTGACCGCATCCAGATCACATAACCCGTAGATACATCGAATGTACTCAATCACACAGCCCGAAGTACACATCTCCGTAAACAAGTGCCCTTGCACTGACTCTAGGATATTCGGATTCCTAACCAGGACACATAAGATAACATATTATCCCCGAGCATCCATACATCTCACCAAGAGATAAGATGCATCGATCCAACCATTACAAATGCCCAAGGCATATTTTATTTGTTACAATAATTAATCTATATCTTTCTAGCCTATTCACAATGTTCTCTTTAGATCATCTCAATATTCACTATAGCTAGCCTATATGGGCGTCCCTTCAGCACACAGCAAGGACCCTATGTTTTCACACAGCATCAACCGATCTACCACAGATCTCTAAGGATTACTAGTACAAGCAACTCACCCAATTATTACCAAGCCATAAGCCATTTATTCCACATGTGGGTTATAACCCTGATTTCTCAATTTTAAAATTTGTTTTATACCTTTAGGGACTCATTGGACCCTTTACCATGAATTATCAACCCCTCAAACTTATTTTCAACATTTACAGGTAGATTGCCTAGTAGGTACCGGTACTAGTCTTCGTTTATCGATATTGGAAAACATGGTGTATCGATACTGGAAAGTATTGTACCGATACTAGAAAACATAGCGTACCGATACTAGAAAATATGGCTTACTAATCTAGAAAGCACCATACCGATATTGGAAAACATGGCATATCGATACTGGAAAACACTGTACTGATACTGGAAAACATGGTGTACCAATGCTGGAAAACTCCATATCGATACTGGAAAATATGGCGTATCAATGCTGGAAAACTCCATACCGATACTGGAAAATATGTCGTACCGATGCTGGAAAGTACCGTACTGATACACTCTTCAAGAAAAGCCTGAGTTCATTCTTAGAACACAGAGTTTTGATACTCGCTACTGAATATCGGTACCAAAGCACAGAAATGGCTTTCATGGCTCGGGAAATCACTTTCCAAGCCCCCCAAAGCATAACCTTTAACCCCTTAACTTAATCCTACATCTCATAGGAGTTGATTAGAGTGATTTTCTACCCTTATTACACATTATTAACCATTAATTCGAGATTCACCATTAACAAGGCTCTAAGCTACCTTAACACCAAAACTAGCCATCTCAACCACAAAATCAAGCAAAACAACCACTTTAGGATATTCAATAATCAAAGGAGTCAGAAATGTACTAACCTTAAGCAAGAGATTCACGGATTAAGGCAGCAACCAAGCTTCTTCTACCTCTCTCTTGCTTCAAGCTTTAAAACCAACTTCCACCAACTTAAAAGATAAACACCTTGAAAGATGGATCTTAAGCTACTTATAAACTTATCCTTGATGACTAATCCAGGAATTCCCACTTAGTAATTACAAGTTTTCATCTTTTTTTTCCTTTGGTTTAGGTGGGTGTTTTGAGCAAAAGAAGATAGAGATGAGATGGAAAATAGGATGACTTCACCATCCTTACACTATGCAAAAAAATTAAAGAGGCATCAGGCCTCTTGTCTCCTTTGAAGCAATTTACCTTATTGCTCTTCATGACTCTCACTTCATTCAACCATTAGCCCAACAACTCATGGAAGCCTATCAAAGTTCTTACGAAGCCCAACACAGCCCAACAAATATCGAATATCCAACCCAAAGTGGCACATCGTTGACTCAAAAATCTGGGTTGTTACAGTCAAGCAGCCTTGGAAAAGATTAAAGAACAATTAACCAACATTTTTGTATTAGTACTGCCCATTCTAAGAAAATCACTGATCCTCTACTTGACAGTATATGAAAACTCTATGGGTTGTGTATTGAGGCAACATGAAGAAATAAGAAAGAAAGAAAGAAAGAAAGAAAGAAAAAAGGAAATATATTATTTGAGCAAGAAGTTTGCCGACTATGAAACCAGATATTCCTTGATCGAAAAGTTGTGTTGAGCTTTGGTATGGGCAGCTAAAAGGCTTAGGCAGTATATGTTATACCAACTATGTGGCTGATTTCGAAGCTAGATCCTTTAAAATTTATAACAGAAGCACCAGCCCTATCAGGAAGATTGGCCCACTGGTAGATGTTACTCTCTGAATTTGACATCTAGTACGTAAGCCAGAAAGAAGTAAAAGGGAGTGCCATAGCTGAGTTTTTGGCAAGTCGTGCATGTGATGACTATAAGGTGTTGAGTTTTAATTTCCCTAACGAAGATTTGATGTGTATCACAATTGAGGAAGATGATGTCCCAATAGAATCATGGGTTATGAATTTCGATGGTGCTGCAAATGACTTGGGGTAAAGTATTGGGGCAGTATTGGTTTCACCATAAGGAAATTATTATCCTTTCACCAGTCAGCTAAAATTCTTTTGCACTAATAACATAGTGGAATATGAGGCTTGCGTACTGGGTCTACGAGTAGCTATTAAGAGGAAAATAAAAACCCTAAGAGTTTTTGGTGATTTTACGCTGGTTGTCTACAGATTCAAGGAGAATGGGAGACGAAAGATGCGAAAATGATAGGATATCATAAGTTGGTCTTCAATTAATTAAAGAGTTTGATAAGATCACCTTTAAGTATCTCTCTAGGGAGGATAACCAAATGGTTGATGCCTTAGCCACTTTAGCTACCACGTTTAAGGCAAGCGGAGGCACTGATCAAATTGCAAATGTTGGACTCACTAGCTTACTATTATGACGTAGAAGAAGAAGTAGATAGCCTTCCGTGGTATTATGACATCCTATAGTATAAAAAGTCTTGGCAGTATCTGCATCAGGCGATTGAGAATAAAAAGAAAACGTCAGGAAAATAGCATCGGGTATGTTCTTGATGGAGAAATCTTATACAAGAAAAGTTGAGATCAAGTATTGTTGAGGTACATAGGTGCTAAAGAAGCTCAAATGATCTTAGAAGAAGTTCATGAAGGGGTTTGTGGGACTCGCCCTAGTAGTTTTACCATGTCCAAAAGAATTATGTGTTTTGGGTATTATTGATCAACTTTGGATGAAGATTTCATTAACTACTCCTAGAAATGCCACAAGTGTCAGATCTATGCCGACAAGATCTATACACCTCCGCATCCTCTCTATGTCATATTAGTCCCTTGGCCTTTTTTCAAGTGGGGCATAGAAGTCATCGGCCAGATTCACCCTAAAACGTCAAACAGACATCAGTTTATTCTAGTAGCCGTCGACTTCTTCATTAAATGGGTAGAAGCATCCTCGTATGCAAATTTTACTAGGTTAACGGTTTCTAAATTTTTTAAAAAATAGATCATATGCCGATACGGCCTACCCAAGAGGATTATCATTGACAATGCCTTCAATTTGAATAACAAGATGATAACTAGGGTTTGTGAGCAGTTTAACTTCAAGAATCATAACTCAATGCCTTCAATTTACAAAGACTAGCATAAAAAGTTACCATTTGCCCTATATGCTTATAGAACCACTGTATGAACATCCACCGGGGCAACACCATTTTCATTAGTATATGGAATAGATGTTGTGTTGCCAATTGAGGTCGAAATTCTGTCTTTTCATGTCATATTGGAAGCAGAACTAGAATAAGAAGAAGAATGGGTTCAAGTGAGATATGGCCAGCTGAACCTAATCGGTGAAAAAAGGTTTTCTCAGGAGGAGTATTGACCTTGGCTGAGATGGATGGAGATAAGCTTGAGAATCTGGTAAACTCGAATTCAGTCAAAAATATCATGCCAGAAGAAAAAGGGAAGAAAATAAGAGATGAGCCGAAAGGTGAAAACCTGTAAACGGTGCCTTAGATAGCTAAAAAATAGAAAGGTGAAAACCCGTAAAGGGCGCCTTAAAAAATAGGGTTCAAGATGAAAACCCGTAAAGGGCGTCTTGAAACCAAAGGTGGATCTGGGTTGAAAACTCGCAAAGGGTGACTCGGATTGTTCATGGGTTAGGCATGCAACAAATGACTCTCTCAGATACTCGACATCTCATAAGCAATTTCGTATATTCATACATTGTCTTCATTTTCAAAATCTACTCGACGAAGGTAGCATTCAAGACATCTCATGGTGTTTTGACTTGAGAAGTTTTGACCGTTGATATCTGGATACTTGTATTTCCTTCTTGTAACCTTTCCTTTGTTTGCCACAATATCAATAAAATATTTCAGAGACCTTTTTTTCTCCCTCACATGTGACTTTTTCTTCACTCACGTGATTATATTATATTGAAATAAGAACCAATAAAATTAACATCATTAAAACATGCAAAAGATTTTTGTGCGTTACTTTGAAAAGGGTTTAAAAAGTATAGGGACTATAATGCATTCCATGGCTAAGTTCCGAACCAGGGGCATGAGATGTTGGGGCATAAGAAGATATTAAAATGCCAATATCATTCAAGGTAGAAATAAGCTTTGCTGCAGGCAAGCACTCCAAAGAGCCCTGCAGGGGCAAGCATCTGAAAACTCACAAGAAGCTCTGAGGGTTCTTGATATTATTTTAAGGCAGCATGCTGCAAAACAGAGGTGCCTACTTGTTCACTAGTCTTACTTCCATGACAACAAGAACAATTTTACAGACATCGGAGGAGGTATCCTGGGTTGTAGAGTTTTCATTCAAGTTTCAAAGCCACTCGATGAGGCCTGTCACTGAATATTGATGTATCAACTACAATGATAGTTCAACCCGGTCCGGTAGTGTTTTTTAATTGCCAATCAGAATGCTAGAGATCCCTACTCCTTAGACTAGAAGAGAGCTAAAAGAGTGTTAAACAATATGAGGATAAAAGTCAATCCTCTCGATGAGGCCTGTCACTGAATATTGATGTCTTCTCTGAAGCAAAGAGATACAAAGAATAAATAGCTAGCATGGTTGTTTATCTGGGTTGAACAAGTAAATACACAAAGAAGTAAAGAGGAAAAACCTGAAACAAAAGAAAAAAATAAAATAGGAAAGTTTAAAAATGAAAAAAGAAAATAAAAGAGAAAATGACATGCATTCATGTATTAGGCATCCCTAGAAGCATACTCATCATAATCATAGCATTTGTTAAAGTCCGATAGGTATGAAACCCGCCTATCCGTCCAAGCATGAGGAGAATGGAACCCGCCTATTCGTTCATGCATGAGTAGAATGAAACTCGCCTATCCATCCAAGCATAAGGAGAATGGAATCTACCTATTCATTCAAGCATGAGGAGAATAGAACCTGCCTATCCGTTCAGGCATGAAGAGAATGGAACTCGCCTATTCGTTCGGGCATGAGGAGAATGGAACCTTTTATTTTTTTAGTACAACGCCTATCCGTTCGGACGCGAGGAGAATAGAACTTTTATTTTTCAGCACAACGCTCATCCATTCGGGCGCGAGGAGAATGGAAACTTTATTTTTTCAGCACAACGCCTATCCGTTCGGGCTCGAAGAGAATGGAACCATTATTTTTCAGCATAATGCCTATCCGTTCGGGCGCGAGGAGAATGGAACCTTTATTTTTTAGCACAACGCCTATTCGTTCGGGCGCGAGGAGAATGGAACCTTTATCTTTCAGCAACCACCTATCCGAAGAATGGAATCTTGTTTTGATGTAAAGCAAATATGAGATCGGTGAAAATTAGTGTCTTTTGTTCTTTGCTCTATCCCTGTTTCACCGGAATGAGCAAAGAGGGGCAACGTTGTCATTAATTTTCACCCACTTTTTTATTTTATTATTATCATTATTATTTATTATGTTTATTATTATATTATTATTACTATTATTATTTTTATTGTTATATTAGTCATGTATATATAATATAATAACTAGTCTTATTATTAGATACAAAACCCAAATAAAAGAGTCTATAAGAGTCCATTTTAATTAAATAAAGCCTAATGCAATAATAACCCATTTGGCCCAAATAAGAAACCCTAGCTGGCCCATCTTTTTATCCTTTGTGCTGCTTATTTATAGCTGTTGGATCTGATTAAGATCCAACGGCTCGGATGAAGCCTGGAAAGGAGTCGGTCAATGCCTACATACGCGTGTTGACCCCACTCGCCCGCCCAGCCACACCTACGTCATCCCCTCGCGTGCATTGCTTCCTGCTCTCATTGCGGCTTTAAGTCCATCGAACGACGCTGATGGCCACACCACGGCCGCCATTTGCTCGCTTCGCCTCTGCAGCCTCCCCTAGTGCCATTCAAATCTGCAGCAACCAAAAAGGATATGGGTTAAAGGTTTCAAACATGGAAAAAAGGAAAAATCAACCCAATATTCGAGCAATCACCAAGCAAAAAAAGTGGAAATTCGAATCAAATCAACACATATATAGAAGAAGCATCTGGCGGAAATTAGGGGAATAATTTGTTAACCTAATTTTGGGATTTGGGGGCAAAAATTCCATGTATTCTTGGTTGGAAAATACCTATAAAAACCCCCACCCTAGACCTTTGTAAGACACGAAGAAAAATACGAGAATAATAAAAAGGATTCAAGTTCTTTTCCAGAAATTCAAATGTTCAAGCAAATCTAGGTATTTTTTCATTTTTTTATATTTTTATATGCAATCTTACCTTTATTTTTTAGCCTTGAATTGAGATTCGAAGTCGTGCCGAAAAACTGTATTTTTTGCCGACGATATGCGACAGTCGGCGGACGGTGACCGATGCGGTGGTGGACCGCCAAAGTTCTTCATGCTTGAAGAATATGATGAACGGCTGAGAGAAATTAATATGTGTATGTTTGATCCATTTTTTAAAAAGGAAAATTATGGTGAAGTATTTATGAGTTTGGGTTTTATACCCATGTTTTTTTGGGAGAATTACCTTCTTTAAATTCCTCCGCCCAACCACATTTTGCTCCTCGGGACACCATATTTTGATTAATTTTGATTTGGTCACTGTTTCCATTAAAACTATCCTCTAATTTTAATACTTCTCCAATTTCATTTTTTTTAAAAAGAATCAAATCATTTAGATATTTTTTTAAAATGGAAAATAAATTTTAACTCATTTTTTTTAAATTGCTTCTCCATTTTTTTAGATTTATTTAATTCTATACTTACTTATTTAGTATAATTTGTTGTTTAAAATTTTAAAATTGCTAGTCTTTAAAACTTTAGATTGAATAAAAGACCTTAGGATTATGTTCTTAAAACCTTAGTTAGTGTCTTGAAATAAAAAATAAAATCCTTCTTTACTCGAAAATCATAAAATACACTTAATTTTATCTGCACCCTAATAGGTAAAATTCACTTAGACAATTCTTAGGGTTAATAATTACCAACTTAGGAAAATAAAACATTTCAACACACTAATTGCTTTTGTGATTACTTGTTTAATAAAAGTGAAACCTAATTAATTCGGTGTCCTACCAAAAGGAGATGACGGGTTAGTGCCAGAAATGTTGGCGGTGATTAGAGTTCATTCTCCGAATGGTATGGCCGTTAAAATGAAATCATACTCATAAATAGACAATAAGTTAAATTTTGTACGAACTTGCAAATTCCAACATTAAAACATTTTGCAATCGGCTAGGTATCAATTTTTTGGCGTTGTGGGGTGTTAATCCTTCCCCACGCGTAACCAACTACCGAACCTATTTTGTGTTTTTCGCAAACCAAAATCATTGTTTTAATAAAATAAAACTATTTTATTAAAATAACATGTTTTTAGGTGATCCAATCACACCTTTAAAAATATTGGTGGCGACTCTGTTGTTTTTTTTGCTTTATTTAAAAATATGTCGGGACCATAAAAAAGGGTTGCGACACGGTGTTCCATGATCAAAGAAAATATATTTACACCAGATATCATTTTATTAGAGAACATATTGCCAAGAAGGAAGTGGAGCTCAAGTTTGTAAAGACTCAAAATCAAGTTGTAGACATTTTTACAAAACCTCTCAAATTTGAAGATTTTCGAAGAATGCGTGAAAGTCTTGGCATGATCAAGAAAAGTTAAAATTAAGGGGTGTTAAAAATTATAATTTAACCTTTTTATGAAAAGGTATAACTCTTCATGAACCTATATTAATGAAGGATGTAACCATTCATCATGAATAGATGTAACTTTGCATGATGAATAGATGCAAATGTAGAATTGTAATCTTTCGAATAATCACTTACAACCTTATATAAAGGATTGTTAGTGATGGAACAAATCATTCAAATTTTGTACTCTTGAAATAACATTCTATTTCTCTTCTTCTCTATCAAACTCTTACAATTTTTCTTCCACCTATTTCAAACAGATTCTACCATTTGTTTTACCAAAACAATTCCAAGGGGTCAGTGTGGGGCAACATAATATGAGTCCATTCAGTATCAAAGGACTTGGTGAATTGGGGAACCCCTTGAACCTGCAATCCAAACTTCAGAACCCTTTGATATTAAGGGCACTTGGTCTGGTTCAGCCACCATTTTACCAGGCGACAAGGTGGTAATTTATTACACAGGGATTGACGCCAAAGAACAGCAGTTGTTGAACTGCGCCGTGCCAAAAGATCCATTAGATCCATATCTTCGTGAACGGATAAAGCCGAAGGAAGGGAACCCGATGGTGGTTTCCGACAATGAAATCAATGGCAGTTCCTTTCGTGACCCTACAAGTGCATGGCAGGCAAATGGGTACTGGAACATATTTGTTCAAGAGCAAGGATCAAAAGACATAGGTCAAAGCTGCTCATCCTTTGCACCAGGTCCCAGGAACAGGCAATTGGGAATGTCTAAAACGGGGCTGGATGCTTCTGTACAAGAAAAAGACGTGAAACATGTTTTGAAAGTAAGCTTGGATGCGACAAGATATGATTATTACACGATTGGAACTTATTTCCCGGACCAAGATAAGTATGCTCCCGACCAGGGGTTAGCTGATGGGTGGGATGGACTTAGATTTGATTATGGTAACTTTTATGCATCAAAGTCGTTCTTTGACCCAGTGAAGCACAGGAGGATTGTATGGGGTTGGACCTCGATCCACGTGAAATTTTACACGATTTTTAAATCGTTAGATAAGTAAAATGGATGGTTGAGATTAACTATTTATCTTTTTCCAAGTGATAATTTTCATATATACTATTATTAATTTCAGTCATTCATTTTACTCATCCAACGATCCAAAAAACTTGTAAAATTTAAATATGTATATCTCGATTATAAAGTAAGTAATATATAAATATAGTGATGAATTTTAATGCATTTTGATCTCAGTTGATACCTAGAACAGTGTTGATCCTATGAAGCACGGGGACGGCTACCCTATGCCGTTTCAAGTACTCGATACGTCTCCGGGACAGGTACAGGTCGGATACGGCTGGGGTACCGTCCCACGTCGACGGAATACGGCTAAAAAAATTGGGGACAGTTGTTATTTTTTCGGGACGTTTCGGGGACGGCATGAGACTTTCACGTGCGTCCCCAAGGTTATTTTCTGTCAACCGTAGTTACTAGAAACAAGGAACAACCCACCGGACGGCGACCGGGAACTACGACCCAAAACTTAAAACAAAACACGTCTGGTACGTGGTTCAGAAAATGAAGAAGGGCGACAAAGGACCCACTTTATAAACGAACTGCCAGAGTGGTTCTTGCCGTAACTATGGACCATGACGAGAGTGGCTTGTAGAACTCGAATAGACGGCGATTGGTGACCCGGAAATGGAGGGTGGTTTGTTGACGGAGAAGGCTTGTTGAGAGATAGAAGGAGATGAGCTGTCGGGTTTTTTTATTCCAAAGCGTTTTGGCTTCGTGGGAATTTGATTTTCAAATTTATTGTATAATAAATCATATGATGGAAATAGGATAGTCTGCCATTTTAAATAATATATAGTACTTTGATATACAAGTTTAATACCATGTGTATGCATCATATGTAGGAAATGGTAGGATTAAAATAAATTATATAACACAAATTTACTGTATAAATATAATTATTTTAATATAAATTTTAATATTATTTGTATACTATTTAGATTTATTGTTTGAGATTTATAATTTTAATATTATGGTTTCTTTTTTAACTTTATTTTTTAGTTTATTATGAATTTTAATGCAATATTATTATATATTAAATTTTATTTTATTTTTACCGTACCATTGCCGTATTCGTACCCTGTAATTTTAGAAAATAACGTTTTTCGCCCCTGTCCTCCCCGTATCCGTATCAGTGCAACATAGGCTTGATCCCAGTAGAAAGCAATTGGTGCAATGGCATGTTGAAGAGATTGAGACTCTAAGGGGGGAATGATAGATCATATGGGTGTAATCACTCATTTTTATCCGGGTTGTAAATATTATAGTTATATTAAATAATTATAATAGTTATTAATATATATGTTCGTGTGTGCGTGTGGTGATATATGAGTGTGCATGTTTATAAGTGATATACGTGTTGCATGTAATATTTGAATATAAGTATATAAATACGTATCTTTGCATGTATATGTTATTCATATATATGTATTAGTGGTAGTACGTGTAGGCATTATGATAGTCATTATCATTATATGTATACGTATGTGTATTGTTATTACGTATATGCATTACTATGGTATGTTTAAATACTGGTTTAATGATATACGTGCGTGTGTATATTATATAAGCGTATGCATATTATATATATTAACGTATGTGTTATTGGGCTTAAAGTGAAAACAGATCAGATATTATTATTATTAAAACCCAAGTTGTTATTAAATGTCTAGTCCAATGTACAAATAAATTTAAAACCCAAAAAAAACAATTACGAAGCCCATTCGGCCAGAACCCAAACCCAAAAGCTAAAATCCTAACTCATATCTGATAAAAACCCTAGTTTAATCTAACACCCCATCTTTATTTTGCAGCCGCCTCATTTGAGCCGTTGGATCAGTCTTGATCCAACGGCCCAGATCAAAGGAAGAACACCCCTTCATCTGCTACGTGAAGTTAAACGTTGGACTTCCCACACGCGCATGCCAAACACGTGCCCGATCTTCCAGCTTCCAAGGGACACGTGTCACCATCTCACGCTTGCCCATAAATGGTCTTGACCGTCCAATCCATGCGAGGTCTTAGCCGTTGGATCAGATCTAATCCAACGGCTCAGATCAAATTTAGCCGTACGACTTTTAATATCCTGCCACGTGGGCATCTCGCCGGATTTTCCACCGCTGCCGTCATACGATCCCTCACCTGCCGTACCAACCAAGACATGCCAAAAACACCAAAAATGGAGAAAGTAAGATCAAAGCATGGGGCAATGACATTAACAGTGGATTAGGTTGTATTTTTATATGATGCATGTACCCTAACTAGATATATCCGAACAAAAACACCATTTGTATTCAGTTTTTCAGATTGGAAATAAAAATAAGAAAAGCCAAAAAATTTCAATGGTAACCTTTCATCTTTCTTATTTCTCTTATGCGTGCATGTTTTTTTATACTAAAAGAAAACAATAAAATAAAAAGGTGAGTTTACCCAGGTCGTCGATCCTCCTACTCGCCGGTGATAAGCCCCTCCTAGGGTGAATCGGTTGAAAGGGGGAACCACGGGGTTGTAAAAAAGATAGTTTTATTTTAATAAGGGCTTCATTTTTTTTCTCAGATCTTGGAAAATAGAAGTGTTTTCCCTAAAATTTAAGTGTATATTCGGGTATTAAAGAGGAGAGGGAATTGTTTGGAGTTTGTTTTGGGATCCGCTACCGTCAGCGAGCGGCGGTCGGCAGCTATCAGCGGCAGCTGTCGCGGTGGTGAGCCACCAGAACCTGGAAATTTGGTTCCATGTTCTTAGGTTGAAGGAGGGTGGGCTGAGAGAAAAGATAAGTGAGAGGGTTTTATTTTCTTAAGGTTCGAAATAAAATGGCTAAAAGGGTTTAATCGAATCTGATATAGTCCTTTTATATGTTTTATTTAATTTTAAAAATGGTGTAGTTAACTCATAAATCCTCCTGTGTTTCTGGTTTTTTCGAATTGAGCATGCCCCTTGGTTTAATCACAACCCCAGTCCCTCATTGTTTTCCAAAATTTTCAATTTCACCCCAAAATTAACCGAATCCAGTTTTCAAATGGTAAAAATACTGCCCTAGTCATTCCGAATTTTGGGAATTTGCATTTCGGGTTTGCCCCTTGGTTATATTACACATCTGGTCCCTACAAGTTTATTTTAGTTTTTAAATAAATCCCTAAATTGTATTTTATTATCTTTTTAATGTCTTTTTCTATTTTATTTTATTTTTATTTCAGTCCACTTTTTAATATTTATGTCACTTTGTTTTGATTATGTGTTTTTACCATGTTTATTATGTTCAGTTTATGTTTTTATATGTTTCTATATCATGTTTATTTATACCTTTTTTAACTATGCTTTTATGTTTTGGTTATTTGGTCTTGTTATGTACATATTTGTTTATGCATTTTGTTTTACTCTAGTTGGCAACGTGTTTACATGTTTACGTTTTTGTGATCGTTTTTGCATCTTTGGTTATACGTGAGTTTTTGGGTAATTTGTTTATCATGGGGCATGTTTTTTAGCATTGTTTAAATATGTATTATGTTCTTTTTGCCTTTGTTATGTTCTTTATTTTATGCATGTTTTCTTTTGTATGTAACTCCAAATAAAATATGTTTGGCTTTGTTTGGACACTAAATAAATGTTAACTTTTTTCATGTTTGCTTTGTTTTTAGTTACATGTTAGTGTGTGTTTTTGTCGCATATAATGCCTTTTTATTTATGTATGTAAATTATGTCACATGTTAAGTGTTAAGTATATGTTCGCCTTTTACTTTGATTTGTTCGTTTAATACCATGTTACATGTTTTCCATGCATATGTTGCATTATGTTTTCATACTTTAAGATGAATATATATATGTGTGTGTATTAGTTTTTTATTATTATTTTGCATCTTAGGTTCATGTTAGAAATGGGTAATGAATTTATTACATATTAATACCATGATATGATTATAGTATGTGCGCATATTTTTTACATGGTAAACTTTACGTATAATATTGTGGTAGCGTTGTTTTGTCATTTTAGTATCATATTACATATATATGTCATGCACATGTTGCATTTTTATATGCATTTTAACATGTTTATATTTGATTTATTAATTTCTTTGTGAAGTATGTTTTCTTTTTCTTTAATTTTGAAGTATGTTTTTTCTCACTTGTTTTTGCTTTGCTTTTATAATATGTTATGTTAATTATGCTCATGCATTTTACTATTTTTACTTATTTTGTAATATTCATGTTTTATGTTTTAATATCATGTCATGTAAATTGTATGCTTTATGTTTTGTTTTCTAAGGTTGCATAATGGAATATAAATTGTCAATGCGGTGCCCTTTTATCCGAGCGTAAACGGGGCCAGTATCAGGCGTAGTGATGGTGGTTGGGCATTTACTCTCGGATAACCGGGCTTTTAAAATTTACTCTCACTTATGACCAAATCTTAACTTAATCATCATTTTTTTCCGGAAAGTCTAATATTAATAAAGCGATAATTATTAAAGTACCAATTTTTGGTGGTGTGGGGTTTCTAATCCTTCCCAATCTGTAACCGACTCCCGAACCCAAAATTTTTAAAATCTCTAGTTTTATGGTGTCCGGCCTACCTAAGTGGCCGGTGGCGACTCCATTTTTAAATAAAACATGGTTTTTCTAAAATCCCACAGAATAAACATTTTAATACCCGAAAAATTCCTAAACACCTTAAAACCCGTTTTTTTAGCGAGAGGGACATCGCTACAGATGGCAACTCCGCTGGGGACATGAGTTTTTTTCAAAAAAAAAATGAGAGTCAAGCTTTTTAAATAATTACCGCTTTACTAATATCAGAAATTTTGGATTAAAGTGACTATTAAATTAACATTTGGGTATAATTGCGCGTTTATTTTAACGCATTTAAAACTTGGCATATAAACCCGTCCTTTTTAAGTGGAGGGAAAACGCTAATGCTTTCGTGAGGATATCGTTCCTCCGTATGGGCCTAGCAAGTACCTTCAGGGCTCGAGTACCTTATTCTTTTGTAAGGATATCACTTCGTAGGGGCATAAGCGAATAGGTCCCCCTAAGTTGAACCTGGTTAAAATGAGCCTATAATGGATGATGAATGGGGGCCTTGCTACTCTTAGTAGAGGGCAGCAAGGATAATTCGGGTACCTTCTAGAACCAACACTACATGTAGAGAACATATAGAAACCCACCCCTCTAGAGCCATGCGGATAACTTGGGTGTTTAAGACGGGATGTAAATAGCGTCGTTTTGTTTGTTTATCGTGTTTAATTTGCCCTTTATTTATGTACTTATTGATTTTAACCGGTACTAACTTGTTTCCCTTTTTTGTTTTTATTTTTGCATATATCATCGCATTCACATCACATAGGGTATTGATTCCTGAGTGGTTTCTCCCATAATAGAGATCGTTCATGATAGACCAAGGGCTCTGTGACCAGACGATCGGGGGTTCGATGCCAGAGTTTCATCCCAAAGCTAGATCAGAGACAGTAGAAAAAGGATCATTTAGAGACTTCAGGTCTGATTCGGCAAGCAGTATCAATCCTTGTAGCGAGCAAGGTGGAGTACAATAATTAAGGAAGCAAATGGCCGAGATGATAAACCAGATAAATGCTATAATGAAAAGTAAGCAGCCTGCTGAACTCAGAGAAGAATCGATCAAGGATCAGAATGTAGAACATAAGGATCAGCATATTAAGATAGACAACACCGTTAAATACGATAAGTTTATTCCTTTTGTGATCAATCTCAAGAAACAGACAAGTGACCTATCTAGGGCAGGTACCCAGGAAACAGAGGCAAGACTAGGAGAAGCCCGAGAATATAATGACGTAAAGGGACATTGTCCTATACTTATGAGATACACCGATCTACTTCCATTGTTCATTGAAAAGAATCTTATCGTGCCGGTGAAGTCTATACCAAAGAGGCCACCTTACCTGAAGGGTTACAACAGTCGTATCTGGTGCAGCTACCACATAGGGGGTTCAGGTCATCACACTGAGAACTGTGGAGCCCTGAAGAACATAGTTCAAGATCTTATCAGGATGGGAGTTTTGGGTTTCGAAGACGGACAACCCCAATTTTACAATGAGCCAGTCAGTGCCCGAGGGGCAAAGTCGAAGAAGGGTCAATGCTCAGTCCAAGGTTCAGGTAACACAAAAGTGGGTCACCCAAGTTAGAAAAATTCAGGAGTCGGAAGTAAAAGCATCTCAGAAGATGAACTTGCATTCGAGTACGACTAGTTCAAGTAGGAGAGGTATGATCTGAGCAGAGAATCGAAGAGTATACAAGACGAGTACCATAAGTTGTACTTTGAATTCAAGAATGTCAGTCTGGGTGATACCTCTGAGGAGTGGGTTAATGGCATGATTCAGCTGAAGAACGATTTGGAACGTTGGAAGCAGAAATGCAGGACTAGTAAAAATAAAGTCAGATCATTGTCACAGAAGCTGAAAGAAGTGAGAGCCAACGCGACATCCTCCAAAGTGAGTTGGAAGGCAGTCTGGCTATGAACGAGATCCTGAAATCAAGTATGCAACAGAAAGGAGAGGAATATCAAGCCCTTCAAGTGGAAAACGCAGCACTCAAAGAACAGATAGAAAATCTCAAGACTTCTGTACGTACCAGCGAGATTCGTGCCGAAGCATACAAGCAGGCCAGGTATGAAAGTTTCAAAGAAGCAACTGTCAAGCTACAAAAGGCCGGGCAGAAAATGCAGGAGAAAGACAAAGACATGAAGATTGTTATGACTCAAGCACGACAAGTGGCCCAACAGGTGGCAGACTTAGCTGACACATCGATGGCATTGAGTCAGAACATGGACCCAATGTTGGACCACGGAGGCAAGCTGACCGGACTACTGGATGAAGTTAAGAAATTAGGCACTGGAGCTCATCAGTAACTATAAATATCTAATATCTGATGTAATGAAACCTTATGGCCTCAATGAACGTCGTTCTATGGGGATCACTTTTGGAATCAATACCTTATTGCATTCATGTTTATATTTTAGGATTGCATTGCATTACATTGCATAATCTTGGCATATTTTACATGACATCGTCATTACCTTGCATTATTATTACCTTGCATAAATTTTATGGGAAGTAATCCAAAGACCAATTAGAGTTTTATCGTGAATAAAAGAATTAAACACACTCAAGAATCAAGATTCGAGCAGTTAGAAGATGGGCTCGGAATAAAAAAACAAAAAAGTACTCCTATGTTCGAAGCCTGGTAATAGGTTTGTTCGGATAAGAGTGTGGAAATTTTGAGGCACTCTGCTGAAGCGATAGGGTTGTAATACACCATCCAAGTCAAGAAACCTTAGTTTCATGAGTGATGGTAATACTTTCAAATCGTGACTATGCCGAGTAACTTGGGTGATGTTGTTTGCTCCATCATTGTCTTCAAGACAAAAGACTGTGACGAGTTGATTTCCTCAAAAAATAATGATAAACACATGGAAAAAAAAGAGAAAAAAAAGAGAAAAAAAAAAGAGAGAGAAGAAGAAAGAAAAAATGGAGGAAAACGAACAATAACATAAGTAAAAAAAAAGAACCCCATCTAGAACTTTATTCTTAAAATGATATTTCTGCGCTCGAGTGGTCAAACAAGTCCACCCTTTTTAGGGCAGAGCAAATAATGAGAATTGAGAAAGAGTAGTATTCTACAGCAATGCGGTAATCATGAGGATGAACTGAGTCATTTGGGAAGACTTCACAGCCTTGAATAGCCACAACATTCAAAATTCTTATGGACTCAAGCAATGCTTGAAATGATCGCTGAATAGATGAATCTAAGACGCTCTTGCACTTGATATCCAGAGCTCCTATTTTGTTGTTTGTTATTCCAAGATGTGATTTCAAGATCTTGTATGTTAATCTAAATGATACTCTTCAGTGGAATGTCAATCAACAAATTGACGATTTAGAGCAACAAATATTTCCATGTATTACTTCAGAAATAAGATCTAGAACACAAGGTCGCAGATATTTTTGAGCACCTTACCAGAGAAATGACCCCTCAATGTATGAAAGAAAGATAATGACAAGAATGTATATCAGATGCTCGGGAGCAAGAAGCGAATTTCAACTATGATGCCTTGGTTGGTTCAAGGAAATGAAGAACGAATTGGGACGAGAATGAGGTCGGAAAATACAGAGGAAGGTAAGAGATAAACACTGATTCTCCAAAGAGTTAGAACAAAGGGATCGAGAAATGGTTCCCATCAAAACGTAGTGAGAATATCGAATTCAGAGCATGGAAGCATTTTGCTCACCCCTATGATGAAACTGACAAATACTCCGAATGTTGGGTCAAAGAATTGGAAGATAGTTGAGCTCATGATCGAGTGGGGCAATACAGAACATGAAGAATGGTAAGAATCCCTACACAAGAATGATATAGAGATTAAAATGAGCTTATTTGTGAAATTGGTAGGGACCTTGAAGAAGAAATATGGTCGCTTGTGCAAGAGAGCAAGAGCAGGTATTTAGATAATTAAGAAAAGATTGATGAAGTTGAAGATCAAAAACTGAGCATATTGAAAAGAAATGGAGAACTCTAGAAGATGACTTTTTAGAGTATAGAAAAAAGGGAATAGAGTAAAGAATAGAGAGGAGAAGAAAAAAGAAAGAAAAAAAGAGAGAATAGAAAAAGAAAAAGAAAGAAAGAAAAAAAGAGAGAAGAAGAAAAAGCAGAAGAAGAAAGAAAAAGGAAAAAAATAAGCAGAAGAAGAAAAAAAAGAAGAAAAAAAAGAAAAAGGGAAAAAGAAGAAAATAAAAAGAAGAAGAAAAAGAAAGCATTATATTGCATGCATCATATAGATAGAGGCATATCGATTTTTGCTTGTTTTAGACAGGTATTTGAAGAAATTGTCAAGAAATTTGAAGAAGTATATTTCATTAAAGAAAGAAAGATACGACAGCCATAGTAGCGTGAGGCCAGATGACGGTAGCCAGGGTAGCATGAAGCTAGATATTAAGTCATTTGGGCCATCAATAAGACCTTCGGGCATGATGATAAGACCTTCGGGCCACCAGTAAGTCTTTCGAGCATGGTAATAAGTCATTTGGGCCATCAATAAGTCTTTCAGGCATGATGAGGTAGCCATAGTAGCGTAAGGCCAGATGACGGTAGCCAGGGTAGCGTGAAGCATGATATTAAGTCTTTTGGGCCATCAGTAAGACCTTCGGGCATGGTGATAAGACCTTCGGGCCGCCAGTAAGTCTTTCGAGCATGGTGATAAGTCCTTCAGGCCATTAATAAGTCCTTCAGGCATGATGAGGCAGCCATAGTAGTGTAAGGCTAGATGACAGTAGCCAGGGTAGCGTGAAGCCAGATATTAAGTTCTTCAGGCCATCAATAAGACCTTCGGGCATGATGATAAGATCTTCGGGCTACCAGTAAGTCTTTCGAGCATAGTGATAAGTCATTTGGGCCATTAATAAGTCCTTCAGGCATGATGAGGCAGCCATAGTAGCGTGAGGCCAGATGACGGTAGCCAGGGTAGCGTGAAGTCAGATATTAAGTCCTTCGGGCCACCAGTAAGACCTTCGTGCATGATGATAAAACCTTCGGGCCATTAGTAAGTCTTTCGAGCATGGTGATAAGTCCTTCGGGCCATCAATAAGTCATTCATGCATGATGAGGCAGCCATAGTATCGTAAAGCCAGATGACGGTAGCTAGAGTAGCGTAAAGCCAGATATTAAGTCCTTCGGGCCATCAGTAAGACCTTCGGGCATGATGATAAGACCTTCATGCCACCAGTAAGTCTTTTGAGTATGGTGATAAGTCTTTCGGGCCATCAATAAGTCCTTCGGGCATGATGAGGCAGCCATAGTAGCGTGAGGCTAGATGACGGTAGCAAGGGTAGCGTGAAGCGAAATATTAAGTCCTTCGAGCCATCAATAAGTCCTTCAGGCATGATGATAAGTCCTTCGGGCCACCGGTAAGTCTTTCAAGCATGGTGATAAGACCTTCGGGCCATCAATAAGACATTAGGTCATGATGTCAAAGATGTCAAGCTTTTCTTTTGAACGTCGAGACGAGTACAAATCGGGGCATTGAAGAAGAATAAAACTTGAAGAGTTGGCCGAGGTAGAGCAGAAAGTTCCAGAAAAACCTGTGATTTCAGAGTCGAGAACAGGGAATTATGAAAAAAATGAGTGATTTTTGATCTTTGCTTTGTTCTTGTTAAACAAGAACAAGCAAAGTGGGGCAACTGTAATCACTCATTTTTGTCCGAGTTGTAAGTATTATAGTTATATTAAATAATTATAATAGTTACTACTATATATGTTCGTGTGTACGTGTGGTGATATATGAGTGTGCATGTTTATAAGTGATATACGTGTTACATGTAATATTTGAATATAAGTATATAAATGTAGCGATATTCTTTTCGCTAAAAAGAATTTTCGAAGTGTTGGCTGTCTTTCGGTAATAAAAATGTTTATTCCGTGGGGGTTTTAAAAATCGCGTTTTATTTAGAAATTGGAGTTGCCACCGGCCACTTAGGTAGGTCGGATACCATAAAACCAGAGATTTGAAAACTGTTGGGTTTGAGAGTCGGTTACGGATAGGGAAGGATTAGCACCCCCACACCGCCCAAAATTGGTACTTTAATAATTACCGCTTTATTAATATTAGACTTTCCGGATTAAAGTGACGATTAATTTAAAATTTGGTTATAAGTGCGAGTAGATTTTAAAAGCCTCGTTATCCGAGAGTAAACGTCCAACCACTATCACTAAGCCTAATACTGGCCCCGTTTACACTCGGATAAAAGGGCACCACATTGACAATTTATATTCCATTATGCAACCTTAGAGAAATAATTTGGAAACATACATTCGCATTGACATAGTAAAGGACAAAATAAATAATGAAAAACACAGGAATCACGAAAGTAAGCAGATATGATGAAAAACACGAACATAGCACATCATAATAATAACGAGGCATGAATAAAAAACATGTGGGAAATAAAAATATATACTTCAAGAACACATACATATTAAAAATAAAGCACAGTGTAACATATGCATGACATAAATGTATTATGATGTTAATTTCACAAATCAAAACAACATGCTAACAAAGAAACTAATACCTAGTACATAACATATGACATAATTTGCATACACAAATAAATAAATATAAACATGGTATTATACAAGACCAAAAAGACACACTAACATGTAACCTAGAAAGGGGATATGGAAATTTATGTAAGTATACACAAACATGCTAACATATAACATGATATTCGAAATAAACTAAGCCTTACATATAAAAGATATGCATGCAAACACGAACAAATGAAGTAGAAAATAAAACAAGACATAGCATACCTAAAAACAAAAGAAAGCATGATAGTAAAAACATAAGTAAATAATGGGCAAATTATACATGCTAAAAAACAAATAATATAAACAAAATAACATAAATATTCAAAAATTTACCAATGACCGAAATGAACAAAAAATAAAACAGAAAGCTGGAATTAAATAAACAAAATGCACACTTAGGGACGCAATTGAGAACTGGACAAAATTAGAGAGGACTAAGAATGCGATTAACCCATGCGACAAGCTCAGACTGAAAACTTCAAAAATGCGGAGGGACTAAGCACGCATTTTCCCCTTTTAAAACTTATTTCGGTTTAATTTAGGGGTGGAATTGAAAACTTTGGCAAATCAGGGAGGATCGGGGTGGTGAATATCCCATGCGGCGAGACAGAAATGAAAATAACGAAAACACGGAGGGATTTATGACGCGATTTCACCATTTTTAAAAGATAAAACGCTTATAAAATCCCCTCATCCAGCCCAAAATCAAAATTTTCCCATTTTTTAATCCCCCTTTTATAAAACACCCCTGCCCTCATTTTTTCTCTCAAACCAAACCCTCAATCTTTGATAAACCTAGAAACCGGAGGCCAACCGCCGTCTCCTCCGCCACCGGCCGCCGCTAATCGGTGCCGGTGAACCAAAAAAACACCAAAATGAACCTCGCTTCAATCCAAACTCGAATCCAAACTTGGATTCAAAGAAAAGACTCCATTTTTTCCTAGATCTAAGAAAATACGAAGCGGAAACTATATTTTTTTAAACCGACACTGAAAGAACGTCTCCCCTTAGTCGGCTCACCATATTTATGCTTGTTGTCGGTGGGGGAACTGACGACCGAAGGTAAAATAACTCACTCCTTTTCTTTTGTTATTTTTAGAGCATATGCATGCATGCAACACTAAAGATGAATGGATACCTTCGTGCGTTTTTGTGTGTTCGAAAAAAAAAAGAACAAGAGGATGAAATTCTTTTTTGTATTTCTGGGAAACTGGTTACAACTGAACTCTTTTTTTTCGTTTTTGAGGTACATATATATCTCTATTTTTCGTTTGGTAAGACTAGTACATAAGATATATTTTTTGATCCAATTTTGTTCTGACGCCTTTCCATTTCTTTATGTCTTTGGCATGCCCGACCATGCTTGGTGGTTGGTACGGCGGCATAGGGGAGATGACCGCTCGGCTACGTGTATTGGCGTCTGGAAGACGAAAAGATTATCACTGCCAGAAATATTCTTGGCCGCTGATCCAACGGCTAAGATGGTTTGAAGATTGAGCGGCCCAGATGAGATCTGTAGAAGCATTGGATTGTGCCACGTGGCGGGTGGCAACTGAGCAGTCTCGTGCATCCAAAGGGCCCCTCGAGTGTGTCACACGCGCGCCAGCTGGATACGCTCCCTTTGATCTGGGTCGTTGGATCAAAACTTGATCCAACGTCTAATGATGATGGCGGCTGCAAAGAATGGGAAGATATCAAGTCAGATTCTAGGGTTTTTTAGCTAATAGGATTGGGCTGGCTTGGCCGAATAGGCCATGTGTAATTAAGTTTGGGTTTGTAAATTATAATGGACTGGACATTTAATGTAATAGTGGGTTTTTATTTTCAGATTTGTTTATTTATAATAATAATAATAATAATAAATATAATAATACCGCATACGTACACACATAAACATACATGCAAACTAAACATACGTATCACATTAACATAATATACAAACATACATGCATATATACTTATACACACATGGTTTACGTACACATTAATCACACGTATAATATAATACGTATACATGCAACAATATCATATTAATTTTTAAACTAAAATAGATTAATACAACATTTATACATTAGATAAAAATGAGTGATTACAGTTGCCCCTCTTTGCTTGTTCTCGTGAAACGAGGACAAAGCAATGATAATAAGCACTCATTTTTATCTGACTTCCCTGTTTGTAGCTTCGGAATCACGTGTTCTTCTGGAACTCCGCTTTTCCTCGGCTGAATCTTCAGGCTCGCAAGTCCTTCCTATACAGAACTTCTTCACCTTCCGATCTTAGAACTACAGGTCCCTCCTATATAGAACCTTTCGTTTTGGAGTCCTGAGTTACGAGTCCCTCCTATATAGAACTTTTCACTCTGAGACGGTAAAGCTCGGAGTCCTTCCTATGTAGAACTCTTCACATTCAACGATGGTTTCTCCTATATAAAACCTTCTGCGTCACGGATGGATTCTTCCGACTGGGAGTTCCTCCTATATAGAACGTCTATTCTTCAAACCCTGGAGCCGCCAGTCCTTCCTATATAGAACTTTTAGCTTCTGAAATCTCGGAGCTACGGGTTCTTCCTATATAAAACCTCTCACTCTAAGACAACAAAGCTCGGAGCCTTCCTATATAGGACTCTTCACCTTCAACACAACGGGTTTTCCCTATATAAAACCCTCTATGTCATGGGTGAATTCCTTCGGCTCGGAGTTCTTCCTATATATAACTGCTAGTCTTCACCCTGAAGCTGCAAGCCCTTCCTATATAAAACTTTCAGCTCCTGAAGCCTCGGAGCAGTAGATTCTTCCTATATAGAACCTCTCGCTGCAGGCATTTGAAAATATAGGCCCTTCCTATATAGAACCTTTATCTTCATATTTGGGATTCATGCCAAAATGGCTACCGATGCTTCTTTAAATCTGCAGATACCTGTCTAGAATAGACAAAACATTATGACAATTGAGTTAGCATGCTCCTAATCCTAAGGATGTCTAACTATTCATGATGCATAAGTGCCAATATCTTGGTGCGCCTACTTCGGCCATCAGTCAATCTTGACTCTCTGTTGCTTGCTTTCTCATTTTTTCTTCTTCTAGGGGCGATACCCCATTTCACTATCGGGTTCAACCATTCCAACCTTTCTTTTCTGAATTTTTGGTTTAGGGTTCTAAAGTGCCCTTTCAGGTTTTCGCTTTAGAGGTTTTTTTTAGGTGCCCTTCCGAGTTTTCACCTGGGAAATCTCTCTTGTTGTCTCGAATGCTTTCTTTAAACAAGCAGGGCATGTGCCATTGGTCATCTTACCCTGGTGCTCGAAGCCTTCTGCTCGTCCCATTTCAACATACATCATGTAGGCAGCTAGAGGGCTAGGTTAATACTATTTTCTAATCACCTACATCTTTGGGGTTAGATCATAGTAATGCTCAGAAATCTCTTGTTTATCATAAGCCTATGTTAACTTGTTTGCATGATGTTTATGACAAATAACAAGAAGACAAGGAACGAGAGCTCAAAAATGTGATTTTATTACGATTAAGGATTTGGTACAATTTTGAGATGGTCATGGCAAACATAAGGAAAAGGAAAAGCCAAACATGAAATGCAAAACCTCCCAGTATCCACAGCATGAATGATGCACGATCCTGTCAACCGGAGTAGAATCTTTGCCTGGAACTTCTTCTTCATGGGGCTTATAGGGACGACTCCTCCCTCTAGAGGTCTAACCTCTAAATTTATCTGAGTCACCCTTTACGGGTTTTCGACTCGGATCCTTCCTTTGCTTCAAGACCCCTTTTTTGGGTTTTCACCTTGAGCTCTCCATTTTTTTCTTTCTTTTTTTCTTTTTTTCAAACATAGTATTTCTTAACGGCATTGGAATTTACAGGATTTTTCAGCGCGTCTCCATCCATTTCAGTTAAGATTAATGCTCCTCCTGAAAAGGCCTTCTTGACAATGTATGGCCCTTCCCAATTGGGCATCCACTTTCCTCGAGAATCTTTCTAAATCGAGAGGATCTTCTTAAGCACCAGATCTCCATCTCTAAATTCTCTCGGGCGATCTTCTTGTTGTATGCCCGCATCATCCGTTTTTGGTACATTTGACCATGGTAGATGGCCTTTAGCCTTTTTCCTTTGATGAGATTCAATTAGACGAATCTGGCCTGCACCCATTCGGATTCTTCCAATTTTACTTTATTTAGGACCCGGAGCGATGGAATCTCAACCTCAATCTCAATGGGGAATACTGCTTCAGTGCCATACACTAGAGAATAGGGTGTTGCCCCCGTCGATGTGCGAACAGATGTCCTATAGGCGAAAAGAGCGAATGACAGCTTCTCGTGCCAATCCTTGTAGGTATTCATCATCTTTGCGATGATCTTTTTTATGTTCTTGTTTGCTACTTCCACTACCCCGTTCATTTTAGGGCGATAGGTTATGGAGTTATGGCGTGTTATCTTGAATTGGTTGCACACCTTCGTCACCAGTTTGTTATTTAGATTGGAAGCGTTGTCGGTGATAACCCTTTCTGGCAAACCGTATCGACAAATGATCTTCTTCTTTAGAAATTTACATACCGTCATCCTTGTGATGTTGGCATAAGACGCTGCCTCCACCCATTTGGTGAAGTAGTCTATGGCGACCAAAATAAAACGGTGTCCGTTGGAAGCCTTCGGGTGAATCTGCCCAATGATGTCCATGCCCCACGCTGTAAAAGGCCACAGAGAATTCATGGTGTGTAAAGGTAACGGAGGAGCGTGAATCTTGTCAGCATAAATTTGGCATTTGTCACATTTCCTGGCGTAATCGATGCAATCTCCCCTCATGGTCAACCAAAAATAGCCATATCTTATAATCTTTCAGGCTATAGACAGCCCGTTGGCATGCATCCCACACAGACCATCATGTACCTCTGCCAAAATCTCTTTCGCCTCTCGGGCATCCACATATCTCAGTAATGTCTGATCATGGCTTCTTTTATATAAGATTTCCCCATCCAGAATGTATCTCGCTGCTATTTTTTTGAGTGTTTTTCTGTCATTATCATTTGCACCTTCGGGATACTTTTGAGACTTGACATACTGCAAGATGTCATAGTACCACGGATTGCCATCAATCCCTACTTGCACATTACAAAAATGAGCCGACCTTTCAAAAGTTTGCATCTTAACGGGCTTCATTTCTGCCCCTGTGTTTGCTTTGAACATGGAAGCCAAGGTTGCCAAGACGTCTGCCATCTGATTTTCTTCTCTAGGAAGGTAAGCGAAACTAATCTTTTCAAACTCCTTGGTGAGTTCCTGGATTAATTCATAATATTTGACCAGCTTTGAATCCCTAGTTTCCCATTCTTCGCGCAACTGGTAAATCACTAAGGATGAATCTCCGAATACTCGAAGTCTCTTAATCTTTCTTTCAATAGCTGCGTTCAGTCCCATAACACATGCTTCGTATTTGGCTATATTGTTGGTGCAAAAGAATTCTAGTCTACTGGTGAAGGGATAGTAGACATTCTCTAGAGAAATTAACACGGTCCCTATCCCGTGTCCGATGGCGTTGGAGGCTTCATCAAAGTAAAGCTTCCATGAGTTGTCATCTGAAACATTTTCCTCAGTTGTAATACACATCAAGTCCTCGTCCGGGAAATTGAAGTTCAACTATTCATAATCATCCGAGGCAGGACTAGCCAAGAAATCTAATATGGCGCTTCCCATCATGGCTTTCTGACTCACATACACAATGTCAAACTCGAATAAGAGTATCTGCCAGCGGGCCATCCTCCATGTTAATGACGGCACTTCCATTAGGAACTTCAAGGGGTCTAACTTGGATATCAACCATGTGGTATGGTATAGCATATACTGCCTAAGCCGTTTGGTGACCCAAACTAAAGCACAACATAGCTTCTGAATTGGCGGGTACCGCGCTTCGCAATCATTGAACTTTTTGCTCAAGTAGTAGATGGCTTGCTCCTTCTTCCCTGACTCATCGTGTTGCCCAATACGCAACCCATTGAATTCTCAAAGACTGTTAGATAGATGATTAAAGGCCTGCCTGGTACCGGCGCGACTAAAATCGGAGCATTCGTCAGGTACTTTTTGATCTTCTCTAGGGCTTCTTGACATTCCTCATCCCAGACGACAGGATTATTCTTTCTAAGTAGTCTGAAGACTGGGTCACACCTATCTGTTAACTGGGAGATGAAACGGGAGATATAATTTAGCCTCCCTAAGAAACCACGAGCTTCCTTCTGAGTATGGGGCGGTGGGAGATCCTGGATGGCTTTCACTTTATCTGGATTGATCTCAATCCCTCTTCTGCTTACCACGAACCTCAAGAGTTTTCCAGATGTAACGACAAAGGTGTATTTGGCCGGGTTAAGCTTCAGCTGGTATTTCCGCAGTCTTTGGAATAGTTTTCTCAAGTTATGCAGGTGTTCTTCTTCTATTCGGGACTTAGCGATCATATCATCCACGTATACCTCTATTTCTTTGTGTATCATGTCGTGGAAAAGAGTCACCATCGCTCTTTGATAAGTCATTCTTGTGTTCTTGAGCCCGAAAGGCATCACCTTGTAGCAAAAAGTGCCCTACATGGTCACGAATATTGTTTTTTCCATGTCATTTGAGTCCATCTTTATCTGGTTGTACCACGAGAAGCCGTCTATGAACGAGAACCATGAGTGCCCCGCGGTGTTGTCAACCAGCGTGTCAATATGTGGCAGAGGGAAGTTGTCTTTAGGGCTAGCTCGGTTGAGATCCCTATAATCTACACACATACAGACCTTCCCATCCTTCTTTGATACTGGTACAATGTTTGCAACCCATTCAGGGTACTTGACCACTTCCAAAAATCCAGCCTCGGTCTGCTTTTTCACCTCTTCTATGGTTTTTAACACCATGTCCAGTCTCATTCTCCTGAGTTTTTGCTGTATTGGTTTGCATTCTAGTTTCGTCGGCAGTTTTTGTACCACTATGTCAGTATTCAAACCCGACATATCTTGATAAGTCCAGAGAAAACATCCTTGAATTCCTGGAGTAGGGTTATCAGTTTGTGCCTGGTTCTTGAGGAAAATGCCATCCCGATTTTTACTTCTTTTCTCTCTACTTCAGTCCCCAAGTTTACAACTTCTGTTTCTTCTTGGTGGGGCATGATTTGCCTTTCTTCATTGGCCATCAGCTCTGCAGGGACCTCGCATTCTACCTCATCATCCTCTTCTTCAATTCCTGCTGAGACCCCAGGGCATTCAAAATCTACTTCGGGATTGGATTCAGCATCATTCAAACAGTCAATCATGGGAGACTTGCATTAAATGAGAATGAATGTATTGGGAAGAGAATGGTTTTATATGAGGTGAATGAATATGAATAATGAATGAAAGAAATAAATGAGATGTTTTCCATTTGAGAAAACGGGGAAGATATCTTTTCATTTCAGACAAAAAGTTAACATAGGTGCCCTATACAAGAGATCCCCATTGTTTATGGGAAAAACAAAAAGGTTGATTTGGAGCATTACTCTGATCTAGTTCTAAAAACCACAGGTAGATCAACGTGGCTCCAGTTATCAAGAGTTTCCCTGAGGCGGCAGGGGTAGATGTTGGTCAACATACTGCTGACTTGGTCATTTCCAGCTATCATGTTGATGGACATCCCCTCAAGTGATTCATTAAACATTTCTTTCTCGTTGAGTATGTCAAAAGTATTTTTCAAACTAGGGAAAGACATTGGTCTCCATAGAATGTCCTCTCCCTTAAATTTGGCTCTTCTCTGTTCTTCTTTTCTCATGTATTCTTCCTTTCTTTGCTGGGCACTTGGTTTGTAACCCAGCCCGAAATGGTCCTTCTTGGTTATTACACTTCTGGCTCGTAGGCTCCATTGTAATCTTCTCCCTAGCCCTCTTCCTACTTTGGCTCCTCGGCCCAAAGTTTCAGCAACGGTCATCTTGGAGCAATTAGAAAACCTGGGACAGGGGATCCGATTACCTTCTGCGACGAATGTGGCGTTCACCAGCTCTAATGCTCGGAAAGAGCATTCTGCAGCGTCCTCATCATTTTGAATGTAGGGGGCATCTAATGTCACCGAAGCAATGATCTCCTACTCAGCCTCCACTGTGGCCAACTTGCCTTCGATCACGAATTTTAATTTTTGATGCAGTGATGAGGGAACGGCTCCTGCAGAGTGGATCCATGGCCTTCCCAATAAGCAGTTGTAGGATGGTTTTATGTCCATCACCACGAAATCGATCACGTACTCAATCGGCCCAATCAATAGAGGCACCTCAATATTTCCAAGTATTCCTCTTTGTGTGCCATCGAAGGCTCTCACGGAGTTATGACAGGGCTTTAAGTGAGAATCATCTGTTGGTAGCTTTTGTAGAGTCACCATAAGTAGTACGTTCAGTGCTGACCCGTTGTCAATCATTACCCCTGGTAACACATACCCCTTGCAGTGGGTTGTGATGTTAAGAGCTTTGGTAGACCCCATTCCTCCTTCAGGGATCTCATCATCACTGAATGTTATATGGTTATAGGCGGTGATATGCCTCACTATCCTGTCCAACTTTGATACAGAAATGTCCTGGGGTACAAAAGTCTGGTTCATTACCTTTAGGAGTACCCCACGGTGTTTTTCTAAACTCGGGAGCAACTCTAGCACTGTAATCCTTGACGGTTGCTTTCGTAGTTGTTCCACTACGCTGTGTTCACTATGTCTCAGGAATTTCAGAAACTCTTTGGCCTGAGCCTCGGTTACTGGTTCATTTATCTTAGGCGGTGGTTCCTCACCAAATATCTACGTGGGGGTAGCCGATGTATCTCTTCCTTTATCTTTGGTAACTTCAGCAGCCTTCAAGGTCTCTGAAGAGTAACATATGCCGCTCCTCGTGAAGTGGCCCACCTCACTGACATTCACATCACTCTTGTCTTGCTCATCTTTTGGTGTAGGCTCTTTTTCAACTTTCTGCTCTTTTACCTCACCAAATTCTGGTTTTTCTGGTGTAGTCACATTTACAGCATAGTTCCAGGGAGTTTGTCGTATATCCTTGAATTGGAACGGGGATGGCGCTGTGATGATGATCTTAGGAGTCACCTTGGTAGTTTCTCCTTGGGAAGAACTTGCACCCTCCGGCTTGGAGGAGATGACAAAAGGTCTGCCTCTCCCGTATTTAACGTTGCAGTTGTCTGTCATATGTACGTCTGACCCCTTCCTTCCCGTAGGCTCCTCGAAGAACTCTATTTGCTTGTCATTCATCAATTGTTGCACCAATATCTTAAACTCGTCGCATTGTTGGATGTTGTCCTCCGTTCTGATGGAATTCACAGTACGCTCCATATCCCTTCTGTACTACTACCATGCCCCTGTCAATCAAGCGGGCCATGCACAATTGCTGAAATATCCACCGCAAAGGAGACTTGATTTCTGACACATTCTCCTTAACCTTCCTGGTAGAGTACTCCTCAATAAATTTACTCTCATGTTCCCCTAATTAGGCAATGGGTTAGCAGCTACACTTGGTTCTTCAAACTTCAGTATCCCAAAATCGATTAGGCTCTACACTAACTTCTTGAAAGCAAGGCAATTCTTTGTGGGATGACCAGGGGCACCACCGTGATAATCGCAATGCGCGTTCAGGTTATACCAAGACGAGAATAGCAGATTGAACAGAGTAAAGTAGTATGGACGGACCAGATCCGCTTCGTACAACTGAGAGTAAAGCTCGGACTATGAAACGGGTAGTGGAGTAAAATTTTGCCTCTCTTTCTCCTTTCTTGGGTTCTCTCCTCTCTTTGGTTCGAGTTTTGTGCTTTCCTAGTAGACGCTTGTAGCTTTGAGACTGTAAAATTCTTCGGGGCGGTGTAAGTACTGGTAGTGTTCACCACATTCTTCTTGTTGTACTTCTGGGAACTTTTCCCGCTATCAATCCTACCACTCTTGATTGCCAATTCGAGGGACTCCCTAGTCCTAATTAAATCAGTAAAACTCTGAGTCGTGTTATTAATGAGGCGATCAAATAATGTCCCTTTCAGAGTATTAACAAATAAAGGCGTAATTTCATGTTCTTGGAGGGGTGGCTGAATCTAGGCGGCCACTTCCCGCCACCTCTGAGCATACTGTCGCAGACTTTCGTTGGACTTCTGCCCCATATTTTCTAACATAATTCTACTGGGTGTCATGTATGTCACGTGCTTGTATTGCTCGATGAATGCTCTTGAAAGATCTTTCCAGGTTTTAATGTTTACTCGGCTCAACTGGGTATATCACCGCAGCGCCGCCCCAGTCAGGCTGTCCTGGAAACAGTGAATTAATAATTTCTCATCCTTGAGGTAGGCCGTCATCTTCTGGAAATACATTGTTATGTGCACGAAAGGTACGTGGTTCCATCGTATTTGTCAAACTCTGGTGTTTTAAATTTTGGTGGCAAGACAAGGTCGGATACCAGACTCAAGTCACTGGCATCGCTTCCCCATTCTTCCATAGTTTGCAGGGCTTTAAATCTTTCCTCCATGAGGTGAAACCTCTCTTCCCACTTCTTTTCTACCTCTGTCCTGATCCTTTCGACCAAGTTCAGGTCTGGCACCTCCTTCTCGTAGAGTGCTTCTGTTTCAAGGGGTTGATTCTCAGATGCCCCTACCTAAAGATTAGTAGACATCCCAGCAGGGTCGATATATACCCTTCTGGCCAGATTTGGCGTTGCCGGTTGAACCTTATTGTGAGCTGGGGTACCTTCTGGCTCTTGAGCGACTTCTCCTTCGACTCTTTTTTTTAGGCTCTTAGCCAACAACGCGGTTATGTCGGACACTATCGACGCTTGTGACTGAGCAATCTGGTCATTAAGGCTTCTTTGGGCCTCATCAAATCTTACTTCCAGATCTCTCTGTCCTTTCTCTAGACTGATTATCTTGTCTTCCATGAGCTTGCTTTGTAGTCGGGTAAGATATGGATGATGAATGATTGCGGCTTAACTTCTATTTTCGCACTGCTACAATATTTACAACATTAATATGATTGCAAAGAAAATAAATGAATGTATAATGATGCGAATGACATGATGCAATGCAGGAATATATGCAAATAAAGGTACTAATTCCGCTGGTAATCACCCTTTTGAACTACTGACACGGGAATTAAAGGATCTAGATTACAATAGAGTTCATATTACAAAAGGAGAGTTCCTACTACAACACAGAGTCCTATAGATAAGCCCTGGCTCTATCTCCTAATTTTCCAATAGCCCTGAGCAGCTTGATAAACCTGGTGTTTCTTTCATGCCTGCGGCTACGAGAGGTCGAAGTGCTTCGGCTTCGGCAGCTAAGTCACTCATATGCCTTGCGACTCGTTGTATGTCCACGATTAGGTTCGCATAGTATTGGTCCCTATCCTGCACCATCCGGGCAGCATCACGCAGTCTTCTTTGCCAATAATTATCTCCTCAGGCTGCATCTTCTTCAAATAGTCTGATTCTTTCCCTATAATCCTGAACAGTTGCTTCAAGCGACTCAATCCGAGCTCGTAACGTGCCAACATCATGCTCTCTTTCTTGAAGTTCGATGAAGCCATTCCTCTGATGGTAAGTCTGAAAGGAGTGTTCTAATTCCGCCAACCTTCCCTCTAACTCGACATTCTAACTTTGGCTCTGATTCAGGCTTTGGATGGTGTCGTCATACAATCTTTGCATCTCTAACAGTCTATTCCAGCTACCCATGGACCTTCTTTTCCAAGCGGTAGTGTTCTCTCTTTCGTAGTTGACTGCTTGTTTTCCTTTTCTGGTCTCTTGCCTAGTTCTTTCCTTTTCTTGATAGATGGTTTCCTTGAAAGACCGTCTTTCTTCCTCGATAGCTAACCTACAACTTTATATCCCTTTCTCGATCGCTCGCTTGCTGATCTCTCGTTCTTCTTCCACCAAACGGATACCGTTCATTCTTTCCTTTTCCACAGCTATGAACTGACTTCGGCTGGCCTTCTATACTTTCTCTTGGAGTAGGAGGGTATCCTTCTGGTAAAGAGCATTCTTCTCGCTCAAATCCACATTTAATTTCTTCAATTGCCTAATGATCTCGTCCCGCTCATCGACCTCTAAGCTCACTTTATAAAGCTCACTCCTATGCTGAGTCTGTTGGGTTTCCATCTTCCTCTTGATTTTTTCGAGTTCGTTCCGTAAAATATCAGCTTCAGACGGTACTACCCTTGTAAGCTCCTCAAATGACACAGTTGGTCCCTGGTCGGGTTTTAGAATCTTATCATTAATCCTCAAACGCCTCCAAAGATCATAGTCCGGGGTGGTCATACGCTCGGTGTCTCTTTCCACTCTGATCTGGTAACAATGGTCTCAAGCCCTCATGATAGTCTGAACTTTTTCCTTAAACTCACTTTTGAAAGGAAATTCAATTTGGCTCAATCCGGCGGTATTGGGAACAAACTGTCGTGATTCAAATTATCGGGATACCAGAAGTGGAGCACAAGCAATCCCACCATGAAGCCCCAACATCGTCAACCAGTCGTAATCACCGTAACTGTACAAGAAGTATTAACTCTACCGATCTACGGGACTCTCCATACTATGTCTTCGTCTTGAATGTTCCTGAAGAAACTGGACCATCTCTTCGTCTTCAAGTTTTCTCACCACTCTTTTGCTAAGTACTACTATAAGGGCTAAAAGCCTTGAAGGGATATCCCCGGTAGAACCCTCTTCGGTGTCTTCCACATGTGGCTCTGAACCCATACCTGTAACAGCTGTGCACATCCCCGAAAACGTCTTTCTTCGTGCTTTCAACTGGTATTTAAAGAAATGAAGGTCTCGTCCAAGATTGCTAGTACTGGATTTGCCCTCTGTTTCATACGCTCAAATAGGTCTAGAATGGCTACATCAATGTTTCCAAGAGTTCTTGGAAAGATTACCAACCTATATATTCCCAAGGCAAATAGGTCTATCTTCTTCCCCTCATCTGGATTTGCATGTATGGTGTCTCGAATATTCTTCCATGCAAAGACTATACTGTCTCCTCGAAGTCAGATCATGCCATTAACCCAATCGTCACTCATCCCAGGAAAAATTTTGAGCTTTGAAGTGTAACTCTGATTCCTCAGAGGTTTTGCGTAGATCCAATCTTCATGAACGTTCTTCTAATTAAGTAAAGCAGTGTACTCTTCTACTGTAGGCATCATGTCTTGTCCATTGAAGGTGAAGCAGCAAAAGGCAGGATTCCAGAACTGAAAAATAGCTCAGAGTAGGGGTTGGTTGACTCGAACGTATGACAGCTGTGCAATGTCGCCATAACTATCACAGAACATGTCCTATAGCCTTCGGTCCCATCCTTCCCAGGTGCTTTGAAGATCCCATAAGTTGTTCTGTTGAAGACTTACGTAGGTGTACCCTGCTACTACGCGCTCGCTCGGCAAACTGTCCCCTTGGGCCTTCTGATTGACCTCTGACCAATGCTTGACTGATAAGTTAAGCTCTTCTTTCCTAAGATACCTTTTTTCCATGGTGAAAGACTTTTTGATTGGGTAAACCACTTGATCCAGTACCTTTATGTAATGCAAATGCAATAATGTATGAAAAAAAGCAAAAGCAAAAAAAAACAAGTCAGTACCGGATAGAATTAATAAGTACATAAATAAAAGGACGAATTAAATAAACATACAAAACAACCCTATTTATTCCGTCTAAAACACCTAAGGTTATAAGCATGGCTCTAAATGGGTGGGTTTCTATGTATTCTCTGCATGCAGTCTTGGTTCTAGGAGGTACCCGAATTGTCTTTGTTGTCCTCTACTAAGAGTAGCAAGGCCCCGATCATCACCCATTATAGGCTCATTTTAACCAGGTTCAATTCAGGGGTCTCATTCGCTTATGCCTACACGAAGGAACGATATCCTTACGAAAGCATAAGGTACTCGAGCCCTGAAGGTACTTGCTAGGCCTAAACGGGAGAACGGTATCTCCACGAAAGCATTAGCGTTTTCCCCCCACTTAAAAAAACGGGTTTATATGCCATATTTTAAATGCGTCAAAATAAACACGCACTTATAACCGAATGTTAGTTTAATAGTTGCTTTAATCCGGAATTTCTAATATTAATAAAGCGGTAATCATTTGAAAAAAGCTTGACTCTCATTTTGTTTTTTAAAAAACAAAAATAGTCCCCAGCGGAGTCGCCATCTGTAGCGATATCCTTTTCGCTAAAAAAGAATTTTCGAAGTGTTGGCTGTCTTTTGGATATAAAAATGTTTATTCCGTAGGGGTTTTAAAAAAACCGCGTTTTATTTAGAAATTGGAGTCGCCACCGGCCACTTAGGTAGGTCGGACACCATAAAACTAGAGATTTGAAAACTGTTGGGTTCGGGAGTCGGTTACGGATGAGGAAGGATTAGTACCCCCATACCGCCCAAAATTGGTACTTTAATAATTACCGCTTTATTAATATTAGAATTTTCAGATTAAAGTGACGATTAATTTAAATTTTGGTTATAAGTGGGAGTAGATTTTAAAAGCCCCGTTATCCGAGAGTAAACGCCCAACCACTATCACTCGCCTGATACTGGCTCCGTTTACGCTCGGATAAAAGGGCACCGCATTGACAATTTATATTCCATTATGCAACCTTAGAGAAATAATTTGGAAACATACATTTGCATTGACATGGTAAAGGACAAAATAAATAATGAAAAACACAAGTATCACGAAAGTAAGCAGATATGATGAACAACACGAACATAGCACATCATAATAATAATAACGAGGCATGAAGAAAAAACATGTGGGAAATAAAAACATATACTTCAAGAATACATACATATTAAAAATAAAGCACAATGTAACATATGCATGACATAAATGTATTATGATGTTAATTTCACAAATCAAAACAACATGCTAAAAAAGAAACTAATACCTAGTACATAACATATGACATAATTTGCATACACAAATAAATAAATATAAACATGGTATTATACAGGACCAAAAAGACACACTAACATGTAACCTAGAAAAGGGATATGGAAATTTATATTAGTATACACAAACATGCTAACATATAACATGATATTCGAAATAAACTAACCTTACATATAAAAGATATGCATGCAAACACGAACAAATGAAGTAGAAAATAAAACAAGACATAGCATACCTAAAAACAAAAGAAAGCATGATAGAAAAAACATAAGTAAATAATGGGCAAATTATACATGCTAAAAAACACATAATATAAACAAAATAACATAAATATTCAAAAATTTACCAAGGACCAAAATGAACAAAAAATAAAACAGAAAGCTAGAATTAAATAAACAAAATGCACACTTAGGGACGCAATTGAGAACTGGACAAAACTAGGGAGGACTAAGAATGCGATTAACCCATGCGGCAAGCTCAGACTGAAAACTTCAAAAATGCATAGGGACTAAGCACGCATTTTCCCCTTTTTAAAATTGATTTCGGTTTAATTTAGGGGTGAAATTGAAAACTTTGGCAAACCAGGGAGGACGGGGTGGTGAATATCCCATGCGGCGAGACAGAAATGAAAATAACAAAAATGCGGAGGGATTTATGACGCGATTTCACCATTTTAAAAAAAACGCTTATAAAATCCCCTCATCCGGCCCAAAATCAAATTTTTCCCATTTTTTAATCCCCCTTTTATAAAACACCCCTGCCCTCGTTTTTCTCTCGAAATCAAACCCTCAATCTTTGATAAACCCAGAAATCGGTGGCCAACTGTCGTCTCCTTCGCCGCCGGCCACCGCTAATTGGGGCCAGCGAACCAAAAAAACCACCAAAATGAACCTCGCTTCAACCCAAACTCGAATCCAAACTTGGATTCAAAGAAAAGACTCCCTTCTTTCCTAGATCTAAGAAAATAGAAAGCAAAAACTATATTTTTTTTAAAACTGAGACCGAAAGAACGTCTCCCCCTTAGCCGTCTCACCATATTTAGGCTTGTTACCGGTGGGGGAACTGACGACCGAAGGTAAAATCACTCACTCGTTTTCTTTTGTTATTTTTAGAGCATATGCATGCATGCAACACTAAAGATGAATGGATACCTTCGTGTGTTTTTATGTGTTCGAAAAAAAAGAACAAGAGGATGAGATTCTTTTTTGTATTTCTGGGAAACTGGTTACAACTGAACTCCTTCTTTTTCGTTTTTGAGTTACATATATCTCTCTGCTTTTCATTTGGTAAGACTAGTACATAAGATATATTTTTTGATCCAATTTTGTTCTGATGCCTTTCCATTTCTTTGTGTCTTTTTGGCATGCCCGGCCATGCTTGGTGGTTGGTACGGTGGCATGGGGGAGATAACCGCTCGGCTACGTGTATTGGCGCCTGAAAGACGAAAAGATTATCACTGCCAGAAATATTCTTGGCCGTTAGATCAGATCTGATCCAACGGCTAAGATGGTTTAAAGATTGAGCGACCCAAATGCAATCTACATAAGCATTGGATTGTGCCACATGGCGGGTGGCAGTTGAGCAGTCTCGCGCGTGCGTTGTACGTGCGAGTGAGAACCGAAGGGCCCCTCGAGTGTGTCACACGCTCACCAACTGGATACGCTCCCTTTGATCTAGGTCGTTGGATCAAAACTTGATCCAACGGCTAATGATGATGGCGGCTGCAAAGAATGGGAAGATATCAAGTTAGATTCTAGGGTTTTTTAGCTAATATGATTGGGTTGGCTTGGCCGAATGTGTAATTAAGTTTGGGTTTGTAAATTATAATGGACTAGACATTTAATCTAATAGTGGGTTTTTATTTTCAGATTTGTTTATTTATAATAATAATAACAATAAATATAATAATATTGCATACGTACACACATAAACATACGTGCAAACTACACATACGTATCACATTAACATAATATACAAACATACATGCATATATACTTATACACACATGGTTTACGTACACATTAATCACACGTATAATATAATACGTATACATGCAACAATATCATATTAATTTTTAAGCTAAAATAGATTAATACAACATTTATACATCGGATAAAAATGAGTGATTACAATAAATACGTATCTTTGCCTGTATTTGTTACTCGTATATATGTATGAGTGCTAGTATGTGTAGGCATTATGATAGTCATTATCATTATATGTATACGTATGTGTATTGTTATTACGTATATGCATTACTATGGTATGTTTAAATACTGGTTTAATGATATACGTGCGTGTGTATATTATATAAGCATATGCATATGTATATATATATTAACGTATGTGTGTAATTGGGCTTAAAGTGAAAACATGTCAGATATTATTATTATTAAAACCCAAGTTGTTATTAAATGTCTAGTCCAATGTACAAATAAACTTAAAACCAAAAAAAAAACAATTACAAAGCCCATTCGGCCAGAACCCAAACCCAATAGCTGAAATCCTAACCCATATCTGATAAAAACCTAGTTTAATCTAACACCTCATCTTTATTTTGTAGTCGCCTCATCTGAGCTTTTGGATCAGTCTTGATCCAACGGCCCAGATCAAAGAAAGAACACCCCTTCATCTGCTGCGTGAAGTTATGCATTGGACTTCTCACGTGCGCGTACCAAACATGTGCCTGATCTTCCAGCTTCCAAGGGCCACGTGTCGCCATCTCACGCTTCCCCAGAAATGATCTTGATCGTCCAATCCATACGAGATCTTAGCCGTTGGATCAGATCTAATCCAATGGTTCAGATTGAATATGGTCGTACGACTCTTAATATCCTGCCACGTGGGCATCTCACCGGATTTTCCACCGTTGCCGTCGTACAATCCCTCACCGGCCGTACCAACCAAGACATGCCAAAAATGGAGAAAGTCAGATCAAAACATGGGGCAATGACATTAATAGTGGATTAGGTTGCATTTTTATATGATGCATGTACCCTAACTGGATATATCCGAACAAAAACACCATTTGTATTCAGTTTTTCAGATTGGAAATAAAAACAAGAAAAGCCAAAAAATTCAGTGGTAACCTATCATCTTTCTTATTTCTCTTATGCATGCATGATTTTTTATACTAAAAGAAAACAATAAAATAAAAAGGTGAGTTTACCTGGGTCGTCGATCCTCCTACTCACCGGTGCGGTTAGCAGCTATCAGTTGCGGCCGACGCGGTGGTGAGCCACCAGAACCTGGAAATTTGGTTCCATGTTCTTAGGTTGGAAGAGGGTGGGCTGAGAGAAAAGATAAGTGAGAGGGTTTTATTTTCTTAAGGTTCGAAATAAAATGGCTAAAAGGGTTTAATCGAATATGATATAGTCCTTTTATAGGTTGATTTAATTTTAAAAATGGTGTAATTAACTCATAAATCCTCTCGTGTTTCTGGTTTTTTCGAATTGAGCATGCCCCTTGGTTTAATCACAACCCCAGTCCTTCCTTGTTTTCTAGAATTTTCAATTTCACCCCAAATTAACCGAATCCAGTTTTCAAATGGTAAAAATACTGCCCTAGTCATTTCGCGTTTTGGGAATTTGCATTTTGGGTTTGCCCCTTGGTTATATTACACATCTGGTCCCTGTAAGTTTATTTCAGTTTTTAAATAAGTCCTTAAATTATATTTTTATTATCTTTTTAATGTCTGTTTTCTACTTTATTTTATTTTTATTTCAGTCCACTTTTTAATATTTATGTCACTTTGTTTTGATTATGTGTTTTTACCATGTTTATTTTGTTTATTATGTTCAGTATATGTTTTTATACGTTTCTATATCATGTTTATTTATACCTCTTTTAAGATGTATTACACTATGCTTTTATGATTTGGTTATTTGGTCTTGTTATGTACATATTTATTTATGCATTTTGTTTTACTCTAGTTGGCAACGTGTTTACATGTTTACGTTTTTGTGATCGTTTTTGCATCTTTGGTTATACATGAGTTTTTGGGTAATTTGTTTAGTATGGGGCATGTTTTTTAGCATTGTTTAAATATGTATTATGTTCTTTTTGCCTTTGTTATGTTCTTTATTTTATGCATGTTTTCTTTTGTATGTAACTCCAAATAAAATATGTTTGGGACACTAAATAAATGTTAACTTTTTTTCATGTTTGCTTTGTTTTTAGGTTACATGTTAGTGTTTTTTTTGTCGCGTATAATGCCTTTTTTATTTATGTATGTAAATTATGTCACATGTTAAGTGTTAAGTATATGTTTGCCTTTTACTTTGATTTGTTCGTTTAATACCATGTTACATGTTTGCCATGCATATGTTGCATTATGTTTTTATATTTTAAGATGCATATATATGTGTATTAGTTTTTATTATTATTTTGCATCTTAGGTTCATGTTAGAAATGGGTAATAAATTTGTTACATATTAATACCATGATATGATTATAGTATGTGCGCACGTTTTTTTACATGGTAAACTTTACGTATAATATTGTGGTAGCGTTGTTTTGTCATTTTAGTATCATATTACATATTTATGTCATGCACATTTTGTATTTTTATATGCATTTTAACATGTTTATATTTGATTTATTAATTTCTTTTTGAAGTATGTTTTCTTTTTCTTTAATTTTGAAGTATGTTTTTTTCTCACTTGTTTATGCTTTGCTTTTATAATATGTTATGTTAATTATGCTCATGCATTTTACTATTTTTACTTATTTTGTAATATTCATGTTTTATGTTTTAATATCATGTCAATTTAAATTGTATGCTTTATGTTTTGTTTTCTAAGGTTGCATAATGAAATATAAATTGTCAATGCGGTGCCATTTCATCCGAGCGTAAACGGGGTCAGTATCCGGCGTAGTGATGGTGGTTGGGCATTTACTCTCGGATAACGGGGCTTTTAAAATCTATTCGCACTTATGACCAAATCTTAACTTAATCGTCACTTTAATCCGGAAAGTCTAATATTAATAAAGCGGTAATTTTTAAAGTACCAATTTTGGGCGGTGTGGGGTGCTAATCCTTCCCCATCCGTAACCGACTCCCGAACCCAACATTTTTAAAATCTCTAGTTTTATGATATCCGGCCTACCTAAGTGGCCGGTGGCGACTCCATTTTTAAATAAAACATGATTTTTCTAAAATCCCACGAAATAAACATTTTAATATCCGAAAATCCCTAAACACCTTAAAACTCGTTTTTTTAACGAGAGGGACATCGCTACAATGGACAGCGAAAAGCTTGAAAGTGGAAAGCCTGTTAGACTATTCCACGGAATAACTGGTGCTCAGGTTGACGTTGAAGTCGGCTTCTCAATACCAATCTTGGACAAAGCTGAGCCATTTGATCCTAGTTGGAATGATCCTCAAGACCTTTGTTTAAAAAAAAAAATCAGTGCAGGGCGAAATCGATCCGTTCGGTCTCATGGTGTTGACTTCGGAAAAGCTAGAAGAATTCACTCCAGTTTACTTCAGGATATTCAAAGCTAAAGACAACCTGTTGTTCTCATGTGCTCTGATTCAATTCCTCCATTACAGACCTACATATATATATATATATATATATATATATATATATATATATATATATATATATAAAGATTATAACCTGGTTTTTATTTGATTTCTTTGTTGCAATTCCACTTTGAAGACTGATGTTTACAGACCAATGTAGGGTGCCTTTGTAGATGTTGATTTGGCTGATAAAAAGCTCTCTTACGAGTTTGGTGCGTGTGCTATGAGATTATTCTGGTTATAAAGTAGTGTGCCTAAACATATAATATTTGTATATTTGTTTTGGCAGATTGATCATTCGGTGGTGGAGAATTTAGCGGCATATGGGAAAACAGTCATCTCAAACAGGGTGTATCCAACAATGGCAGTATTTGATATGGCTCATGTGTTTGCATTCAACAATGGGACCGAACCTATCACTCTGAACACGCATGTGGTTGGAAAATGCAAAGGCCCCAAAGGATGAACAACTGAACCACTTTTTTCTCACTCGGACTAAATCTTAGTATTAAATTGCGGTTGCAATCGTTGTCGCTGTTACGAACGTTACATAATGTGTAACAGTTGTTGGGGTTGTGATTTGTTTCTAAAAATTATAACTTTTGTAGAATATATATATATATATATAATTTTGTAACCATATTTTAATGTTCTCAGATTAATATACTATTTTATATGTTTTACTTAATGGGTTTAAATTTGATATATAGGCTATGTAAAATATATTTTGCACAAGCCTGCCTATTTCTACTATAAATTAGAATTAAACTTAAACCCTAAAAAACTAAATCCCAAACCCTAAATTCTAAACAGTAACCTTAAATTCTAAACCCTAAACTCTAAACCCCTAAACTAAACCCCTAAAACTAAAAAGTCTATGTAAAAGTTTACACAGACTGTGTATTGAAGTTTTTCTCTTAATTTATAAAAATAAAATTTTTATTTATAGATAAATGTTATTTTATTAGAAAATAAAAGCTTTACTATACAAAGGCTAAATAATAGATAATAACAACCACTATTTTAATGAATAACAAATGAGTTTAACATACTCAAAATCTACGAAGTACAACATTATTTTGCTTTGCATATGTGCTTTATTGCTTTTCACTTGGAAGCATTTAACTTACTTCATTTTATTGTAAAAAAAACTTTATTCTAGATTATCTTTTTTCGGAGGCCTTGTACAATTGTTCTTATTGTACATGTCTAGAACTATCATTAGTGATGTAAATTACGGTTATGTAGTGTTGTTAGAAGTAACTTAATCAAAATTGTAATTTGCAAATTTCATCACTCGACTTTTTTTCAGTCCTATTTTGGTCATTAAAGTTTAAAAATTTTCAAGTTAATCATTAAACTTTCGATTTGCTCTTATTTTGATCACTCTACCGTTAAATACATAATGACATTATGACCAGATATATGTTCTATAATTATGAAATTGCCACAAAACTATTATTTATTTTTTGTGAAAATCTCTAGTTTTGGATTTCCTTCAATTTCTCAACGATGAAGCATCTTCTTCCGAATCCCAATGCTGGGGGTGGAGAATGAGGAAGCAAGCAACATATCATTATTCCATCATGATCGAATGGTAGATATTGTAGATTAGAGTTATTTGAGGTTTGCGTGTTGTAGGTTTTGGGTTAAGTTTTACGAGTTTTAAGTGACTTTGGGGAAGACTAAACTTGTAACGACCCGAATTTCTAAGTCAACGATTGGGCATTGACCCGGATTATGGACCTTCGTGTTGGTTTGGGTAATTAGAACCTTTGGGCCAAGTTTGGGCCTTTTTAGATGAAAATTAAGATATATGGGCTTGGGTGGTGACCAGATAGTAGCAAGGATAGAAGTTGAGGATTTATAGTTGAATAAAGTGGGCTGATTCCCCTTTATTTCCTTGTCAATCACATGGGGCTACGGGAAAAAGAAAGACCACATTTTTCTCTTCGTCTTTCTTCTCCCACACATCCCTCTATTTTTCAAGCTTGGTTTCAAATCTAAAAATCCCACCTTTATGCATGATTTCTTCCAACCGAGGTCCAAGATTTTAGTATATTATCTCCTCTCCATAAGCTTCACGAAAAGTATATTTTCAAGGAAAAGGGGTAAGTTCTCCATTAATGGGTTTTTGAAAGATTTTGGGTTTTGAGAGTTTCTACCCATTTTTTTAGTTGTAAATTCGTAGTTAAACCTTCCCCTAACTATTGTCTCAAGTGTGGTTTCATTTTTCATGTTTGTTTGGCAAGAAGTGATGATTGGGTTCTTCCAAGCTTGGGTTAAGGAAAGGAAGTTGAAGAAGCTAAGTGGGTGAGTTTATTCGAGAGTTTTGGCTTAAGGTCAGTACATCTCTGACTCCTACTCTTCTTGAAGATCATAAATTAATTGTCTTACTTAGTGTTGTGGTTGGGATTGCTAGATTTGGTGTTTATGGTTGTTTGGGCGGATGAGACTTTAAAATGGTAAAACTCATATTTGATATTAATAATGTGTAAAAATGATAGTAAACCACCTAAATAACTTCCATAAGATGTAGGATCGGGTTAAGGAGTTGTTGGTTGAGATTTGGGGGCTTTGGGATGATTTCCCAAGCCTAAAAAGCCATTTTTGGGCTTCGGTACCGGTATACGGGGAACCCGTACCAGTACCCTATGTTCTAGGTTGGAGAACACATATGAACTATGAGAGGCATATTGGTACGAGCTTCAAGTTGTACCGATACGCGATTGCAAACCTTATCGGTACGGGTCGACTTGTACCAGTACCCAGTGTTTTATTGAAATTCTAATGAGCTAATTTTGTATTGATACGTTGTGATTATCGATACCCAAGGTACCGTACCGGTACACGAGGTCTAGTATTAGTACCCACTGGCAATTTGACTGAAAATATGAATTTGAGTTTGAAGGTCTGATAATTTGAGGACGATGGTCCAATGGGCTTCGAATATGGTAAAATAAATTGTACAACTGAGAAACTAAAAATTTACCCTTATTTACGAGCATAATATGTAAGAACTTGGTAATTGAAATGGGTGACACATAATTTGTTAGCAACCATAGGGTTGCTTGATGCTATATTGATGTGTGTGCGCCATGTGGGCACTTGTTGGCTGAATCACCTTGATTAATGAGATAACATGGACTAATGGAGACAATTAATGAGATTAATTATACATTCCTTCATATTGAATTAATAACTCGGTAATGTAAAATAAAAGATGTGTTGATGATTAGCGACCATAGAGTGATCCCTTGGGATCACGTTGCTTGTATGCCAGGTAGGCATTTGATTGGTTGAGTTACCTTGATTGATGGGATTTGGATACCCAGTGAGAGAGTGTTGCAACACTATGGTTAGAGATGTCGAATGTACGTTCCTGACGTTGTGTGACCTCGGGTCTCACTCCAGGTTTGTGGTTCAACTTTGTATGCTTTATAACCTTGATGATTTGATGAGATCTCGGGTATGGTTGGGACTTGTGTACCATGTATGAAAGCTTAAAATGTATTAGCCTCGAGGGGTTGAGTGACCTCGAGTATTTTGAAGCCTTGTAAAGCATGATGACTTTTTATAGATTTAAGGTTGCCTTGAGATAGGTGATCTTAGAACTCTAGCTAGCGTAGGCTAGATGATAACTCATAGATAGTGAAGCCTTATCTATGCTCTCTAGACTATATTTATCTTGCATGCTTATTTTATGATAATCACGAATTGTGGTAGAGTAGAAATGTACCACTAAGCTTTGTAAGCTCAGCATTTGGAATCGTTGTTTCCGTTCGTAGGTTAGTAGGTTGATCGCGGCCGAGGAGCACATCGAGAAGGGATTTCCTAGCACCGCGTCGCTTCAGAGAACAGTACTTGATGTTTAGTTTTGGGCTATTGTATTCATAGGACCTTACAGTGGTTAAGCCTGTAAACTCTATTTGAAATATTATTTTTATGTACGGTGTTTTAAACTTGGAGCTTTTGTTTTGTAAACCTATTTATAATGCTTATTTATTTACATGGAATTATGGATGATTTGATTTTTTAAAAGAAGACTAAGCTTATGGTTTTAAATTGGAAATTTGATAAGTCGATTTGGGTGACCCGAATGTAGCGCTTCGGATCCGGATCGAGATTAGGATGTTACAAAACTGACAGAGTGATAAGAGACACTGAGGCGAGTTTGTTGATGTCTTGAGTGGTCAGTGAGAATGTTGGAGAATGGTTATTTCAGCGTGCCAGAAGGGTGAAACTGTAAAACTTTCAGCTTTGGGAGAAGAAGATAAAATCAAAAGGAAAGAAAGAAAAAGAAAAAGAAAAATAGCGTGGATGACATATGGTTGTCATGCCAGCAAAAAGCAATTCATGTCAGCACACACGGCTGCCATGTCACTCTTCCACTTCTGATTTATCGCTCGAGTGACCAAATATGAACAAATAAAAAATTCAGTGATTAAGTTAAAAAATTTTAAACATGAATGACCAAAATAGAAGTGAAAATAAAGTTGAGTGGTGAAATTTGTAATGTACCCTAATCAAAAAAAGGTCATGAGCTTAGTTGAAGTCTGGGACTCGCTTAAATGTTTAGTTAGATTGGCTCAAGGAAAGATATGCAGAGGTTCCAAACCATCTTTTCCGTAAACATTATACATCAAACATTAGGGTAATCATCCCAATTATTGAAATTAAACAACCCTTTATCCATAACGATGTTTCCCCTAAAAAATTGAAAAAGCCCAAAAAACCCTTGGTGTATTACTTGGGTCATACGGCAATTAGAAAATTCTGCTGGTTTGTATCTAACTATCTATGATCCAAATTATTTTATACTTTATGTTTATTGAATTTTACTCTTTTTAAAAGGGGGTAATTCGGTGTTGAAGAGTCTATTATATTTGCTATAAGCTTTTCAGAAAGTATGATATATTGGATTAACTTATTTTTTAGTGTTTTAGAAATCTAAGTTAAACTCCTTCAACATTTACCCTATTCCTTGTGAATTAAGGAAAACGTCATTTGACAGAGAAAGGAAAAGAAGAACCCTAACATTTCTTGCCATCTTCTGGGAAAGCCTGGTTCAGTTGGAATCAATGAGATCAAAACAGAGCGGCAGAAAAAGGAAGAGTCCTGCCTCACTTTATAAAATCGACGGATACAACAAAAATATTAAGCCAAGTTTTTGTTCTTTTCAGAAAATCACTCCAAGAAATCTAGGTGAACAGGATCATCTGGATCAAGCTTTGAGGTTTTGTGAAAAAGTTATGAAGGAAACGAGTTCCGAGGATTATCTGATGTTGCTGCGATGCCTTCACGATTATGGCACAGGAAATATAACAATGGTTGATCTGAAGATAAAGAGAGCCAATTAATTCCCAAGTTTTATGGATGATTTCATTCGCGTTTTGGAGTTCTATGATGGGGAAAAGGGTAACGTGGGGAAGAAGAAAGCAAAAGAAGAGATTGATGATGGGTTCTTGACAGAAAGCTGTCGATTTGTTCCTTAAGAAATTGCAGGAATCCATAGCTCGGACACCACAGAACTTGATAAACAAGTTCTCAATAGTATCTGTTATTGTATGCAATCATCCAGGTCGGGCGCTAGGCGTATGAGCCCTACCGAAGAGATGATGAATGAAAGAAAAGACAAGTTGTTTGCCAGAAGACAAGTTGTTTGCCATTGATATGTGGAAGGCATGGCTGCGTTCCACCAGGGTGAATGCAACAAAGCTGGGTAGAGTGTTAAGGGCTGGGGTAATCCAGAATCCGGCAGCAAAGCATGTGAATAGCCATTTCCTGGGTTACAATTTCAGATTCATAATCCGACTGTATGGGAAAGATGAGTGGTCAATGGTGGATCGACTGCGTGATATGCCTCAAGTTTGCCCTCTCAGCTCATCTATATGTATGCCGGGTACTAGTTTATGTATTCTGTATTCATATATATTAGATACTTAATCCACTTTTAGTTTATGATGGCATTAAGAACTATAAAAAAATAATCATTAAAATGCAATGAATGGTTCTACAATGATACAAGTTCTAAACCCAAGAGTGGGGTATAGGCTTATTATGCATCTCTCCATTCAGTTCTTAAAGCTGCTAATCCTGAGAAAGGATTATTCTTCCAAGGCGTTGCAATACACCTTCCAAACTGCTACATCCTTACAACCTTCCATAAATTGACTGATTATAACAGTTTACATTAATTATACAGATACAAAAAAACTTGCAAAATGAAGAAGCGAGCACCACCTGTTTTAATTGATTTGAGTAAGGGGTGGGCGTGGTATTAACGACGGCTTTAATTCCTTCCCTCAAATGATTCGAATGAATTGTTTTCACGAAATTCTTCAACCAGAGCTTCCATTGGCATGGCTCGTAGCGATTCAATAGTCCCTTTGCTTGGAACATCTTGCTCGCTTCGTATTGGTGTCATTCCACTTGGCTCATAATCCTATACGTTATATTTGTTGATGCACAAATTTGAGTGTCATAAAGTCTGCAGGATTATAAGTCAAGAGCTTTATGCATAAACATACCATATATCTTTGTTGGAATGTTTCTTCTGCACTCTGCTTGATCAATGAAGCTTGACTCGAATGATCATCCTGGAATGTTTCAAGGCTTTTATTATGAGCTTTAACAGAGTCCATGATTCCCCGTGTAACTCCTAGTTCCTGTTCTGACATTCCTGTCCAGAAACCCACAAAAAAAATAAAACTAATAAGAGGATTCCAATTCCTAAACTTTTTTCTAAAATTTAAAACCTAAAACATCTTCAACACTAAAGTATCAAGGAATTGCTGTGTCCCCTTGAATGAAAGATGCTTCAAAACTAATTTTAGATATTTGGACCGGCAGTTAGCACCAAACATAAGCTCTACAGTTTAGATTCTAGAAGAAAAGAGACTCGCCATCAATGTACTGAAGGGTATCATCAGTATTCTTCAAGCCATCTTGCCCAGCTGCATTGCGGGCACTATCAATCTCAGCATCATGCTGCTCATTTGCATCAGTAGAACTCCTGAGAGAAACATATTGAAATCAAAATCAAGGAGACAACAAAGTACAACAATGGAGCCCATTATAGTTGTGCACTAATATTCCTACGTAAAATTAGTTCTGGACTGACTTTATTGTTTACTTTGGAGGAGAAAAGTAAACCAACTTTGCATGCATTTACAATGCAAAAAACGCTGCAAAAGAAGTTCACTACCAACCTGATAAGTGATGCCATATCTGAAACATGTTTACCACCCATCTCATTCACAGATTCCTGAGTACTTTTGTAGTGCTTGAATGCAGATTCAGCAGTAGACACACTTGAGTAAAAGACAGAAAAAGAACAAGTCAAAACCAAAAAGGGAGGAGAAATGAATTCAAAATACGAACAAGGCATAATTTACCAATGCTGTAGGAGTTCCTCGATACGACAATGTTTGGCAACTGAAAATCAGCAGTGTCTTTAGCATCATTCTCTACTTGCATGGCAAATGCTTGCCATTTTCGTTTAGCATCTGTCGTAATACCCTCCATGGAGGAAACATGTCCATCCAAAAATGTTTTGCTTAAAACAGCGCTCTCTTTGATATCAACAAACCTTGCATCCACCTGCCAGAGAAACCATTGCTTAATCTTCAAATAAGCATAACCAACACTAGAAACCAAATAGAGAATGAACAAACCAGCTCTTTTTGCCGAAGAACATGGCTATACACAAGATTTGTCATATCAGAAATAAGCTTCTCGGCATCAGACTTCGATTGCTCCTACATGGCATATGCTCGATGAATAAGAAATTTAAACAGTGTATCTCATGTCAGGAAATAGTAATATGCATAATATACCTCATAAGCCTCCTGGAAGCTAGCAATGTTCTTCATTTGAACTTCATCAGCTTGCACGGCATGATTCTGAACCCTCACAGACTCTTCTGAAAGCTTATCCAGAATTTCACTGGTATAATCGGAAATGTCCTTTGTTTGCTCAATACTAACATGGAACCTCTGTTAATCAAAAGGGGGGAGAAAAAAATGAAATCACCAAAGAAAAGGAAAGAAATCTAGCTATGCAACCTATCTACAGGAACTTACTCTAATATAAATAGCACAAACAAAACAATAGTGTTGGCAACAAAAATTAATTGCAGAATAAATACTCTTCTTAAAGCATCTCCACTTCAAAGACGGGTTCCAAAGTGGAGCACAAACCTGTCTTAGTTCCTTTGCAAAAACAGCCATTTCTCTCTGGTGTGTTGCAAGACTACCCTGAAGATCATCAAACACGGAAGCTGCTTTGCTGGCCTCGGATGAAAGGAACTAATCCATAGTTCATAAGAAAAAAGGAAACAGATAAACCAAGGGAAAACTCCAAATAAATAAAATAAAATTAACCAAACTCATAATATGAGACCTACCTCTTCAATAGAATGTGCATTTGATGAAGCCAGATTTGAAATTTCATGTAAGGCAGCATTGGAGCTAGCTTTGTGCAATCGCACAACATTTTGGACTGCCTCAACGTGGGAAACATGCAAAGCTCTTGCAGCAGTCACCTTGTTCTTCATTTCCAAGATAGCCTAAAAGCAAGATTTATGAATACAAGGTCAATCACAGCTGTTAAATGATACCCACAAGAGAATACCATGTTGGCGAAAAAGTAACTTCCAAGGCTGATTCAAGGGGGAAACTTTCAGTACCTTATCATGCATATCGGTCAAGGAGCAAGCAACAGAGTTTCTCAACACTCTGAAGGTGCTCATTTTGCTGAGACACTGATGAGGCCACCAAGTTGCAAAGCGAACCAATTTGTTGAGCTAGTTCTTCTTGGAAGTTGTTAACCACCACTCTATTATCAGAGTTCAGCTTGTCTTCTCTTCCTATAAAGAAAAGCATCATAGAGTCATATATCTATTCATTCGTATACACTATGTATGAAATAACTAAGCAGAACGTACCAATTTTTTGGAACAATGAAGCATTATCCTTAAGAGCTTTCTCCAAATCAGACCTTAGAACATTGGCTTGATGTGCTAGAGCAGTTTCTATTTTTGACCATTCAAAATAATATCAGCACAAAATAAATATTAATAGTCAAGACTCAAGTAAGTACATAATGATATGTACCTGCTTTTTTCTGTTCACATATAATAAATTCTTTCTCCTTCAACACATAGTGACACTTCTTCAGTTCTTCTTCAGAGTTCGCAAGCAATTTGACAGTTTCATTCAAGTTTTTCTGCATTTTCCACCTATTTAATTAGCATGAGTCTATAAAAGGATCGTAGAAAAAACTTAACACAGTTCACCTCAGTCGTCTCAAGTTTCCCACTCAAATCAGAGCATTGCCGAACTTGGGCAACGTATTTATCTTGCAATTCCTGAAGTTGCTGTTTTGTAACAAACATAAAAAGGACAGAAAGTTGTAAGCCAGATAAATCAAACAAAGACACTAAGGATCTCATGATCAGGGCTAATTAAAAGCGACACCATTGAAAAGGCTAACCTTCTGATCTGTTTCTAGAAGGACCCCCATTTGTTCAATCTGTTCAGCCATTGCCTAAACAAATGCCAAACAACCACATGAATGATAAGAAATCAAAAAATCATTCAGTGGCCCTGAATAATTAGTGTACTAAATAAAAGACTTCAATTATACTTGTATAGAAAAAGTCATAGAAATAGAGTAGAAAAATACACCGAAGATTCCAAAAGTAGCAAACGAATATCTTATTCAACAATTGGCGTCAAAGAAAATTACAAAATAATAACACATTTGCCAATAGGAATAAACAAACACCCTAAATCTAAAGGGGAAGTATGAGACAAACTGCACACTTTCCTTTCACTTTCTTCTTGGTAATATCGCTCTTTTGGAATATATACGCCATTCTTTTCACGAGCAGCATACACCTCTGATAAAATGGACATGAAAAAAGGAATGTATAATAGTCAATGTAGTTTCTAAGAAAAATACTATATTGGCCAATATCCTTAATTGTTTGAACAGCCGTCCAATAAAGAAGCATTTTACCTGACTTTAAGCGTTCAATTTCACCATACAGGTCCTTTATAAGAGTTGATTTCATCATTTTTTGGTTAACCTATATAATGTTATCAATAAGTTACATGTTAAACCTTTTCTGATTTCCAAACAGTATCATCTAACTAGCCACAACAATAAAACATCAAAAAGTAGCATGGTAGGGACAAGAAACAATAAGTGGATTTCATAGCAAAAAGACTGCACATTCACAATTTATATTCAACTTACATTCAAGATATAGTACAGAACAATTACTTCCCTCCAGACGCATGTATAACCACAGACTTTATCAATAACAATTACTAAATGTGAACATTATAACCCAACTTTAAGTGCATAAAACTCGGAGGGAATTCAGAGTACTATTTGAAGCATGGACAATACATTATTTTTCGAGAACATAAACTTTCATTAATCAAAATTCAATTTAAAGCAAACAATGTTGCAACTTGTGAGTCAATGCAATTCCAGCAAAGTTGGTAGAAGCTATAGCAGGCACCCATTAACTGTAAATTTTAGAAAGTTTCTAGCTATTGTTTATGTAATAAAAGAAAAGATGAACCAAACAAAAGGGCAACAAGGGAAAGAAGACTTGTTGGCTAATGATTGTGTACCACAAACCTCAGGCTTATTCTTTATATTCTTTGCCCTGTGTGCATAATCCAGTGTACTTAAGGTCTCCTCAAGACAATGGACAGCAGGAGAAACTGTAGCTATAATGCAAGTCTTTGTCCGTCCCCCAAGTGAATAACTGAGTAATCGAGTAAGTTTGCTATCCCTAAATTCTCATTGAACTAAATAATTAGAGAAGAACGAGAAAGGAATACAGGTACCAAGCAACTAAAAGAGGCATTTCAGACCTGTATGGAATATGCCCAAGATGCTCCACAAGCGCATTTATAACTCGTCCTAAGGTTAGTAAACTTTTATTTATTTCACCAGCTTCTCTTGCACGACCCTGTAAAAATCAATATCAAACAAAACGCTAATGATTTTAACTAAAAGATTATCCGGTAACAACTTCCAAATTGATTAGCAGATATACAAGAAACACGTACATCCCTAGCACCAGAGCGAGATATTTTCTGAGCTAGCTAAATCAACCAAATTCAGCTTCCCACACTTTATAAGCTCTTCACCTTCTGGAGTAGCTTCCTTAATATGAATTGTAATATAAAAAAGAGAATGTGACCGACTGAAATAGACCAAAATATTTCAATCAGAAAAGGGTGAAAAAAGGGTGCTTAACTTCACCCATGCATGTAAAGCATACAAAAGAACCATTACCTTGACTGCTTATTCAACAAAGTCTCAGCAGTTCGACGCTTAGCAGACCCTCTTTCAAGCAAACTAAATATCTCGCTAGCACTTGTAACAATTTCTTCTTCTAATCCTCTCACAAGAACTCCCCCTTTCCCATCTTCCATTAATGGTAACTGCTTCTTTTGTTTCTCCTCCAAACAAACTTTTGAAATCTCTTCAGGCGCAACCAAATCAGTAATCTCTTCGTTGTACAGTTCCAAAAAAGTCACCTTTACACTGTATTCTGCATTTTGGTCCTCCAATGTATCAAAAATCTGTTGAACTGCTCTTGGAATAACCCCTGCCTCCGCCGGTAGTTCTCCATTAGGACCCGTCTGTGTTAGCATAAATTTGACAAATTAGAACACCCAATTGCACAGAGGAAAATTAGAAACCAAATTCGAACAAAACTTATATATAATAAATCCAATATTACCTTTGCCCTTTTGCATTCACCTTCCATTGTGTAAGTTTTCCCAGTACCGGTTTGACCATAAGCAAAAATAGTACAGTTAAAACCTTCTAAAACTTCATTCACAATCGGAACCACAGCTTGTTCATACAGATCTTTTTGTTGTGCCGATGGCCCAAATACCTATATACCATTAAAACAAAACAAACTCAACATTTACAGCAGCAAACAAATCAAATTATAATATTAATTGATTAAAATGAATAATCATAAAAAAAAAACACCTTATCGAATGTGAAAACTCTGTCGAGCTGTTTTCCAGCGAGGTTCTGAGAAACAGAGACTTCTCGTTGGTAGTCATTACACTTCACCACCTGAGGCGCATTGTTTCTTAACTCGTCATCGCTAAACGGCCTATAAAGTTATTTTTTACCCCGAGAAAAGAATCAAAATTTCTGAAATCAAATAAAATTAGATAATCCAAGAAACCCAAAGAGAAAAATAAGAGTGAAAGCTAAGCGAAACCTGCAACGAAGGAGAACTTGCACGTTGACGCCTTTCTCTTTCTCGTGGCGACCGGACATTTTCAGTCGTCGAAGAGAAGGAGAATCGCACGAACCTATTTTCGATTATTCTTTGATGCGGCTGTTCAAATTTTGCTACTGTTAGATCCGGTTTCTGAATTTAGCTCTTCTTCTTCCTTTTTCAGTGTGTGAAAAGAAATGAAATGAGAGGAAAGAGCGGGGTTTCTAATGAAATTTGAATTTTTTGAAAGGAGGCGCTTCGTAGGGAAGCCGTCAAATCAAACGGTTAAGGTATTCTTAAAACTTTAATCTGACGGTCACTATTTTTTAAAACTGATTGAACAGGATTAGCTACACGATCTTGCTAAGCCTGGCCCATATAATTTACACTTGGACTCGGCCCAATATACTTTGATGGGTTTGATTCACCCTTCATCGATGGTCTAAATTTCTAGTATTTGTTAATTTATGCACACTAACGCCTTGGATGCAAGAAAATGAATTTATATAAGAAATTATTTATAAAAAATAATTAATAAATTATTTATGCAGATATTGTGATTGAACTAATGCGTTTGAATCACAGAATATAAGATTATCTTTAGGAATAAGATTCCCGGAATATAACATTACTTGATGGATTACCGAAAATATTATATTACCTTGTTTGGTTCATTTGACAAGAATGTAAGATGACAATGTTTGGTTAGGAAAATATAAGATTATCCGAAAGTAAATTTGACCATATTGTCCTTGTGATATATATATATATATATATATATATATATTGTAACAAGTTAAACATTCAATATTTACATTGCTTTAAAAAAATTAAACATTTAATATTAAATTAAAAATATTTACATGAAAATTTCATAGAACTATTTTCGTAACACAATCTAAAATTTTAACATATTAAACCCAAATTTTTAAATAATTTTCATAATTAATATTCATTAATATATGCCATATAATATAAATAAAAAAATATTGTGTTTATTTTACAAAGATAAAATTTAATATAAATGTATAATATAATATGAGACCTGCGATAATTCTTTATTTACGATTTTTGAAATTAATTTTTATTACTAATTCGTGATAACAATATAAATTTATAAATACGTAAATTCATATAATGTATAATATAATATGAGACTGTGATAATTTTTTTATTTTCGATTATTGAAATTACTTTTTTTACTATTAATTCGTGATAATAATGTAAATTCAAAAATATGTAAATCCATATATAATATAATATGTAAATTCAAAAATATGCAAATAGAAAATTAACATCCACAAAATGTACCAATGTATTCTAAATTTAAATATTTGTAAATTCACATCATGTATCTAGCAAGTAGCAAAAGTTGAAAAAAAATGACAATTTATTCTAAACCTAAATTTTATAAATCGTATATAGGTAGACATAGAATCTATACATCCGCAAAATGATTAAAGTGAAACGGTGATCGATGAAAATTATATTTGTAGTTACTTACGCATGTAGTTTTTTTTTAATTTTTTAGTAAAAAAAAGAAGAAATTTACTTTATGCGCATCTTTACTAATATATTCTCCTGCATTAAACATTTCATCTTGGAGAGGCTTTCAATTTCTATAATTTTTGTAAAAATAGACACTCTTCGATCATTTTTCTCTGCATCTTTTTGGAAGAATGCACTGAACTTATCTATCTCTTCAACAAGAGCAGACAACTCATCATCACTTCGAGACCTTTTTTTACTAGAAACATTTTTATAGCAGTGACAGCAGCAGCAGATATTTGGCAAGTTAAAGCACATGTCTCATCTTTTGATTCAGAATCTTTTACTTTCTCAGCATCAAGTGCATCTAAAAATGTATTGTCTTCTGCATTAAGATCTTCCACTGCATTAGTTATTGTCTCAGCTATAGCTCCTGTTGCTCTTTCTTTTTTAAATATTTGAACCAAGACATAAAAAAAATGAAAATGTCTTGTTTCTCAATTTAGTAACGGTTGGATGACTCTACAAGATAACAAGCAAATATTAAAGTATATAATGTAATAGTTAAATATATAAATAACAAAAAAATTTAAAAAATTTAATTAAAAGTTTAAATACTTATCTTAACCCAATCATCAAAAAATCCTTCGGTGCAGTTAAACACTTTGCTATTTCGTTTCAACCAAATCCACTTCTGATGTTAAGCATTTCAGATAAAACATTGTATTGTCTTTTTAGTAACTTCACTCTAGACTCAATATGCGGATTGGCCCTAATTTGTGATGTAGGGAGCTTGGTCCCTAACATTTTCTCAAGATAGGAGAGAGATCCTGATCTGAAAGTTCATTATCCCCTTTTTAATGTGGTTATTCCGCCAATGTGTGTAAGCATTCAATAAGTGCAACATTTTCTTGTTTAGTCCACATTCTTTTAGTAGCGACAGACTTAATTCTTCCGACTGCTTGTTTTTGTCCCCTTTAAGAATTCGTATTCGAGGTTGACATGTTGCGTTTTCAAAAATCTAAAAAAGTATATCAAAAGTACATTACACAACATAAAACATATAATTGAACAATAATAAGCATTTCGTTTAAATCTGAATTTATTCAAGAGCCTATTAAATATTTCAATTTTTATTGAAGTAACATTGAACAATACAACATTAAACAATAATACCAAAAAATTAAAATTTATTTAATTACAGAGCTTAGTAGATATTTCAACTTTTATAGGTTTAAAACAAAAAAATTTAAATCTGCAATAAGTATTTCGTTTTTTTCTATTCAAAGAGAACAAGTTGAGTTCCAATCTATTGAATATCCTTGAAGAAGATAAAAGATTTTTTTACAGATTTTAAGAATAAAAATACATACAAGAGATGATTTGAATAAAACAAGTAAGAAAAAAGAGAAAAACACGACCATATTTCAAAATCAACAAACAAGAAGAGAAAAAAATTTATTCGAAGAAATAATATTAAATGAAATAACAAAAAAATTAACAAAAAGGAAAAGTTGAAGAGAGCACATAGGCCGTGTAAAATAAATTTTACACAAGCCTGTTTATTTCTATTATAAATCAAAATTAAACTTAAACCCTAAACTCTAAACCCTACAATCCAAACCCCTAAACTCTAAACCCTAAACTAAACCTCTAACTCCTAAAAAACTAAAAGACATGTGTACAAACTATGTATTGAAATTTTTCTCTTTTGAGTCTAGCAATTTTACGATAGAAGAAATAAAACAAAAGGTTAAGAGAAAAACCTATATTATATCAGGGTAATTTTGTCCAAGTTGGTCAAAAATTGTCAAATACCTAAAAATATGAAGAGAATCACATCCCTACCATTTAATAAAATGAGTATTCCCTTTGGTAATAAAGTCTCTTAGGATGAAGATTATTATTTTTTCTACTAGGACCACTTGTATATTTACATCTCATGCTTTGAAAAAATCACTATTATATATTTACATAAAAATGGATTAAACGGTGAAGTTGAGATCTTGAGATTTTTAGAACTTATATATTTACATCTCATGCTTTGAAAAAATCACTATTATTTTTAAATATCACTTTTGAATAGAACTCAACAGTGGAAAAACGGTTGATTTTCATATTAGGAGACTAGGGTTCAATCGTTTTGTCTACAAGGTGTGTGCATTGACAAAAGGTTAAGAATATGTATAAATAGATACTACCTTATAATCACCCGCGATCTGTGATATTCTCCCCCGCCAAACTTAGCGATGCCTTCGTCGTGCTTTCGAAATGAAGCTGGACTGTGTGATCCTGGATTCACTTCCGCACCTTGGCTTGCTCCCAACTCATAATCAGGCTTCGTAATCACCTTTATACTATTAAAAATCACTTTTGAATCAAATATATTTTATATACTTTTTTGAAAAACTACATCATTAATCACCGAACTATTAATATATTTCTAGTTTAGTCACTAAACTAAAAAAATATGATCTAATCACTAACATTACAAAAATGTATCATTTTGATCACTCGTCTTTAAATCAATAATGATGTTTGTGGGAATCCAACAAGTGGTCTTAGTGAAAAAGATGATCATATTCATCAGGACTGTCTTAGATATTTTCGGGGGCCTTGAGCGAAAACTAAAAAATAGACCCATATAGAACGAGAGCATACCGCATTACATTGAACAATTAATTTAATATTTTTGTTAGGATTTATGTTTTGATATAATAATTGAAAAATAGTTTTGGACTATTTTGAAAAGGTTTCAAAAATAGTTTTAAGTCCAAACAACTTGAAAATAAGTTTGAGAAGTTTTTGAGAGGTTTTAGAAATGTTTTAAACGTTTTTAAGTAGCCAAAATGTTGTTTTCAACACAGGCATACCGATACGGTATAACCCGTTTTGATACGGCAAAGGGTTTCAAGCTACAATGATTTTCCAAAACCGAAAAACTGTATCGGTATAGGCTTTATGTACCGATACATGTAGGATCGTACTGATACGCCGTATGCGTACCGATCCAGTTTTCAACCACCCCAACAACTATTTCCCAACGGCTATTTGAATTCCAGGGCGTACCAAAATGGACCAAGGCATACCGATACACCCAAGGTGTTTTGATACGGGCATCCAGATTATGCATAACGGCTAGTAGCTGTACCAATACGGGTACACGCGTATCGATACGAGAAGCTGCATAACTGCATTTATTGCGGGAAACAAAGCCTCCAACGGCCCAATTCAATCACAACTGTCTCTAACGGCTAGAAACTCAATTGGGAGTATTTAAGGACCCTTCAAGCTTCAGCAACAACTAATGTTTCCATTGTCAACAACATTATGATGCCAAAATTGTCGTAAGGCTTTTAATTCATATTCTTTGTATAGAAAACACTTGTGAGCCTTAATTGTTATATTTGCTCGAGTGTTTAGGTTTGGGTGAGTGCTTAAAAGAGTGCAAACATTTACCTTGTAAAGAGGATTTCTTGTTTGGTTTATTTCTTTTGTTTGAGAGGATTCCCAAAGCTTGGGTTGTAAGCATTGGATGCTAGACTTGGTAATTGAGTCTAGATTGTAAAGGTTGCCTCTAAAGCCTTGTTAAAAGGGGAAGAAATCTTAGTGGATTTGGGAAATCCTTAGTGGGGAGCTAAGGTAGTGGACGTAAAGCTTGTTAGAAGCTTGATCTAATTCCTTGTGCAATTTTCTTTATCTTTTGCTTCCACCACCAACACCTAGAAATCGACTTCTCCACCATTTGGCAAGTAATTTGGTTGAATTCGAGCTCAATCCAACTCTTCAATTGGTATCAGAGCAAAGCTCAATCGAGAAGGATTAACATCCTATTGAGGTGATCCGGCAAGCTCAACAAACAATCAAGTCAAACGGCTTCAATGGCATTATCCATCGACAAACTGTCATTCTTCAACAGTGATCACTATACTTGTTGGAAGCATAGAATGATGTTCTTCATGAAGAGCAAAGCTACCGTCTTTGGGACACAGTTGAAGATGGACCGTTCGTGCTAAATCAGAGCAAGGCAAAATGAAATGCAGAAGATCGCAAGAAGATGGAGCTCAATTGTAAGGCTTTGCATATTTTTTTGTACTTTGGGCCCGGATGAGTATGCCAAAGTGTCTTCTTGTGAGAGTGCCAAGGAATTATAGGACAAGCTTGAAGTTGTCCATGAAGGTACAAATGAGGTGAAGGAGACAAAGATTGGTCTACTCAACCTCAAATACAAAAACTTCAAGATGGACCCATATGAAGACATCAAGAGCATGTTCGACCGGTTCTCCACGATCGTCAACAAGCTAAAAGGACTTGGAGAGGAGATTTCGGAAGACAAACTCATTTAGAAGTTGATTTATTCACTTCCCGAATCATGGGAGAGCAAGAAGACGACTATTATTGAAGTCAAAGACTTGAAAAAGCTCAAGCTTGAAGAGCTCGTAGGATCTCTTCTCACCCATGAGATGATGTCTCTACCCTTAATGAGGGTGATGGAGAAGGAGAAGATAATCAAAGAACAAGGAGTTGATGTCAACATCATTGATCTTCAATCCTCCACAAGCTACCAAGAAGAGTCAAGTAAGGAGGAAAGTGATGATGAAGAGATGGCCTCTCTTTAAGGAATTTTCTCGATTCATGAAAAGCAACATAGAATAATCCAAGCATGAATTGAAGAAGAAGATGGTGGATCCCCCCAAGTGCTCAAAATGCAAGAAGACGAGGCACACCAAATCCAATTGCCCTCGCTTCAACAAAAGGGGATCATCATCAAAGAAAGCATATGTGGCTACATGGAGTGATGAAGACTCCACCAGTAAAGAAGAAGTAGCCCACCTATGCTTAATGGCCCTCAATGAGGGATAGGTAACTTCTAACTCATCTTGTTGAAATTCAAATTCATACACATTTGATGAGTTACAAGAAGCCTATGACCAATTGGCTTTTGACTTCAAGACTTCATTTTCGAAAAATAAAAAGATGATTTCAAAATTGAAAATTGAAAATGATTTGCTTTTAAAAACCAATTTGGAATTTGAAGCAAAAATCAAAGACTTTGAACTTAAAGTTTTAAATTTACAAAATTTGCTTCAAAAGAAAGAAAAAGATCATCAAATTGAAGTAGATGATCTTAAGAAAGAAAAAGATTTGATTTCCAATGAACTTCAAAAGAAAATTAATTTGGGAAAATCAAATTTTTATGTGAGACAATCTAGTGCCCCTAGATTTGTAAATGGAAAATGCTTTAGAAATATTTGGGTCCCCAAAGGACTAAGTACTTCACATAAAAAGGATAAAATTGAAAAATGGATTCCTAAGGGGACTAAACTATGTGCTACTAATGTCTATGGATCCAAAGCAATTTGGATACCAAAATCTTTGTGATTGTCTTGTTTAGGTGTGATAGAGCTTTGATCAACAGGTGATGAAATTGAGGGGGAGCTCTATACATACAAAAGATGAACACTTGAAGAATGAAGGTTTCACATCCTCACTTTAATTCAAGTATTATAAAATTAGTTGAATTTTGTTCATTTTAATTTGATTTATTTATTTTAATTCAACTAGTTTATCATATATGTTGGACTAACATTTGAATGAGCTTGAGTAAAGGGGAGCCAATTTTAAAACAAAAATTATTTTTGTTAATTTTTTTAACTCTCCATTGTTATTGATCTTTAAGTTTGAACCATTTTTGATATCACAAAAAGAGGGAGAATGTTTTGAAATTTTGATTTTTCAAATGAATAAGGGGGAGCTTATAAGATTTTTAACAAGTAATCTCTTATTCAAATTATATTTTTACTAAGGAGGAGAATCTCAAAAACAATTTTTCAAGTTGGTTTTATTATATCAAAAAGGGGTAGATTGTTAGGATTTATGTTTTGATATAATAATTGAAAAATAGTTTTGGACTAATTTGAAAAGCTTTCAAAAATGGTTTTTAAGTCCAAACAACTTGAAAATAAGTTTGAGAAGTTTTTGAGAGGTTTTGGAAATGTTTTAAACGTTTTTAAGTAGCCAAAATGTTGTTTTCAACACAGGCGTACCGATACGGTATAACCCGTTTCGATACGGCCAAGGGTTTCAAGCTACAATGATTTTCCAGAACCAAAAAATTGTACCGGTACAAGCTTTGCATACCGATACGGGTAGGATCGTACCGATACGCCTGTACGCATACCGATCCAATTTTCAACCACCCTAACGACTATTTCCCAACGGCTATTTGAATTACAGGGCGTACCAAAATGTCCCAAGGCCTACCGATACAGTATACCGATACGGCCCAAGGTGTTTCGATATAGGGAGCCAGATTGTGCATAACTGCTAGTAGATGTACCGATACGGGTACACGTGTACCGATACGGGAAGCTATAGAACAACATTTATTGATGGAAACAAAGCCTCCAGCGGCTCCAATTTAATCCCAACGGCTAGAAGCTCAATTGGGAGTATTTTAGGACCCTTCAAGCTTCAGTAACAGCTAATGCTTCCATTGTTAACAACATTATGATGCCAAAATTGTCTTAGGGCTTTTAATTCCTATTCTTTGTATAGACAACACTTGTGAGCCTTAATTGTTATATTTGCTCAAGTGTTTAGGTTTGGGTGAGTGCTTAAAAGAGTGCAAACATTTACCTTGTAGAGAGGATTTCTTGTTTGCTTTATTTCTTTTGTTTGAGAGGATTCCCAAAGCTTGAGTTGTAAACTTTGGATGCTAGACTTGGTAATTGAGTCTAGGTTGTAAAGGTTGCCTCCTAAGCCTTGTTAAAAGGGGAAGAAATGTTAGTGGATTTGGGAAATCCTTAGTAGGGAGCTAAGGTAGTGGACGTAAAGCTTGTTAGAAGCTTGAACCACTCTAATTCCTTGTGCAATTCTTCTTTATATTTTGCTTCCACCACCACCACCCAAAAAGCGACTTCTCCACCGCTTGGCAAGCAATTCGGTTGAAGGAATTCAAGCTCGATCCAACTCTTCAATTTTATTAATAAACCATATAAACATGATTAAACTTTGTCAATCACATTTGTTAAGAAAAATGTGAAGGAATTGAACTGTGGGGAATTGGGTATGATATGGACGTAGGCCTTTCGACGGTCAAGTGCTGCTTGCAACCTTTCTTTGATGATCTAAACTTTCACCTCAGTTTGGCTAACCATATTGGATCCCACGATCCTCCTCTCATTGGGCTCGGTCTAACATAAGGGTGTCTTATACTTACGCCCATATAATGCCTCAAAAGGGGCCATCTTTATGCTCGACTGATAACTGTTGTTGTAAGCAAACTCTACTGGTCCTCCCAACTCTTTGCAAAGTCCAAAATGCAACACCGGAGCATATCCTCAAGAATCTAAATAACATGCTCAGATGACCATCGGTCTAGGGTGAAAAGCTGTACTGAAATGTAGCTTGGTGTCCAAGGCATTATGGATCTTCTTCCAAAGTCTAGCTGTGAAACGTGGGTCTCTATCTGAAATGATCGATGATGGCACACCATGCAACCTTACTATCTCCTTTATGTATAGTTGAGCCAACCTTTCCAAGGTAAAATCCATGCATACTGGTAGGAAATGAGCAGACTTGGTCAAACAATCCACAATAAACCAAATAGCATCATGTTTCCTTTGGGTCATTGGTAACCCGGTGACAAAATCCATAGTAACCCGATCCCACTTCCATTGCGGAATACAAATAGGCTGAAGCAACCTTGATGGAACTTGATGTTCCGTCTTCACTTGCTGACAAGCTAAGCACCTTGTCACGAATTCAGAGACATCTCTTTTCATACTTGGCCACCCATAAAAAGGATGAAGATCTTGATACATTTTGTTGCTTCTCGGATGTACCGTGAAAGGACTACGGTGTGCCGCTCTTAAGATGCGGTCTCTCAAATCTTCCAAGGCCGAAACACACAGCCGCCTCTTGAAGTACAAGTACCCACCATCTCGTACCTCAAAGTCTGAAGCTTCACATTTCTAAACTGCTTCAACATGTGCTACTAATTCTTCATCCAAAGCTTGAGTCCTCTTTATCTCTTATACCAATGTAGGTTCAATCCGAAGCTCGGCTAAAAGGCATCCATACTCGGTCATCCTCAATCGGGAAAACAAGCTCTCAGGTCCGACATAGATTTCCTACTTAAGGCATCAACCATAACATTCGCCTTACCGGGGTGATACTCTATGATGCAATCATAGTCCTTTAACAGTTCAATCCACCATCGTTGCCTCAGATTCAACTCTTTTTGTGTAAGCAGGTATTTCAAGCTCTTATGATCCGTATAAACATAACACTTCTCCCCATAGAGATAATGCCTCCAAATCTTTAATGCGAAGATGACTGCAGCGAGATCCAAATCATGGGTAGGGTACTTCTGTTCGTGCGATTTAAGCTGCCTCGAAGTGTAAGCAACCATATTACCCTCTTGTATAAGGACACAACCAAACCCGTTCAAAGACACATCACTAAACACAACATACTCTTTTCCAGGCTCGGGTTGGGTTAAAACCGGAGCCTCTGTGAGATAAGCTTTTAGTTGCTCAAAACTTTGTTGTCTTTTCTCATTCTATTCAAAAGGGACCCCTTTTTTGCAACAGCTTGGTCAACGGTGCGACGATAATAGAGAAACCCTTAACAAACCACCTATAATACCTGGCAAGTTCTAGGAAACTACAAACTTTTGAAACATTCCGTGGAGGTCTCCACTCCACCACAACCTGCAATTTCTGAGGGTCCACGTAGATCCCATCCGCAGCAACAATGTGACCAAGGAATGCCACTTTCGAAAGCCAAAATTCGCACTTACTGAACTTGGCAAAAATAATTCTATCTCAGAGGGTCTGCAAAACTACATGCAGATGGTAGTCATGCTCTTCTTCTGAACGTGAATACACCAAGATGTCATCAATAAAGACCACCATGAACTGATCTAGCTATGGTTGAAAGATTCGATTTATTAGGTCCATAAAAGCTGTTGGTGCGTTGGTAAGCCCAAACGGCATTACCAAGAACTTATAGTGTCCATACCACATCCTAAAAGCGATTTTTTGGACATCCTCATCCACCACTTTCAACTGGTAGTACCCTGACCTCAAGTCTATCTTAGAAAACACACGGTCACCTCTCAACTGGTCAAACAAATTATCAATCATCGGAAGGGGATAATGATTCTTTATTATTACCTTATTAAGCTGCCGATAATCAATACATATCCTCATAGACCCATCTTTCTTTTTAACGAACAGGACCGGTGCTCCCTAAGGTGAGAAACTCGATTGGATAAAACTTCTCTCTAGCAACTCATGGATTTTCTTCTTTAATTTTTTCATTTCTCGGATGCCATCCGATACGGCGCAATGGACACTGGTGTCGTACCCGACATTACATCAATTCGAAACTCTAATTTACGGTTGGAAGGTACCCCGGGTAACTCATCCAGAAACACATCGATGAACTCACTAACTGTCCGAAGGTTTTCAATCATTGGATCCTCAACCCTTACATCCACCACATGGGCCAAAAAGTCTTCACAACCTTGTTGTAACAACCTCTGAGCTGACAAAGCTGGTACCACACTAGATAGACACAGATTTCTCTCACCTCGCGCAATCATCTCAGAATCATCCGCAACACGAAGCTTCAAACTCTTTGCTCTACATCCCAGACTAGCATCATGCTCAAAGAGCTAATCCATCCCCAAGATGGCATCGAACTCTTGAAACGGTAAAACCATTAAATCCACTAGAAACAACGACCCCTGAACCTCAATTGGGCATATTCGATACACCTTATCCACCAACACATCATATCCTAAGGGACTAGTCACACGAACTCCTACCTCTAGATTCTTGGCAAGAATACCCCACTGCTGAGATATCCATCTATGAATGTAGGAGTGGGTAGACCCATAATCCACAAGAGCAATAATAAGAACTGAAAACAATGTGAACGTACCTGAGATAACATCTGTAGCTGCACAATCCTCCTAAGCCCTGACTGCATACTGCCTAGCTGGTGCTCCAGCGGTAAACTAGAATGTACCTCCCGATACATGGCTTACTCTTCCCGAGCAAGGCCTCGACCCCTCTAGGCCGGATAAGCAGCCTCTGAACCTGATCTGGAGAGGTCACAACAGCCACTAGACAGTCTTTCACAAAGTGATCCGGTGACCCACACCGGTAACAAACTCTTACTACTCCCCAACACTCGTCTCTGTGTTTGCATCCATATTAATTGCAAACTGGTGCACCCGCACTCATCCGTGAACCCTTCGGGCTCATTATGGATGAAAAAAAAAGGTGGTCTTCCACGACCAGCTAACTCAGATCTTCGGTCTGACCTTGAAATTCGATTTGATGCTCCTCTATTATGATTCCACTAATTTATGCTTCTCTCTAAGAAGGCCTGTGAGTTGTTAGAGGGGTTCTGGGTTCTCCCACCCGAACTCCCTTACCCACCAGATGGGACATATATTAAGCCTTGTGCTTGCTCAAGAGACTTGGCACTCGAAGTCAACTCCGAGAATACCTTCAGTGGTGCAGCAGCCAGGTAAGTCTGAATTTCCTTCCTCATGCCCTTCAAGAACCTCTTGTACCTCATATTTTTGGTGGCAACTAATTCAGAAGCATACCTACTCAACTGAAGAAACTCTTGCTCATATTCGAAAACTGACTAATTCTCTTGCACCAGGTGACTGAACCGATCTCTCAAGGTATCGATCTGGGCCTCGCCCATATACTTCTTCTCGAACTCCTTGAGAAAATCATCTCAAGATGGTCGATTGGGGTGCCACCCAAGCTCTACTATTTCCCACCATTCTCTAGCATTGCCTTTCAACAAGGACAAGATACATGACAGTTTGTCTTCTGATCTCAACCTCATCTGCCTCATAATCTAGCGTGTATCCTGCAACCATTGTTCCATCTGTATCGGGTTGTCTCGCCCCGATCCATGGAAATTTGTAGCACCTTGCCTATTTACCCTTTCAACAGGTGCCTCACGAGGGGTAGCAGATGCCATTGGTATTGCCCTCACATCCATTACAACGCCCGGTTCAAATATAAGAAATAGTTGACTCCCCGGTCAACTGTGCCCTCCGAAATATCCTCTGTGCCAAGAACATATTCCTCATAGTAACTCCCTTATCTAGAGCCCAAACTTTCCTCATCGATTATTGCCCTCCTTGGCATGATTCTATGCTGCACAACAACAAACGAGGTCACACCATCGAATTTTAGCTTTAAAACAAGTACAACTTCGACTCATAGGCATGCATTCGCTAGACATCTACACACTCTTCTAGAATCCCTCATAGACATCCTAGAACCGACTAAACCTAGGCTCTAATACCACTAAATGTAACATTCTTGACCCGGATGCCACATTGGGCCCTAAGCCCAAAACCATACCATTATTTTTTTCCTTTTTCAAGCCCAATAGAATAAGTCCAATAAAAACATAAATCTATATATTGAAAACATAGTCAAATCCAAATGTTTAAAACAGTATTCACGGAGCTTCATTTACAAATATTAAAGCATTCAACTTTGACCAATTAATACAAAATAAGAGTTACAAAATACATATAGGGTCCTACGAAATACATAGCCTATTACATCTAGTATTTGTACTCAACTACTAAAGTCGATGCTGAAATCCAAGCCCAGATGGTGCTCCTTCAACCCTCACGACAACCTACTAACTTGCGAACGGAAACAAAGATTTCGAACGTTGAGCTAACAAGCTCAGTGGATACACTGCCACTCAGTCATGCTTCATACAAATCATAAATAAAGCAATGCAACAGGAATGATATCATGGCAATATAGCAATAGCGCTACCATAACCGCCTAAACACATGGCATTATGAATGTATGATTACGCACACAGCTCATACTAGAACCTCATACATTTACCTAGCATCACACAGATAACACCAACAACAATTAAGTGAGGTCCGCGTCCACAAAGCATAAGAATCCTACACTTGAGTGAGGCCCGCGTCCACATAGCATCGGGATTCTATACTCAAGGGGGAGGCTCGCGTCCACATAACATCGGGATCCTATATCCATACTCGGGATTTCTCATCAAGCATCTTTGAATGAGGCCCGCGTCTATAAAGTACCGAGATCCCATATTCGGGAATCTTTAAGGTGTTGCAACACACTTAGGGTATCTAAATCCCAATAACCAGGGATGACTCAACTACCTAGGCATCCCTCAGCACATAGCAAGGACCCAAAATTACCACACAGCCTCAATTAATCCACCTAGGATCCCTATGGGTTATTACCTCACATGGTTTACCCAAAATTTACCAATTCATTAGCCAATTATTTCTCATTCGGGGTTAAAATATCAGTTTTCAGTTTTAGTATTCATTTTACACCTTAAAAGACCCCCAAGGCCCTTTGCCTCAAATTATATAATCCCCAAACGTAAAAGTCAAATTCTTTGGGCAGAATGCCCATCGAATACCGATACTCCTATATGGGTATCGGTACTCCCCTCTCGGTACCGATACTCAGCCATGAGTACCGATACTCATTTTAGGTTCGAAAAAACTAGACTCTCAAGTCGTATCGATACGCTCTGTGCCGTACCGATACACACCATCGGTACTAGGATTACCCCGTACCAATCTACACCCGTATCGGTACTTCCTCATATGCGTACCAATACGCTAAGCCTTTCTTAGGCAATGTAATAGTGCGTACAGATATGCCCTATGCGTACCAGTGCGCGAAAGTATTACTAGAATTCTTGACTTTCAAGGGGTACCGATATGCAGGGAGGCGTACCGGTACACCTCTTACAACCCTTCTTTATATTTCACTAAGGCGTACTGATACGCTATCCCAGTACCGGTACGCGAGCCCAAATTTCGAACTCTGGGTACGGGTTTCACCTAGAAACCTTGTTTAACCCCAAATTGTTCCTACAAGTTAAGATGATAATATTAAGTGGATTCCTACCGCTTTTAAGCCATTATAACCACAATTCCAAGATTTTCCATTACAACCACTCAAGCTACTCTAAGGCCAAAAACACCAAATCATGCTTCAAAGCTTAACTTTATGATTTCTAAGAAACTATCAGAGTTAGTAGTGTACTAACCTTAGCTTAGCTGATAACACAAGGCTTTCTTCCAAAGCTTCAAGCTTTCCTCCCTTCTTGAGCCTTGGATGAGCTCCCAACCTCTTTCACTACATGGGGAGATTACAAAACGCATTACAACGTTGCTGGAGGATAAAAGAGGCCTAAAACATAATATAAACTGAAGATTAAAGCTCCCAAACTCCAAACCCGCCCAACCCTCTCAACCCTCCAACAACCCCTTCTTTTTCCAAACCATACAAAGCTTACCTTGAAATATAGATCCTTGAAAGCTGATAACACTTCCCTCAACAAGCTAAACGTGATTCTTACTTTAAAATCTCAAAATCCTACCTTTAGATGGGGTGGTTTGGGTGAGAAATGAGATGGAAAAGGAAGATGGAGATATAAAAGTGAGTTGATCTCAACACTCTGCATAATGTAGAGAAATAAGCCCTTTCCTTCCCCCACTCTTCAAATTAGACATTTACCACTTTACCCTTCTACCTCCCATCTCCACCCAATCCAACAACCACATGAGCCCAACACATAAGCTAGCCCAAAAAGGCTCCTAAAAGCCTAAAAACGCGATCCAAATACTAGGCCCATGCCTCAATCAAACCCGACTCTCGGATCTCGAAATTCGGGTCATTACAGCTCGCCCTACTAGCCGGCCATGATATTCATCCTAGGAGACCCGAGTTAAAACTACTTTATCTATAAGATGTGTGTGCATTATCAAAGGGTTAAGAATATATATGAATATCACCTTAAAACTATTAAAAAAATGGCGTTCATTGCACAGTTTGTTTAAATTAATTTCAAATTTACATCTAATTAATAGATATATCACCTTTATGTCACATGTTACTTTTTAATTTATTCATTTTTATTTTAAACTTTTTATATTTTTTAGATAAATAAGGGTTACTACTATATGCCTTATTAAAAAACTTCTCTAAACCTAAATAGAGGGAAAATAATACATATGCTAGTAATTACATAAATAAATCAGAATGGCCAGTCATCAAATAAAACCTAAAGTAATAAACAAAAAGGCAACACCAAGTAACCTACTATTCGCCTATTCACCCATATCCCCATGCACAACATGGACTAACGAGGGTGGAGGAGTATTAAAAAACACCATTTTCATAGCACCTGATGTTGCAATCTTAGCAAGTCCATCGCAACTGCATTGCTAGTACGTGATATATGGTTCAACCGTACCACCCAACTATGCCGTCGTAAATCATAAAGGTACCAAGTAAGAGAGAACCGCCCAAGCAAGTCTCTATAATGTCTAAGAATACGCATCGCATCCAAGCCATCGACTTCAAGAGTTACCTATCGATATTTGTGATTCCAAGCCGTCAATAAGCCAATATATTCACCCTAAAGTTCAGCTTCAAGGACCGAACCAATGCCTATAAACTTTGTAAATCTAAAGATCTAAACCCCAAACTGGTCACGTGCAACCCCTTCACAAGATGCGCTACCATCAGACGTACATCGAGCGCCATCAGTATTTACCTTTATCCAACCCACCTTCAGACGCAACCATCTTGGTCGTTTAATGGATTGGACAGACTGTTGTGGTTGTGAACCCCGAGTACTCTCCAAAGCCTTGATTGACAAAACCACAAGATGACGACTTCGCTTTATCACCTAACCATCACCATCCAGTGTAGCATCAAAGACCAATGCATTGCGCATCAACCATAGATTTCACACCAATTCACCAAATAATAAGTCCTAGTTTTGTGTATCAACAATGAATCTATCAGCCTTTGTCAAGTTCAACACCACACATTCCTTTAAGTCCATGGTCAAGAACACATTTAGAACATCTTGTTTAACCAAGGTCACCCATATTTGACAAGCCATAGTGCATGAACGCAAACCGTGATCAACGTCCTCATTTGCATATCTACACCTCGGACAACTACTATTCAAGGAATAATGTCGACACACCCTATCAACATTCGTCATGAGTTTGTTACAGCAAACCAACCAGAGAAATATACGAATCTTCTGCAACCCTCAAAATTGATGAACCACTCTCCATGTACCGTCTACAACGTCTGGTGTATTTGCCATACACAGTCGGTAGGCGGATTACACCGTGAATTGGCCATCAGCCTCTCCCGACCATCCTATCATGTCATTAAGGAACCAAAGCTGAGGTGCCTTTATCGCAGCAATAGGAGCATAATCGAACTTGGCAATGAATTTTGCAAATAGTCCCAATTCCAATCACCTTGCAAAGTTATTAGTGCAACCACCGATGGATGTCCTAGTGTCGCAACATCATTTGGCGCAACAAACTAACTTAGAGGTCCAATATTACAGATCCACGAGTCATGCCAAAAATTAACATGCCTCTAATTCTCAATACTCCAATGAATATTAGCTCGAACACCATCCCAAACGAGACTCATATCCTTCTATAAATTAGAACAAGTACGGGCAATCGACTCCGGGATTTTATCCTTACAATTATATTTGATGTACAAGAACCAAACCCATAAAGCATCCTCACGGGTAATTAATGCAAACGCTAATTTCATTAGAAACGTCTCATTTTGTGAGCTAATACGTCTGAACCCAAGGCCAACACAATCTAACAACAAAAGGCATCACTTCATTTAACAAGATGAACCCCATCTCGCACAGAAGTAATACCCCATTTAAAACGACGAATTAATCTCTCAATAGCAACACACATTTTCCGCGGTAACACAGCAGATTGCATGATGTAAGAAGGGATTGCCGCAAGGACTGCCTTAGACAATGTAATTCGACCCGCCAAGGACAAAATCTTGGCTTTCCAACCGCTGAGTTTCCTTTGCATTATTTGAAGTAAATAATCATACAAAGCATGAGATACTCTCGGATGTAATAACGATACCCCCAAGTATTTTCCCAAGTCCTTCACCTCTTGGAAATCAAAGCTGCCACTAATCGAATTTCAAACATTCGTCAAAACATTCTTAGCATGACTTACCCGATGTTTCGAGGCCTGACAGAAATCATCAAGAACCAGTCGAACAACCTCCATTTATTCATATGTGGCTTTAGCAAAAAGTAACATATCGTCTGCGAAGAATAAATTGAAAATATGCGGTCCTAATTTACCACTAGTGAAAGGTTTCCATGTTCCCCTGTTAATTTCCACACCAATGGTCTGAGCTAATCTTTTCATGTATAACACAAAAATATAAGGGGACAAAGGATCCCCTTGCCGAATACCTCTAAAAGTCACAAATGAGTCCGCCAAAGCCACGTTCTACATGATTTGTATTGATATAGATGCGATACAGTGCATATTTAGCTACCGTAGCTTTTCTGGTATCCCTAAGTCTGACAAAGTGTCCGCTATAAAACTCTATTCGAGCCTATCATAAGCCTTCTCTAAATTAATTTTCATCGCCATCCAACCCTTCTTTCATGTTTTCTATTTCATCGAATGAATGACGTCTTGGGTGATGATAGTATTATTAGTGATAGCTCTGCCAGGTACAAAACTCGTTTGATTATCCGAGACCCATGTCGGTAAAAAGGGTCAACCTTAAGACAATAATCTTGGAAATAATTTTATAGGGAACCGTACACAATAGGTCGAAATCGGCTGAGAGATTCTGATTTTGCCACCATCGGTAGCAAAAAAAGAATCGTACAATTGAGCTGCGTAGGCACCACGCCTGAATCAAAGGCCTGTCAGACAAAAAAACACACAATCTTACCTTGTAACGACCCGGATTTTGAGTTAACAAATCGGGTCTTGGACCGAGAAATGGGTCTTGGGCCCAATTAAAAATGTGTAATTGGGCTTAGGGGTAAAAAAGGGAAAAAAATAAAAAGAAAATAAATAAAAAGGAAAAAGAAAAGGTTGATTGAATTTTAAATAGGGAGTGGGTGGTTGAAAATAGAGGAAAGGAATGATGGAGGAGAGAGAAAAGGAAAAAGATGAGAATGGTGGGAGAGAGAGAAAAGAGAGACAAGTTTAGGGTAAAAATTTCAAACTCTGATCTACAGAGATCTAGCCGTCCGATCGTAACATCTCTACCGCCATTGTGTTCATCTCGCCGAGACAAGTCCATCGGTACCAACATCACTGCCGTTAGAGTTGCCGGGTTAGAAGGCTCGAATTAATAAACGAAGGCCACCACCGAGTTCACCGGCTCGAGAACATTCGATCGATGAAGTTTGGTCGCCGAAAGCCGATAGAGCTGCTGTCACGAGCCCTCACGCACCGTTGATACGCGTGGGCGTGGCCCTGCTCCAGAGGACCGAGTCACCCAAGTTGACTCAGCCCAAGCCCAGCCGCGCTAAGCCAAGCCGAGCCACGCCAAGCCAACCGCGTGTCGTTTGCCGTCATTCGCCGTCGTCTACTGCCGTCTGTCACTGTCAGCCGTTGTTGATCATGGACCATTGTCATTAATTGTTGACCGCTGCCGTTGATCGTTGACCGCTGACCGACGTTGACTTTTTCTGGGGAACCCTACCCTGGGGTTTCTTGATGTTTCAGATCCAATGACACATCCTATTTTGCAAAATTTAAACTTGATAAGCTATTTTTATGTGTTTGACCCTTCACTTGGCATATGAGGTGTATGAAATTTAAGTGTTTTCGTAATTATTGATATGCAAGGATTAATCGGGTTGGTTATCGGATCAAGTGGAATATTCGAGAAGCTAGGATGAGGATTTTAACAATGTTAGCATAAGGTTAGTACACCTCGAACTCCAAAATGCTTCATGAGCATCATAAGTGTAATTGCTTTGCATATTAGTGGTTGCAAATTAGGAGATGGGTAATAAGCATGTGATGATGTAGATATTCGAGGCTTGGTAATTATTGAGAATATTGAGACTGTTATGAGCTTTAGAGACCATATAAGATTGTCTGGATATTCGTATGGTTACTTGATTTATGTTTGCTAGGTGGAGATGCCTTGTGTGCTAGTGGAATGAATTAATATGTTTGATTGAATATTGGTTAGGGGCAGTGCTGATAAATATTTGATTAAATGCTTAAAAATCGATAATTAATAGTAAATGATTTAAATGCGCTAGTAACAAACTATAATGACTTTCATAAGCTTTAGGGGTAGAATAGGGCCTCGTAATTAATATTGATGTTGTCAGGCTTAATGGACTAATACCGACAAATACTTGATAAATTGCTTATGAAACCAGTAATTAACACTAATTGGTTTAAAGGTCGGTTTGAGATGGAAATCGATGAATATGATTAATAAAACAGTTATTACTATAATTAATGAGATAGTGTGGATTGTTGGAAATAATTAATGGGAATAAATTGTATTACTCATTCATAAAACGTAATAACTTGGTAATGTTTGATTGGCTGTAATAGCAACAATAGGGACTCGTGGTGGGTCGTACAATAATTGTGTGCCAGGTAGGGTACTTGTATAGATCTATGGTGGATCGTGTATGGTTACGTGCCAGGTAGGGCACTTGATTGGTTATGAGTCTTTGTTTGGTGGGATCCGGATACCCAATGAGTGAGTGTTGCAACACATGAAGGCCATCCGATGTGAGATTTCGGGTGATGAAATGAAGGCCATCAGATCTGAGATTCTAGGTGATGATATTTGCTCGATGTGAGATTCTGAGCGAAGTCTCAATGCGATATTTTGAGTTTACCGTTCGATATGAGATTCCGAGCAGCTCGATATGAGATTTCTAGCATGGGCGGGTCTCCTAGTGTCGGGTGATATTGGGCCTTGCTCCTGGTTTGCTTTATTGATGTGCTTGTTTTAATTGCAATGTTGTTTATATGCTTGACATGTGTTTTGGAGATTATGGTAGCGCCACATGTTTATTTATCTCTTCTTATTGCTTGTACTAGTTTGCATGCTTACGTTTATGATTAGCATGAAGTATAGTAAAGTAGATGTGTACCACTGAGCTTTGTAAGCTCAACGCTCAGAATCGTTGTTTTCATGCGTAGGTTGACCGTTGGATCGTGGGATCGTAGAGCACTATCAGATCAAGATTCTAGCATGGGGATCTTCGAAGAACGTTATTCTAGTCTAGCGGGCTATGTGTTCATATGACCTTACTTGTGGAATCTGTATTTATTATTTGAAACTTTATTGTTTAAAATTGTACTTTTAAATGTTTTAAATTTAAATTGGAGCTCATTTGTAACATTTTATATACTTATATATATATATATTTTAATTGTTTGTTTTAAATGATTTTGCGACTTACTTGATGGGTTAATCCTGTTTGAAAAGAAATTTTATGGTTTTGGGTTTGGGCTTGAGGCCCAAATGTGACATCCGGGTCAAGGGTGTTACATTTAATGGTATCAGAGCTTAGGTTTAGCTAGTTCTAGGAAACCCTGAGGTGGTATAGGTGTTTTAGTAAGGTGTCTAGTGAATACGAGCCTTTAAACTAAATTCGTACTCCTTAAGGATGGAATTCTGATAGTGCATCTAATGTTACGATGTCAAGATGGTTATGATCATGGCCGAGGGGACCGAGTTAAGTGTAGGGAAATTAATGGTAGTGATCCCGAGAGTGTAGTCGCCTTAGATTGTCGAGATATAAGTTAGTCAGAGGACACCGAGTCGAGAATGTGTTCTCCTCATGTCGCATGAGTGTCATTTTCGTTGTGCGTTGTAGTCCCTGAAGTCTTCAGATTTGTTGCAAGAGTTCTCATCAATAAATTCTCATCGTTACGTGTGTATAAAGGTTTTATTGCGGGAATAGATAAATTGTTCTCGAAATCGATCGATGGGTGCACGTTGGTTGGAAGACCCTTTTATCTGTTTAAAATGAAAATGAATCCTTGTTGATACTAGGAGAGTATCATTGCTATTCTTAAGGGCATTCCTCAGAGATAGTATATTCGAGATACATTAGTTCATTAGTGTATGGTCGAAGTTAGACGTTCTCCAGTTTGAATGAGAGCTATCTTCTTAAGAGTTATTGCACCATGGGAATTGTTCCGGATAATCAAGTAGGGAGTTAACCAGTAATACCGATAGTAAATTTGAGGTTTTGAGACCTCGATGGAACCCAGCTTTGGAAATGGAAATGTTGGATCGTTACCCTTTTATTGTGATCATCATAGTGATAGTTTTGAGGATGGCTACGGGGTTGTGAGATAGGTTTGACCGAATTGATAGGTGTTAATATGTGTAGTTCGATGCTCAAGAGCTTTTAGACTACCAGAGGGCTTGTTTATGCTTCATGGATGAGTCGTTATGTTCTCTCCCTTTCAGGAATGTGAGTAGATATAAGGTAAGACCGAGTTGGATACCGGTACCGTCGTAGTTGTTAGAGGTTATCGACCCAGTTGAGTAGTTGGAGATTTAGTTTTAGAGGAACAACTTGAATAAGGTCATTCTCGTCTAAGTGTTTTGCTCAAGGGAGAGTCAGGCTTGTTCTCTAGTAAAAGTTGGTTCGTGAATGTGCTGCCCAAACCGTTGATAGTTTGTTAAACTATCGAAGAAGATCGTTAACCGTTTTCGAAGGTAGATAACCCGTCTAACCAAATGTGAAGCACATATGTATTTTTCTGAGATTAGTTTGGAAGGGTGATACTTACGCTATGTGTTGAGGTTAGAAAATTTGATAAATAGATTTTGGAAAGAATATTCTTTTTTCTCTTTGGGTATGTCGTGATAGTGGGTAATGTTCACGGTGACATCAAGGTATTTTGGTGAAGATAAGGTGAGAGCCACTGTGTTGTCTCTTTAAATATGAGTTGGATGTTTTGCGCGACAAGTGTGGATGTAAAGGAATACGAAAAGTTTAGCGTTGAAGAGATAAACATCTCATTGACCGTATGTGTGGGAAGGGCTAATTACCGTATAATCAATTAAGAGAGAAAAGGTTTGAGAGTTCCTAAATGCTTTTGATCATATCACAGTCGCTCTGAAGTGAGCCGAAGGATATTAGTGGAAAGTCGTGCTATGTTAAGCCGTCTGTCGTGATAGTTAAGTGGACCTGATCAGAGCTGAATAAGATTTTGGGGTTTTTGAAGATGTTTTGCTGTACCGTTACTGCTGTATTTTGGTGCTATAAGAGAAAGGTTGTGTTCTCCCCAATAGAGTGAAGTTTGAGGTACTTGATCTCTAAGGAAATTTACGGTTTAGATGATGACATTGGATAAGGTATGTAAGGACTATTGATGGTGTAGTCGATAACCACCTAAGCAAGTGAGCTAAATAAGTAGTAGATCGTACCGGGTAACAAGATTCAGAGTATCATGCTGTCGTATGGGGCTATCCTAGATAATGGTTATATAAGAGAGTGTCGATATTAGCTCTATGCAGTGACGGTACCCATGTATTCATTAGCTTGTTTTGAGTTAAGGGTTGATTTACTTTGGGAGCCACAAGAAGAAGCATCTGATTAAGTTAAGATGATACAATGTTATGATTGAAATTGGGTCCGATGGTTGAAGTCTTGTGATAAGTGTTTTAGAAAAGATGTATCAAGATAAGAGATTTTCCCTTATAGTACAGTGGTCTGTATACGATGAATTTTAAGAGCGACATTTGATGCTAAGCTTTCGTTACGTATTTAAGAAACAATGTGGAGTTGTGTGTTAAGATAGTGACAAGTAGCTGCTTGCTATCAGTTGAGAGATAAGTAATGAGTTCCTCAGAATTGTGGATTCATTGGATTATTCGAACTAGACTTCGAGTGTTACATTAATTCTTCTTTATTTATTGTCTCATTCTTATTTGACCTTTAGGGATATTATCTTGTATAGTCATGATACTCTCACTCTTGATAAGATATATGATTTTATTTACTCGTATGACAAGATAAAATATCTTGTAGTTTGATCCGAATCTCAATGAGAAGATCTCGTTGTTTATAAAAGAACTCAAGAAAAGAGTTTTACAGAGACACTAAGGCTAGTTCAAAATCTTGGAACACAAGAAAAACCTATTATCAATGTAAGAAAAATGGTAAATTAATAGTGAGTGCTACAAGTTGCAGAATAGAAACAAAAGGAATGATGTAGATCATAAGGGAAACTAACTTGAGAAATCTAGACAAGTTGACGTAAGTGAAGACTACAATAATGGTGAACTTTTAGTTTCTTTCATTGATGATTCAATAGCATGCGAGGAGTGAATTTTTTACTCTGGTAGTAATTTACATATAAATCTCAATCGATATTGATTTGTAATATATGAAGTCGTGTCTATAGGTATATTTTATAAAGAATAATTTCTCTTATAAAGTCGTAGGTATTAAAACGATCAAGATTAAAATGTTTTACGTAATTGTTCAAATACTTCAAATGTGAGACATGTCCAAAATTTGAGAAGACTGGCTATGTGCTCTAGATTCAAATGGGTCAAAAACTCTAATGACCGTGGAGCTATAAAAATCTACAAGGGCTTTCTTGTTGTTATGAAAAGGCAAAGAAATATCGTCATGTTTTATGTTCTGTAGGGTTCAAAAAATTTTATGAAACATAGTTTTTGTTTCCTCTTTTAGGATAGATGATGGCGTGTTGATTGAATCAAGAAAGACGTGATTTTATGACAAGATAATTGTGGACATATTAATTTTGAGAACAAAAAAGAGTTCAATTTTGTAGGTATAACGAATTTAAGAAACAAAATAAAGTTAAAAGAAAATTCATTTTTGTGAGCATAATGAATTTGGGAAGAAAATTTAGTTTGTCACAAAGATTTTATAACACGAAAGATAAAATTGTTTTTTCATAGTGTTTTACTATAAAAAAAAATGCATATAAAAGAAACTAAACCTCTAGAGAGATTCAACAATGCTAACATGTTACGAGTGTCTAAGGATAAAATTATCATTGATGATTGATATTGTGTTGTGCGTGATATTTCTCGTGTTGTGCGTGATATTTTTCGTAATGATACAATTGAGAGTAAAGTTAGCATTTATGATTATATGAACTTCGAGTCACTTCTTACATCCGAGATTGAGCATGGCTTGGTCTTGGTTGTCATCCATCGTTGAGTAATACCCGAAGAGATTTTGTGGAAGAGGTGGAGAACTTGTTCGTCAAGGTGAATTCGTTGCTCATATTTTGTTTGAAACTTGTGTTAAAATTTGAAATTTTATCTTGAACTCCTTGCACTTCTAGAATTTGTGTCAAGGTGGAGATGTTAGAGTTTGTGACCCAAATTACAAGATATTAAGTTTATTCCACAAATCTCTTGTAATTTTTCTTATTTTGACATTAAAGGTGGAGATGTTAGAGTTTGAAACTTGTGATTTTTCTCGTTAAAGCTTTTCACTGAAATCTTGTTTTTTTTTTTTTATTTGTGATCATTATACTTATTGTCATCTTATAACACTACAACAAATTTGCTTATCAGTAACATCTAAAATATTGTCATTGGAAATTATATTTACGTAACTATTTGTATTTTGTAACGTAAAATTTGATTTCACAACGTTCGTCACGCTAGGTGTGTCACTAAATGTATAGCGTGACGATGTACCTTTTTTCGTCATGTATTGTCGAGCATTTAGTGACGCTAATGTTTGTCACGTTATAATTTGTATTCAGTGACAGCCAGTTACGTCATCAAATGATATAAAATTTCGTCATTGATCATTCATATCGTCACCAATAATACAATAATTTTATTGTATAAGTGACAAAATATCGTCACTAATGTGACGTAGTATATCGTCACAAAATAGTAGTATGAATGACGATGACCCGTAACGTCACTTCATAATTTATATTAGATGATAACTAGTTACGTCACCAAATTATATAAAATATCGTTATTAATTATTGTTATCGTCACGAATACTACATTAACTTCAACCTATAGGTGACGAAAACAATATCATCATATTTTTAGTGACGGAATATATATCACCTAAAATACTAAAATAATGCCATAAATTATTAATTAATTGTCAATTTAATATCTTCACGTATTACCAATTGTCACTTAATCGGAGACTATATTATCATTAATTATATTAAGATCTTTATTAATAATGAATTGAAATTGTTAGTGATAAAAGCAAAATCATAAAAATAATGACATAATTATTGTCATATAAAATGATAAAAAGAAATTACACAATATTCCTCAAAAATATTTACATTATACTAAAATATCATATAATTCATTTCTTACGCAATAATAAAAGTAAAACAATCAAAATTGTCAGCCTAATATTTTTTCCTAATATAATAAAACTTACAATTTAAAAGAAAGAATTTGACCGTAATATAACTTGTAGGCTAGCTTATAAGTATATGTGTGTCTATCCTCATATCCTTGCCAATTTGCTGACTTAATCCAAATCATCTTTAGCAGCAACAATGAGACAAGGCGCCTTATAACCAGTCTGCACCATGACCAGCAACATTCATGATCAATTAATTCAGTTGCCCTCTTCCAGCAACCTTCACGGAATCAAGGGACCAGACCCTTGTATAATGCTCCAAAGCCTTCATTCCTTACAATTTTTTTCAAAAAAAAAACATCATGCCAATATGTTCACTACAAAATTCGGATGTTAAAGCATGTGATATAATAAACCAAATAAATAAAAATTTAAAGACATATAAATGCATAATTAGCTGAGATGTGCATAGACAGTGAAACAAAGGGATTTTCATGTACTGCTAAAAAGGTTATGGTTTTAGCATATTTGCATCAAAAATAATATTGAGTACAACTAATAGCAAATACCCAAATAAACACTAGTTATTTTCGAGTTCACAAATTCCAAAATCATGATTTTAACGTAATAGAATGATTAGAATCAAACACATGAGCAAGTGGAGTTATATATTCACAATTTAATCGAACACAAAATTACTTATCAGATGAATTTAACTAATGTTGTTTCAAACTTTAAAGTATTAGCCTCCGGATTAAACTAAACAATGTATTTATAGTATAATCCATGATAATAATTTTTATTATTATATTATAATCACTTCAAAGAATTAAACAAAAAGAATATCCGGTATCTCCACAAAAGTTGTTGCAAAAACTGAGTTGAGAGAAGAATTCCTCTATCAGAGTAACTATGGCAAAAAGGCTTCATTAGGGTGTAAATATGTGGCTAATAAAAAAGAATTCATCATTTAGAGGATCAATTAAAGCAACAAATTTATAGTCTTCGCTATTTTCAGAAAACCATCATCCACATACATATAGAAAATCTAAAGTCGGGCTCAAAAAATTTTACAATGGAAAAATCAGAATAACTCTGAAGAAACGTTCAAGAGCAAAAAATATTAGAGAATGTTTTAGACAGATATCCAAAACAATTACCTTTTTTTCCCAGCCTGACAAGCCTCAAAGCCATTTCAGCAGCAGTTTTGGAGCAGTAACATCAACCTGCTTGCCATTGACCGGCCAGTTCCTAACATGTGTATGTGCAACTACAGCAATAAACCCATCAATGTGACAACCAATATCAATATCAATATCAATATCAATGCATCCAGAGGAGGATAGAGAAAAAGTCAATTCAGTTGCCACTCAAAACAAGATTATTCCCTTAAAAACATTAAAATAAAAATTGCTATATAAAACTTACATCATGACCGTATCACCTTCTTCCAACTCCGAGGTGTCACTAGAAAGTAGTGAGAAATGGTAGACAATATTGTTTATTGAAAGTCAAGTAGGGAAGGAATCTTCTTCTTAACATTCTTGTACATGTTACTTGTTTGTCTTCACATTACACAAACAAAGAAGAGGGAAAAAAAAGAAGAAAAACTAAGTTACAAATTTTATTATCTAATTTCAAACTTATGAACAAAAAATAGAAGTAGAAAACACTTACTCTCTTATAAATGCATCGCCATTCTCACAAATGTCAACAATCCTAGTTTTTTTTTACTTGCATTTTTTTTACAACTAATTGTAACGTCTCTGCAAATTTTCAAACATAACAAAAAATTAAACTAAAATTATATTCAAAACCAATTTCCAATAAACTTAGTTTTTAATTATATAAAAAGAAAAGGAATTAGCTGTTAAGAATCTCAACAGTGCTATTGTATTTAGTAACAACTTCAGAAGATGTGAGATCTTGCTCCTTCTATCTCTTGTCATCCAACATTATTGATGATGATGAAAGGGAAAAAACTTAAATTTCAGCAAGAACAAGTTCTTGTTACCACCACTAGAGAGGGAAAAAAAAACTTAAGCAGAAACTGTTGTATTGATGATGATGAAAGGAAGGACGCTACTTTGCTAGTAATTTCAATTTTCAAAAGGATTCTAGCATCTTATATTTACGATATAAAATAGTCCAGGGATCAAAAATTACATCGATATAGAGAAAACATGACTGACTGTAAAAATTAATATTTTGATTTCCAACTTATGAAGAACTATTTTATATGTCAATTTCAGTAAATGGAACTGGTAACAACCCAAAATTAAAAAAAAAAAAAACTTGAACCTTGAGATATGATCATGATGATAAATAATTAAATGAGGGAATTAAGCCAAAAACACTGGAAAAAAATCAATTGCATACCTTGCATGCATTGATAGCGAATTGGAAAAGCCTGATTCCATTAGCCTTTAAGAACTCATTGCTTGCTTTCAGATAGGTCTCAGGGAAAAGATTTCTAAAGAAAAAAGAATATAAAAAGCGATTAAAATTAAAAAAATAAAGAAAATTTACATTTTCAATAGCCAGCAACATAAATTATGGATAAGTAACTCACATAATGGAGCGGAGCCTAGTGATTTCAAGAAGTTAAAATTGGCGGAATCGGGGAGACCAGACTTGCAAACTCCATTATCGACCACGACGAAATTTAAAAGAGGCATGAAGAGCTCCTCGCCACTGATCTCGCTAGAAGCACAAATTACGAATAAGTAACTCAAATAATGAGAAGGATTCTCCAATCGTTCGACGCAGCGTCCCTATTGTGAAAGCTTTGGAAATATAGGGTTTAAGGAATGGGGATTTAAGTCAACGGGATGAAGAAGAGAGAAACAAAACAGAACCTATACTTAGGGCCCCTTCGGCGCAGTTGTCAAATCTTAGGTTTGGATTAAAAACAGTTGGAAAAAAGCTGAAATTTTCAGTTTTTTCAAAAGATATATTTAAGACCAAAAATAATAAAAAGAGTTGAGTGACGAAGACTAAAATTAGTAAAAAAATGAGTGTTCGGCGCGTTTTTCCAACAAGTAAAAAAGTAGTCCCGAACGAAGCCTTAAACTAAGCCAAATACCTTACCTTGTTTTGACTAAAAATCTTTTCAAAAATTGTCATAAATTATTACAATATTTAGTTCAAAAAATTATTAATATATTTAAAGTATTATTAATATTATATTATAATTTTAAATATTAATAATAAAATCCATTACTAATATTACTACTAAATACATAAAATAAAATAAAGTATTCACTGTCTAAATTTAATTATATTAATTTTATATATTATCATATTAATATTATTTATGTTAAGATAATAGTAATTAAAATATTATTTTATTTTTAATTTAATAGTTGTACAAGAGTTACAGATTTAAGTATAATCACTTTAGAAAATTTTATATGCATACATGTATAATAACACGAAAAGGGTTGGATAACTTAGTCTGTACTGCAGGCGGGGTCTCCGTACCTCGTCAGAATTGGTGGTGGACTATGGTCTCCAGCATATTGATTAATCAAAATTACAAGCAAAGCTCTTCATCTTAATCATAAAATGCCTTATGGCTTTACTTCTGAACACAGTGAGAACTTCTAAAAGTTAAAATATAATTAGTTATATTAAAATCGCTAGCAATAATAAATATAATTATATTTACTAAATTAAATAAAAATATATTACATAAAAATATATATGTAACATACAACTTTGAGAACACTGGTAGGGGTTATTGAAATTATGAGCTTAAAATTCAAAATATTTAAAAATTTATAATAATAAAATTTTAAATTAGTAACACAATTGAGATGTTACTGTAAAAATTTTCACCAATTATTTTATATTAATTTTTGACGTCAAAGATTAAGTGACACAACCATATGATGTCTCTTAAAATTGTCATATAACACATAAGAGATATAATAATGAGTGACAAATTATTGTTTTCGTCACGTTAAACCTATTTTTTATGACACAAATAAAACGTCACCTTTTATCTTTATAAAATATGATGAATAAACTTATCACGAATAAAGCTTATCGATGATAACAAATTTGCAACGTCACCAATTCAAATTGAATTTTCATAATAATAATTCGTCACTAATACAAATTTTTATTGGGGACGATTTTGCAACGTCGCGCTTTGTTTAAACGTCATTGAAATGTTTCTCTCTAAAAAAATTTGGAGAGAAATTTTGGCATCAAACATATAGTGACGAAAATAAATGACGTTTTTTAAATTTGTTATAGAAAATATATCATCAATTACTAAATGTGAAAAAAATAAATAATTGTCAGGTTTACCGTATATTTCGTGACATTTTATGCAACGTATTATAAAAATTTCATCACTAATTAATAAATCTGTTGTAGTATAATATAATGTTTACTTAATAAAATATTAAATTTTGGTACTGGTCATTCAATTTTAGACAAAAAAAATTGGGCGTTGAATTTGGGAATGTTTTATCCACTGTGGGGATGCTTCTAAGGACGGTAGAAACAAACCACTAAGCGAAAATTTACTAACCTCTTTAGATTCGAGGGTGAAGAGCTCCTTGAAAAGGTAACCCTTCTATTTTTACTTGTTCATCATCAAAACATCAACCATCGCTGCTAAGTATTAGGGCTCTTAGAACCAGCGAACATCCACCGCACGTGTCTAGGAACTTCAGCCTGCGAACGTATACTATGGACGAACGATGACAACCCGCTCCTACGAACCTCATATAGGCGAACAAGTAGAAGCAAATTGCGATAGACAAGCCAACTGCGAACGTACCTAGGCGAATGATGTTTGGCGACCACGTGATCGCTATTGATAATAAATCAAACCTATGACGTCAAGTCATAGATAATTCAATTACAGCGCCATGACAACTTCGGTGTGGCACTTGTCTAGATAATATAAAAGGACACATGCAATAAGAAAAATCCACGAGCTTTCACTATAAGAGAATCGACACCGTACCAAAGGGAACACACTCGAGCCCCAAACTAAGGACCATAGTGTTCACTTTACCAATCAACAATGGCACTTATTCGATTTTTGTTGACGTCTATGAAATAATTGTCATGACAATGGGGCAGAATTAGGGTTCAGTGAGAAAGAATTAGGGATTGCACTGAGAAACAGGGAAATTGATTGCACACCGGGAATGAAAAGGAGATTTGATTCTAAATTAGAATCTTTTGATGATGTTATGAAGAACGATGCCATTTCCAGGACAGAAGATGATCTGAAGACACGTGCTGCAAATACCCTTAATACTGGTGGGTCAGATATAGGTCAAACAAGGGGATTGAATGGCTTGAAGAAGGATGGCCCAGCTAAAGATTATGATGAGAGAAATATTCAGTTAGCGAATTAAAAAATAACTTGCTGGGCTGCTATTTAGACAATGTATGTACTGGATTTGTTTTTTAAGCATCATCATCAATGAAAATTGCTATTCTCTTTCTTTTTCGATTTTCTCAGCTTGACGTTGGATCAATAACTAAGCTCTAACTATCAATTTGTCACGAACAGATTGAAAAATCCAGAAAATAAACCAAAAAATAAGAAGAATATCTTAGCTCAGCAAGTTATTTTTAACAGTTGGCAATTCACTAACAAAGTAATAACGGTTACTCATTATCCCTATCAACTGAGCTCACTGAATTTTTCTCTCATCATAATTTTCAACTGGACCATCCTTCTTCAAGCCATTCAATCCCCTTGTTTGACCCATATCTGACCCACCAGTACTAAGGGTATTTGCAGCACGTGACTTCAGATTACCTTCTGTCCTGGAAACGACATCAAAAGATCCTAATTCAGAATCAAACCCCCCTTTTCAGTCCTGATGTACAATCAATTTCCCCTTTTCTTAGTGTAATCCCTAATTCTTCCTCACTAAACCCTAATTCTGCCTCCACTGCCATGGCAATAATTTAGTGTTTCTATCCCACGAAGAATCCAATTGGGTTGAGATTTTTGCTTCAATAACAATTCCTCTCGATCAAGAATCATCTTAAGCTCAAGTTGGAATTCTAGTTTAAGGTGAACAAAATAATTGATCCGTCTCATTTTCAAGCTACGTTGAACACCCCATGGACAATATTTCAATTCCTCTGTCGTCCTAGTGAAGTGTTGTTGGATTGTATCATAAATGTAATCCAAGACGACCCAATTATCACTAACCATTCTAAAAAAAACATCACAGTTAAGTCATCAATAGAAGAAACAAAATTGTCGATTAGCCCTTCTATAAGCACTACCATCAATAGAAACAAGGATAGGCTTGTGGTTAGGACAGATAGTTAATTAAACAAGAAATAAAGGGACAAATAGTTAAGTCCTTGATAGTTTTAAAATTATTATAATTCATTTCTGGTTTAATTAATATTTAAGATCTTGTTAGTTTTAAAATTAATGAAATTAAATCTTGACTCTCAATTTTTAGTTTAATTACTTTTTAAGATCTTTAATTTCAAAATTAGAAAAATAAAACCTTAACTCTCTTAATCTTTATAGTTTAATTGCTTTTTAAGACCTTATTCATTTTAAAGTTAAACAATTTGTCCCCTTATAAGTGAAACCTTCTTGTAGTTAGATTTCATTATAAGGAGAAGTTTAGTAGATCTATCAAAGAAGCTTTCACCTCGGGAAACATTGCAAATGCAACAATATAAACGAATAAAACAATTATTTCGATCTCAAAGTGAACTCCAACCTATGATCAAACATAAGGCTCTTGAAGTCCTTATATGGATGACGAATGTATGTTGAGTGTGAAAAAGTACTATATTTTATACCCTTTTTACTTAGATTATTATTTAGACTTAGGCTCATTTAGTTGCATTTGTAGCTACTCATGCATGAATTCGTAGTCCTTCCATTTATTGGGCTTGACCTTGCGTTTTGCTATTTTTTGTGGAGAAACCGCTGATGTTTTGCCCTCTTTTGTGCAGGGACGAATTGTCAAGCCATTGCCGAGCGGTTGCTAGGCTAAGTTGGAGATAAATGCAGATTTTTCAATTATTATCAATTATCCATTATCCTTATCCTTATCTTTATCACATGGGATAAAACCCAGATTTAAATTAAGAGCTGCTGGAGATAAAGATAAAAAGATTATCCCCTCTAATTTAAAATTCAAATAAAGATTTCTATATAAATGCATTACATCTTCAACATCAACAACGATTGAGAGAGGCAGATAGGAGCTAGAGGGAGATCGGATCGTGGAAGAGCTCGTCTTCTCCAGATTTTTATTTTTTTCTTTTATCTTTTGATTTACCCGATGTTTGGGTTTTATTCTTTGTTGATTTCTTTCAACCTAGTCATGAACTAAATTAATTGGCTTGGGTTATTGGGTTAGGGTGCTATGAACGAATGATCTTGTTTTGGTTTTTAATTCAATAAATCAGTATTTATCCATTTCTTGGTTCGTTATTTAATTTCAAGTGAACTCGAGATAGGAATTGAATGAATCTATTTATCTAGGCTCGGAAGAGCTAGATTCACGAAACGATTGGATATAGTTTCCATTTAGACAGACGTTAGTGGAAGCTAATTCACCTTAGGGATAAGGAGTGAATTTCAACGACTAACAAGAGTTCTTTGATCAATGATGTGTTAGCGATAGTGCCTTAAGGCCTATTGTATGGGCATGATATTTTAATTATTGAATTTATTATTACGATAAATTTGCATGCGCTTGTAGCCTTGAATATTATTATTCTAAATACCCCTAATCAGTTATTATTGTGGGAACAATAATAAATAAGATTAGTATGAATTTTGATAGATATTCATGAGATTCAAATCAAATTCATATATGTATTTGTTGAGAACAAATATTAGGATCGACTCTTCTTAATATTAATACATGGATTAAAGTTATATATTAATCTTCAAACAGTTATGACGTTTAATCCTTAGACCTGAAATTACTACGGTTCTCAACATGATAACTATTATGTTTTGACATAGTCAAACATCATTTTTAATCGGACGATTAAAAAGGTTATGCTTGAACATAATAAGGAATCATGCAGTGAGATGTGAGTGATTAAGATGGAATTTATCCCTCTTAACATAAGAGAGATATCTTTGGGCCCCTCGATGATTGAGACTGAAAAATGCATGGTCATGCTCAAATGAGTTGATAGAGATCAATGCCATTTGTTTAGTCAGTTCAATTGGGCGTCGAAAAACTAAAGATAGAACGATATTAGGTTAACGTTTTCCATGCCTTATATTCTATCAAGATATTGTGAGATAAAAAGGATTATGACATAAACTGAATTAAGGTTGTCTCGAATTATGAGCTTTTCATTTAGTCATAATGTCTTGCTAGAGGCCACTTATGACTTTTAGAATAAAATGTGATTTTATCTACTACCAACGTTAATTGAATCTATAGGGTAGCACACTAAGAATGGATCAGAATGGTTGTGGTTATTACTCCCAATAATAAATCTAAGATAATGTGATTATTTTAAATTATATTGAGAGAGATTATTTATTCGAATTTAAAGAAGTTAAAAGAATATTTTATTTATTTTATTATTTTTTTCAAAAATAATATTAAATAAATAATATTATTAAACAATCTCATTATCTATATTTGATTGGATTTAAATTCTTTATTGGATAAGAAATTTGTTTTCGAATATATTATTTATTTAAATAAATAATATTATTAAATAAATCGCATCATCTAGATTTTGGTTGAACTTGAATTCCTTATCAGATAAAGGAATTTATTTTGTAATTTATTTAAAAGAGTTTTAATTAAATTATAATAAGTGAACTCAATCTAACCCTAATCAAGTCATATATATATGTAAGTATGCCAAAGGGTTAGGTACAAGGGATTTCGAAATAGCCACCAAAACTATAAAAACTAGATTTTCGAAATCTTGATTGGAACTAGCATTCTGATAGCCGTTCGTCGTCCATTCGCGAGTGGATACTTGTAGAAGGCGGTCATCTTTCAGAAAGGCAGCGCCTCAACACAACTAGATTCATGTATCATAAATCAAGGTAACTTTTGATTTCCTCTTTGTGCATTAATATGATTGCATGAGATCCTGAAAAATTTTTATAGGATATTTTTCACTGTGTTTATATGCTTGATTAGATCACTTTATTTCCTATGAAACCCAACAGTGGCATCAAGAGCTATCTTGCATATTCATATTAATTGTATGATCATTATAGTATGCATTATTAGATGTATGTTATTAGGGTTTGCGCGAACGATATAATTAATCAGGTTGTTTGAGGTGTTTGAAAGGTTAGATATGTTTCTTTAAAGGATTTGTTAAATATTGTTAATAATCCTAATACTGTTTTGCGAGTAAAGAGTTTAATTGCTTGATTAGATCATAACAGTATATATTTACGAATTATGATTGGCGGTGATTTGTGTATAAGTCTCTTGTGTAATTTGATTACATTATTTAATGCGATTAAACTTGATTCTAGCTTGTTCACGAATTTGTTGATAAGATCAGTAAATTTGAAAATTTTGGGGAAAAATTGTAAGGTTTTTTTATAGGAATTTTTTTGGGGGCCGCGAGGGCGGCTCCCCTCGACCCCGCCTGCTAACCGGCTAACGAAACCGTCTGCGTAGGGTTCAACTATGCGAAACATTTTATAAGATCAAAAGACTTAAGTAACACGTCTTAGTAATGATGTACGCTTTGTCAAATATTCATGAGATGCTTGTTTCTTGTTTGTTTTGCTTGATATATGGCATGGTACGTAGTATGGCCTTTTATTTTTTTACAAAGGTTGTAAAGTTTTTAAATACGGCATGCGTGTCATTTTATTTATTGTAATACGGCCTGTGTGCCATTTGAATTTTTGTAATCAAGACATAATTCTTTCCACCATGGTGATGGAGAAGTTAGATGATGATCCAAGGCGATAAAGATATTGATCCAAGACGATTAAGTCATTTGTCGTTTAGGTTTATTTATTTTTAGGATAAGGCCATACTATGTCACGTTTATTTATTTGCATATATGTGATGCTATGTGAATGCGATGCTATGTGCATGTAATGCCTTAGTAATTGAAATCAACAAGGACCCCTTACATAAAATTTAAGTTTTACATGCCATCCAATTTTAAACACTTGTCAAGACTTTTATCACCTTAATGTAGGTTCTACCAAAGTAGGAGTACATTAGGTTACATTAGTAAGACAAGACGAGTAATAGTGTTACTCACATGTTTAAAATGGTGTAGCTTAATTAGGTTATCGAAACAGTTTTGGACCTAATGGCATGAGATGAGATTTATGCATACCGGGACATAAGATGTCAAAATCTCATAAATTTCTAAGAATTGCATAAGATGCAATTAGTAAGAGTTACTTACCTAAATAACTTATTTTTATGTGTCATGCTAAAGCTGACTTAAAGATAGAGTGAAATATGGATCTTAGCCCACTATATTAATTAGTTTTGAGGGTTGTTAATTTAGTGGAAATATTAAATTAAAATATCTTATCAAACTTTACATTATGTTGTAGATGACCACCAATAATTCTACTTTATCACTGCGATCAGTCCTTGAGAAGAAAAAACTTACCGAGACTAACTTCCTTGACTGGTATCAAAATTTCAGAATTGTTCTCAAACAAGAAAGGAAGATTTGTGTCCTAGATGAACCTTACCCTGAAAAACCAGAGAAAGATGCCTCTAAAGCTGATACAAAGGCTTATGAGAAGCATAAAAATGATTTTCTTGATGTTGCATGCCCGATGCTAGCTACCATGAGTTCTGAACTTCAGAAGGATCTAGAAAACATGGAAGCTTATGATATGATTCATGAGCTTAAGGAAATGTTCCAACAGCAAGCAGGGCAAGAAAAGTATGAGACTTCCAAGGCATTACATTCTTGCAAAATGGCTAAAGGTGCCTCTGTCAGCACCCATGCGCTAAAAATGAAAGGTCATATTGAGCACTTGAGAGACTTGAATTTCCATTGATCCAAGAGTTGGCAACTGATTTGATCATCAACTCTTTACCTGAAATTTATAGTCAATTCGTTATGAACTATAACATGAATGAGATGGATAAATCAATTTCTGAGCTGCATATGATGCTTAAAACTGATGAACAAAATATTAAATCCAAGCCTAGCCATGTTCTGATGGTTCAAAAGGGAAAGAATTTTAAGAAAAAATGGAAAGGGGAAAAGAGTGACTGGAAAGTCCAACACTAAACCAAAACCCAAAGCTAATCCCAAAGTTAAGCCCCCTAAGGAGGGTATTTGTTTCTTTTGCAATGAGCCTGGTCATTGGAAGAGAAACTGCAAGCTGTATCTTGAAGATCTAAAGAAAAAGATGAGCACTGGTGAGACCAACTCTTCATGTATTTATGTTATACATGTTAATCTTTCTCCTACAAGTTCCTGGTATTAGATACTGGATGTGGATCTTACATTTGTACGAATGTGTAGAGACTCAAAAAAAGTAGACAACTAAAAAAGGCGAGGTGGACCTACGAGTTGGAAATGGAGCAAGAGTTGTTGTTTTAGCTTTAGGAAGTTATGAACATACTTTGCCTAGTGGGCTTTTGTTAGTTTTGAACAATTGCTTTTATGTTCCTAGCATAAGTAGGAATATTATTTCAGTTTCTTGTTTGGATAATGATGGTTTTTCTTTTATTATTAAGAATAATAATTGCTCCATTTATTATAAAGACATGTTTTATGCAAATGCTTATTTACAAGATGGTCTTTATGTTTTGAAGCTTCAAAACTCCAAAAACTCTTCAATATATAACATAAATAAGAGGCTTAAATCTAATGATTTAAATCCAACCTATCACTAACATTGTCGTCTTGGCCACATAAATGAGAAACGTATTTCAAAACTTCATCAAGATGAAATTTGGAATTCTTTTGATTTTGAATCATTTGATACTTGCGAATCTTGTTTACTAGGTAAGATGACAAAGAGTCCTTTTACTGGACAAAGTGAAAGGGTTAATGAGGTTTTAGGCATAATACATACAGATGTATGTGGACCTTTAACTTTAATTGCTAGAGGAGGTTACAAGTACTTCATCACGTTTATTGATGACTACAGTAGATATGGTTATATTTTTTTGTTGAGACACAAATCAGAATCATTTGAAGTGTTCAAATCTTTTAAAAAATAAATACGAAATCAACTTGGCAAAACAATAAAAGCTCTTCGATCTGATCGAGGATGAGAATATTTGAGTCAAGAGTTCGATGATCATCTTAGAAATTATAGAATAGTTTCACAATTAACTCCTCCTAGAACACCACAATGGAATAGCATTTCAGACATGAGGAATCGTACTTTATTAGATATGGTTCGATCGATAATGAGTATGGTAGATCTTCCACTTACCTTTTTGGGTTATGCACTTGAAACAGCTACTTTTACACTAAATCGAGTTTTTTCCAAAGCAGTTGAAAAGACACCATTGAGATATGGACTGGTAAGAAACCCAGTCTGTCTTTTCTTAAAATTTGGGGTTGTGAGGCTTGTGTGAAACGTTTAGTTTCTAATAAGCTTGAACCAAAATTCGACAAATGACTTTTTGTGGGATATCCTAAGGAAACAAAAGGACACTACTTTTATAATCCTACTGAGAACAAAGTGTTTGTTGCTCGGAATTGTGTCTTCTTAGAAAAGGAATTTATTTCTAAAGGAACCAGTGGGAGCAAGGTACAACTTGAATAAGTTCAAGAACCACAAAATAACATTGAACTACCTTTGGATACTCAATGTCAACAAACTGTTGTTGACATACCTCTAGTAACACAAGAATTACGTAGATCTGATAGAGTACGTCGTGAACCTGAGAAATATGGATTTCTTGTCATTGACAATCATGACGTATTATTAGTGGATCAAGATGAACCCATTATCTATCAAGAGATATTTCAAATTCAAACTCTAAGAAATGGTTGGAGGCCATGAAGTCTGAAATGCAATCCATGTATGACAATCAAGTTTGGACTTTGATTGATCCACCTGAAGGTACTAAAAGCATTAGATGTAAATGAGTTTTCAAAAAGAAAACTGACATGAATGGCAAAATGCATACTTATAAAGCAAGGCTAGTTGCAAAAGGTTTAAAACAAACTCATGGTATAGACTATGATGAAACCTTTTCACCGGTAGCCATGTTTAATTCTATCAGAATTCTTATAGCCATTGCAACATATTATGACTATGAGATTTGGAAAATGGATGTGAAAACTACATTTCTTAATGGATACTTACTCGAGGATGTGTACATGGCATAGCCTGAGGGTTTTGTACAAATTGAGAATTCTGGTAAAATATGCAAGCTTCACATATCCATTTATGGATTGAAGTAGGCTTCACGGAGTTGGAATCTTCATTTTGATGAGTCAATCAAAGAGAATGGATTCATCAAAAATGAAGATGAACCTTGTGCTTATAAGAAAGTTAGTGGGAGTGCAGTTGTGTTTTTAGTTTTATATGCCGATGACATTCTAATCATTGGGAATGACATTCCTACCTTGTAGAGTGTCAAGTCTTGGTTAGGAAATTGTTTCTCAATGAAAGACTTAGGCGAAGCTGCCTATATCCTTGGGATAAAGATCTATAGAGATAGATCTAAAAGGCTAATCGGTATAAGTCAAAGTACGTATATAGACAAAGTACTGAAAAGGTTTAGTATGGAAGATTCCAATAGAGGATTCTTGCCTATGTCTTATGGTATTATTCTTAGCAAGACTCAGTGTCCAAACTCTAAAGATGAGCGAGAAGACATGAGTAAAGTTCCTTATGCTTGGCAATATGGTCTATAATGTATGTCATGCTATGTACTAGACCAGATGTTTCATGTGCTTTGAGCGTAACAAGTCGATACCAATCAGATCCTGGTGAAAGTCACTGGATATCAGTAAAGAATATACTTAGTATTTGAGAAAAACTAAAGATATGTTCTTAGTCTATGGCGGATTGGAAGATGATCCAATTGTAAGTAGTTACACAGATGCAAGCTTCCAAACTGAAAAAGATGATTTTCGATCGCAGTCGGGATATGTGTTTTGTTTAAATGGAGGTGCTGTCTGCTGGAAAAGTTCAAAGCAAAGCACCGTTGCTGATTCTACAGCTGAAGCTGAATACATAGCGGCATCTGATGCAACAAAGGAAGCAGTTTGGATCAAGAAATTCATTACTGATCTTGGGGTTTTTCCTACTATCGTAAATTTTGTTGATATATACTGTGACAATAATGGTGCTATTGCACAGGCAAAGGAACCCAGATCATATCAACGATCTAAACATATCTTAAGACGTTATTATCTCATTCGAGAAATCATTGAGAGGGGTGACGTTAAGATGTGTAAAGTTTCAACAGATGACAATGTTGCAGATCCATTGATCAAGCCTCTACCACAAGTAAAACATGATCGTCATGCTAGATCTATAGGTATGAGATACATTCGTGAATAGGCCTAGTGCAAGTGGGAGATTGTTAGCGATAGTGCATTAAGGCCTATTGTATGGACATGATATTTTGATTATTGAATTTATTATCATGATAAATTTGCATGCTTTTGCATCCTTGAATATTATTATTCTAAATATCCCTAATCAGTTATTATTGTGGGAACAATAATAAGATAAGATTAGTATGAAGTTTGATAGATATTAGTGAGAAGAATATATGAATGAGATTCAAATCAAATTCATATATGTATTTGTTAAAAACAAATATTAGGATCGACTCGTCTTAAGATTAATACATGGATTAAAGTTATATATTAATCTTCAAACAGTTATGACATTAAATCTTTAGACCTGAAATTGCTACGGTTCTCAACATGATAACTATTATGTTTTAACATAGTCAAACATCGTTTTTAATCGGACGATTATAAAGGTTATGCTTGAACATAATAAGGAATCATGCAGTGAGATATGAGTGATTAAGATGAAGTTTATCCCTCTTAACGTAAGAGAGATATCTTTGGGCCCCTCGATGATTGAGATTGAGAAAGGTATGGCTGTGCTCAAATGAGTTGATAGAGATCAATGCCATTTGTTTAGTCAGTTCAATTGGGCATCGAGAAACTAAAGATAGAACGATATAAGGTTAAAATTTTACATGCCTTATATTCTATCAAGATATCGTGAGATAAAAGGATTATGACATAAACTGAATTAAGGTTGTCTTGGATTATAAGCTTTTCATTTAACTTGAGTAGTCATAATGTCTTGCTAGAGGCCACTTATGACATGTAGAATAAAATATGATTTTATCTACTACCAACATTAATTGAACCTATAGGGTCACACACTAAGAATGGATAAGAATGGTTGTGGTTATTACTCCCAATAATAAATTTAAGTTAATGCGATTATTTTAAATTATATTGAGAGAGATTATTTATTCGAATTTAAAGAAGTTAAATTCGTATTCTTGTGATAGAATATTTTGTTTATTTTATTATTTTTCAAAACTAATATTAAATAAATAATATTATTAAATAATCTCATTATCTAGATTTGATTGGATTTAAATTCCTTATTGGATAAAAAATTTGTTTTTGAATATATTATTTATTTAATAATATTATTAAATAAATCGCATCATCTAGATTTTGGTTGAACTTGAATTTCTTATCAGATAAAGGAATTTATTTTATAATTTATTTAAAAGAGTTTTAATTAAATTATAATAAGTGAACTCAATCTAACCCTAATCAAGTCATATATATGTGTAAGTATGCCAATGGGTTAGGTACAAGGGATTTTTGAAATAGCCACCAAAACTACAAAAACTAGATTTTCGAAATCTTGATTGGAACTAGCATTCTGATAGCTGTTCTTCGTTCATTCGCATGTGTACACTTGTAGAGGGCGGTCGTCTTTCAGAAAGGCAGCGTCTCAGCACAACCAGATTCTTGAATCATAAATCAAGGTAACTTTTGATTTTCTCTTCGCACATTAATTTGATTGTATGAGATCCTGAAAATTTTTCATAGGATATTTTTTGCAGTGCTTATATGCTTGATTAGATCAGTTTATTTCCTATGAAACCCAACATGATGTCCACCCAAGGTTAACGCATGGATGTATTACCGAGGCTTGCACAATTATCAGTTCTTCAGTTAGGTATAATTCGAAGGCATTGAATAACACTCTATCGAACATCGAAGGGCAATTAATTTCCATAACAATTCGTCCGGCAACTACATCATTACACTCAATAACCCAGCCTGCAATCTCAAATCAGTTTCTTCTTTCATTTATTTAAATTCCTTTAGACTTAGTTTATTTTACTTATCATTATCTATCACCATCAACTTATTTCTTTTACATGCAATAACTTAAGCAAAGTGGCCCAAACCAATCCCTATGGAGACAATACTTGATACATATCACTTTATTACTTGCGACGTGTATACTAGCACTGTTTTTGTAGCACTTAAATCATGCAACAAGTTTTTGGCATCGTTGCCGGAGATTGGCAATTAGTGTTAGTTGTTTTTGTTATGGCAGTTTTCTTATTATTTTACTAACTTTTCTTTTGGTATGTTTTATAAAAAAATTAGGTCCGCTACAAGTAAAGGGACATCAACATGAGGTGAAATAAAAGACGATCTATTCGAGAGTTGATATGGGAAGATAGGAATCAATCTATTCAAAAATTTCTTACACCCATCGACAATTACCTATACCAACCGAGTAGAGCTTTCCAAGAGAGAATAGTGGACGATTCTTATGAAGATGATACTTTTACGTCAATCTCAGCACAATCGTCAGAACTGACTAACGTAACTGCATCCTTGCAGAGACCGAAAAAAGCTCAAAGATTCAATACCGTGGAAAACTCTTGTGCTTGTTGTAGAGAACACCATTCATTCGGGAATTGCCTGTACAATCCTGATACTTATGGCTACATGGAGGACCGTAGTTGAAACTAGCAGCAAAATCCTTCATGGTATGATTAAACAACTCAATTTTTTTTACCATGACAGTTTTGCCGCAACAAGAGATATGTTATGGCAATATAGTCCTTGTCAAGAGTATTCAAATTCCCTGGAGGAAACATTTCAAGCATTCATGGCTAGACTTGATTCTCTTATCGAATTCAATCACATGTCGTCGCAATATGGTAATTTTCAAGTGCTATCAAATTTCATAGATGCGAGGATAGCTAGGATGGATGTACTCTTGAGAGATTCAAAAGATCAATTGATGAGATTTACATATGCCATGGATAACATTCCCCAACAATTAATTTCTAGGGATACTAAAATCCCAAGGAAAGAGGACAAGGAACAATGCAAGAAGAGCTCTTAGATGTGTAAGGAAAAACTAAAACCTCCAAGTCGAGAGCATGCCAATGAGAAAAATTGCCCAACACTTGATGAGCTTAAGCAAAAAATTGCCACAACAAAGATTAAGGAGCCTGAATATAGCAATGTTGCGACAATATTCAGTGAGACTGAGAAGAGTAATGCTACATCAAATTCTGTGGAACTTGATGCCTAGAATATTACAACAATGCTAATGCTGGATTAGGAATTTGTAGATTGTTCTTATCCACATTTGTCACGGCAATTGCACAACCACATGTAGGATCAACAAGATGGCAATTTTGTGTTAATGGATTACGAGTAAGTGATGGATGAACATTTTGAATTATTTAAAAAATCACCTCGTCTATTGCAGGTATTTCTTGAGGAACCAATGTTGTTAGATTCAAAACCACCAAAGGTAGCGTATGATCGTTCGGGAGACGACACTCTATCCATGGTAATTCCCTCTGATATTGGTGATGCACCAAAATATCTATTGATGAAGATGTTTGAGAGGCCTAAAGGAAGCATTGGTTGGATGCCTGAAGATTTTTGAAAAATTGGTCCTTAACTTGACTTACGCCAAATTTTGGCAAAAGATTGCCACAACAATTGGCTGGAGCAACAATTGCCACGACAATGAAGGCTACATCCAACCATGATGGAAGTCGACGAGAATGAGGTAATCAAGTAGTTGGGTGTTCATATAATTTTTCCTATTAATATATCCATGCCTTCAGGAACAATAGCAAGGTGGAAGGTATGTATGGACTTCAAAGGAACAAGGAAAAAAGACACCTCCACCAAGGTAGTGCAAGTGGGAGTAGCTGTAATCACATTGGCCCAACTCTTTTTCGGCAATATTGTCACCCGATAGAGAGCACGAATGGACTATAAGAAGTATCGAAAATGACCATCATCAAGCTTTTTTTAAGGCAACCATATTCTCTTTAATTTTTCTTTTCTTTTATGATTATTTTGATTTTAGTTGTTGTTTTGTTTTCTATTTTAATAAAGTCAGGGTGTTGAAAGAAGGCCAGACAATCAGACCTGTCACGGCCAGGGAACATGCCACGACAACTGCCCCGATCCCAGAAGAACTCTTGAGCCCACTGTTGAATCGAATGGAGCAAATCGAAGTAGAGCGGCAGCTTTTGTGGCACTACATCAACATCCATTGAGAATGATAATAGAGAAGTGTATTTAGGAGATGCATGAAAATACAACTTCTAGTCACTTTGAATTTTCTACTTTATTTTATTTGTTTTATTTTATTTTCTCTTTGTTTTTTTTTTATTTTTCTCAATCAATTTTTTATCTTGTTATTTATTTTATCTCTTTATTTGATATTTATTTTATTTACACTTTAATCATTTATTTTTATTTTTATTCTTTTTGATTTAATGTAGTCTTTATCTTTTCTTTTATCTCTTTATTTGATATTTATTTTTAGGATAAGATTTCGAGAATACTTGAAGATTTAGCTTAAGGGATAAAGTTTTTATTTAAATAAAAATTTTATCCCCAAGAGGAGATATGATCGATGGGTTTAAAAAAATAAGGGTTTAATTTTTTAACCTAAAAATTTTCTTTTCCCTCCCTCCAAAACCCTAGTCGCATCATTCCCTCCCAAATTACATTCATCATTACATTGATGCAAGGTCATTAGTCACCTATTTTTCACCTTAGTTACTTTAATTACCCACCATCACTCCACCATTAAAGGCACCATTTACTTATCTTCTTTAATTACGCTTTTTACTATCTTCTTGCAACTCTTGAGATTTTTCTTATTTTCATTCTTGTTCGACACATTCACATCTTGGCCAGAAAACCCACGCCCGGAGATGGATCACAGTTGAAGGAGTCGCGTGGAACGATTGGAACATGAGGGGGATGGATAACCATATTTTGATAAAACTCGAAATGAAGTTGTAGAACAACAACGTCAAAACTAGTTTGATGCCAACTATGTATAACACTATCGTTTCCTCTTCTTGTTTGCTTTTAATTCACTCTATCTTGCATATACGCACTATTAATATTGGTTGTATACTTGTTAATGAAATTTGTGCAAGCAGCAAAACGGACGTAGGCTCGTCATACTTCCCCAATTTTATCATGGCACTTTGCAAAAATGTGTTGGTGCCATTGGATGCAACGAATGAGAAGTTATGGAATGAGGACTAGTAAAATTACTTACAACAGCCGAATGAGCTAAGGTTCCCATATCTGCCCTGGCAAGTGCACATACCGCAGCAACTCCTAAGTGCCAGCTAACCTTTTTTCATCCACTATTGCAATGATTGGATCAATTAGAAGCGAAGCATCAGCTGTTCTAGCGCTATGTGAGGGATCGGGATATCATTCTAGAGTGCGTTATATTGAAGGATAATCTGAATTATAGCGTACCTTTTCCAAGGTTCCTTGTCGAGTTACTTGTCCCGACAACTAAAGCTAGCAATTCTGTGCCAGTTACGAGTGACATTGTCGCAGCAACCCCTACAACGCACAAAGGTAAAAACTAGCTTAGGATCTGCAACATACTGACTCTTGTCCTGGTTTTTCAGATTTCGAAGACACCACCTTAGCACCATTAAATTCCCCAGCTCCAGATGTGTCATCAAAGAAAACATCGAAGTGTAAAACTTTACCACTAGACAAAGTCGATAAGGAGGGTGAGCCAGTTGAGGAGGTCAAGGAAATTGAAAAAATTGATCATGCACCAACTCCACCACCACCAACAAGGCGAGGCAGCAAACGCCTCAGGAAAAAGGCCCAAAGGACACTACAAATTCGAGGTGACAACCTTCTCGATTAACTCATTTGCATTTCTTTTTTTTCTTTTTCATTTGTTTATTTTTAAATGCATTAAGGGAAATGCTTCTCTCGAGTTTAGGGGATTGTCTTGTTTATATTTTGACTGTCTCGTTGTAGTTCATATATTACTTGCCATGAAAAATACCTGTTTAATTGCTAGAACCTGTTGTGATATTCTGTGATATGTTAATTGCCACAACATACAGTTGAAAGAATCTTAGACTTTAGGATTGACATAGAATTAACTTGGAAATTTGATATGATGCTTTTAGTACTTACACTATTGTGACTTGTCAATCTTGGAAGAACCAGTAAACATTAGGTTATTGTTAACTCTCTAAAAGTATTGTTTTTAATGCCAATCTTACAATGTTTTTGCTTGTTTTTAGGTGCATTTAGTTGCATTAGGATGTTAAAACCATGCATTTGTATAAGGAGTTTAGAATTCTGTCTATGCCAGTGTGAATGGTTGTTTTGTTGGTAATTTTGCAGGTTTGGCATAGGATTTGGCCCAGAAAAGCAACACAGGAAGGAATGCCAGAGAGAATATCGAGTGCTATTGGCACATATGGACTAGACAATGCCAAGCACCGGTTGGCAGAGAAGTGAACTTGATGCCATGCTAAGAAGCTGTTGGACCCTGAAAAATAGGACATGATCAGGCTCCGAAAAGATAGCAATTAGATCAATCTCCGAAAAAATAGCGGATAAGATGGTGCCAAGACTGGTTGGCAGATTTATGCCAAGCTTGGACGCCAAGGCAGCGTCGACAGTATGACGTCAGCCATAGCCTGATCAGCTCTCATTCAAATTGGGATAAGATGATTATCTCTTATCCCTTCAGCATTTAAAATTCAAATGATGAGCTTATCATATCCCTTCCTTGCACGCCTATTTAAACACCAACCAAGGAAGATCTTAGGGGGCGATTCATAGACGATCGAAGTGAGGAGTTGGTGTGCAACGATTGACAATCAGCTGCACCTTGGAAGGGTGGTTCGGCCAGCTTGGCCAAGGAGCCTGGATTTTGAAGGGCTGCATCAAGAGACCCCTTCTAGCCTATTTTCTCTTTCAAGTTATTTTATTTTATTTTAAATGATGATGTACTTGGGAAACGTTTGTGGTTTTTTGGTTAAGTCCCTCACCATGAACTAATTTCATAGTTGGTGGGGGATGTTTGCGTTGAACTCTAATTTATGTTTTAGTTTTTAATAATAAATTTGCCTTGGCAATGTTTTATCTATTCGGCATACTTTAATGTTTTCTAAATACTATGCCAAGCGAGAGCTGGCATTGTTGGCCTATTACTCCTCAATGGCTTAACAGACTTGGGGTGGCAACGATTGAGTTGTTGAATACTAAGGAGAGAAGCTTCGAGAGAAATCGTTCAAGTAGATGAACTTATTTCGGGATTGAAATCTACCCCTTAGAGTATAGATTGGATCTTAATCAAATTGGTTTATTTAAAAGCATTCACTATAGTGATATAGGGTTTTTACATGATCAATTTAGGGCAATGACCATCGAGGGAGGCTTTGCTAATTTTGAATCTGCTCGGCAAACAATGCCAGGATAGGTTGTTATTAAAGGCTGGCATGACATGAATAGCGCAAAACAGGCATTCCCTGCCAATGCTCATCATTCATTAAAGCACATTCCTTGCCAACCTAGAGAGTCCACAAGTTTTTGGCGCCGTTGTCGGGGATTGCAACGGAATTGATTGTTTTCAAATTTTTACTTGTCTTTATTTTAATTTTATTTTTGTTTTTACCTTTTGTTTTTATCGGTGTATGGCCAGAAGCTATCATGTGGTGGACGAGTGGCCATATGATCCGAAAATTGAGAAAACATTGCGGAGGTTAAAAAGAATAATTCGAGATAGGCAAAACCCAGGAAATAGAGAAAATGGTGTGGTGAACAATGGAAGAAATCCACTTGACAATGGGATACCACCACCACCTGAGGTCCCAGTTGTTAATGAGAGACCTATTAGAGAACATTCGGCACCAACCATTGACAATTTAATGCAGGACGTGTTGGTACAGAGGTAAACACTGTTAATTTTGAACTTAAACCGATAATGATTCAAACTCTTTTGAATGTAGGTCAGTTTGATGGAGCATTTACTAGAGATCTGAGGCAACATCTGAAGCAGTTCATGGAGATTTGCCAGTTATTTCAACAAAATAAAGTACCTGAAGATACCGTGAAGATGAAGTTATTCACTTTTCTTTGAGAGATAGAGCTAAAGCTTGGCTCAATTCTTTGCCACCTGGCTCAGTCACTTCATGGGCAAACCTATGCCAGAAGTTCTTGACAAGATTCCAGCCGTCAAAACTCACTGTCAACCTACGAGGAGAGAGTACATTCAGGCAGGCTGAGGATGACACCTTATATGATGCCTGGGAAAGATTCAAAGATCTACTGAGAAGGTGTCCTATGCATGGATTCCCAAATTGGACTCAAATACAAACATTTTACAATGGATTAAATGCACAAACAAGGACTGTTATTGATACTTCAGCAGTCGGTTCGTTGCTTAACAAGACGTATACCGAGGCTGTTGACATTTTAGAGAAGATTGCAATCAATGATTTTGTATATCCTGTTGCTAGGCTTGGGACCGAAACTAAAACCAATGGGAAATTTCAGGTTGATGAACTAACGTCCATCCATGCCGAGATTTCCAACCTTACTAGCATGGTAAGAACGTTACATAAGAACAATGAGGCCTAAGAAGTCAAAACATTAGACCCATTTTACACAATTTGTGGAGAGAATCAACATGTGGATGAATGCCCTGTTAATCCTGAATCGGTAAATTTTTTTGGCAATGTTAATCGTTACTATAATCCTAACTCCAATACTTATAATGCAGGTTGGAGACAAAACCCTAACTTAGCATGGGGAAATCAAGGAGGTAACCAGTACAATGCCCAACGCCAGAGTACCCAGAGGTAACATAACAATGCCAAGCCAGCTTTCAAAAACAATGGCATGCTAGCATTCTATCAGAATGCCACGCCACAGAAATCCCAAAACAATTTCTAGTAAGGGCAAAGATTCAACCAATGAGACACTCTCATAGAGTATATGGAGAGGAATGATGCCACAATTTAGAGTTTGGCAGCGTCAATGAGAAACTTGGAAGTCCAACGCACTCAGCAATCGACCCCAAAGAACATTGCCAAGTGACACAGAAGATGCTCGGCACAAAGAAAATGAGTAATGTAAAGCCATAACTCTTTAGAGCGGTAAGCAGTGTGAGGTGGAGAAGGCCGCCAAGAAGTCAGTTAATTGCCAAATCGAGAAGTCAGTGCCAGCAGATAATCTCAGTGAAGCTGAGAAAGAGCAACGAAAAGTAGATAATGCCAGCACCGATGCCAGATAGCATATCAATGCCAGCATCGATACCAAACAGACTAATGTCAGCACTGCCTTGGCAAAGCCAGCAGCGCCGACATATGTTTATTCGCCACCACCATTTCCAGCAAGACATCAAAAGCATAAGCAAGATCAGCAGTTCAAGCACTTCTTAGAGGTTCTTAAGTAATTGAAAATCAATATTCCATTGGTAAAAGCCCTTGAGAAAATGCCCAACTATGTCAAATTCATGAAGGACATCATGTCTAAGAAGAGGAAGTTAAGAGACTTTGAAACTATTACTTTAACCGAAGAACGCAGTGCCATGATCCTAAATCGTTTGCCACCAAAGCTGAAAGATCCGGGAAGTTTCACTATTCCCTGCACCATTGGCAACAAATTCATGCCAATACACTATGTGACTTAGGAGCCAGCATCAACTTGATGCCAATGTCAATTTTCAGGAAACTTGGCATAGAAGCCAGACCAACCACAGTGACACTTCAGCTGGTAGATCGATCTTATACACATCCTAAGGGTAATATTGATGATGTGTTGGTAAAGGTAGACAAATTTATTTTTCCAGCTGATTTTATCGTTTTGGATTATGAGGCTGATATTAATGTCCCGATTATTTTGGGTAGACCTTTTCTTGTCATGGGTAGGGCTTTGATTGACGTTCATAAAGGGGAACTAATAATGCGCGCGAATGACCAGCATGTTACATTTAATGTGTTTCAAGCTTTGAAATGTGCAGATGAACCTAATGAGTGTCAAGCAGATGAGATGATGGAGTCCATTTACACTTTGGACATGGCACAGTTATGCTAGGATACAGAATTTGATGCCAACAATTTAGATGGCATAGCTGATCTATTTGAGGAACCAGAAGAACCAGTCTTAGAGGCTGAGGAGGTGAGTTATTTTGAGCGACTACAGTTGGCCAGGCACCTAGACCATCAATTGAGGAGCCATCAGCGTTGGAACTGAAAACATTGGCAAATCACTTGAAGTATGCTTATTTAGGTGAACACTCAACTCTGCTAGTGATCATTGCCACTGGTCTCACTAATGATCAAGAGGAAAGATTGTTGGCAATATTACGTGATCATAAGCAAGCATTAGGATGGACGTTTACAGACATCAGAAGTATTAGCCCAACCATTTGCATATACAAGATTATCTTAGAGGAGTACAATGGAAAGACCATTGAAGGCCAAAGATGGCTAAACCCAAGCATGAAATATGAAGTGAAAAAAGAGATCATAAAATGGCTTGATGCCGAGATTATTTATCCCATCTCTGATAGCTCTTGGGTTAGCCTGGTGCAATGTATGCCAAAGAAGGGTGGCATGACTGTGGTACAAAATAGTAAACCTGAGCTAATCCCCTCCAGAACTATCACAGGATGGAGAGTGTGCATAGACTATAGGAGGCTGAACAATGCCACGAGGAAGGACCACTTCCCACTGCCATTCATTGACCAGATGCTAGACAGGTTAGTAGGTAAAGCTTTCTATTGTTTTTTGGATGGTTATTCAGGTTATAATCAGATTGCCATCGCCCATGATGATCAAGAGAATACCACGTTCACATGCTCTTATGGGACGTTTGCGTTTAGAAGGATGACATTCAGCCTATGTAATGCACCAACAACGTTTCAACGTTGTATGATGTCTATTTTTTCTGATATGATCAACGCAACATGGAGGTATTCATGGATGATTTCTCAATGTTCAGCAAATCATTTGAGGAATGTCTTCAGAGTTTAGAGCAAGTCTTGAAGAGATGCATAGAGACAAACCTATTGTTGAACTAGGAAAATGACACTTCATGGTGAAGGGGGCATTGTTCTCGGGCACAAGGTAATTGAGAGAGGGTTAGAGGTTGATCAAGCAAAAGTTGAGGTAATTAAGCAACTGCCACCACTAACGAGTGTCAAAGGTATAAGGAGTTTTTTAGGACATGCCAGTTTTTACCGGTGTTTTATTAAAGACTTTTCAAAAATTGCTAAACCTTTATGCTTGTTGTTAGAACATAATGCCACTTTTGCTTTTGACGATTCTTGTTTGAGAGTATTTCATGAGCTTAAAGAAAAGTTGATCAACGCTCCTATAGTTTTCGCACCGGATTGGAATGAGCCCTTTGAACTCATGTGTGATGCCAGCGATTATGCCGTTGGAGCAGTCTTGGGACAAAGGCGTGGCAAGGTTTTCCATTCCATCTACTATGCCAGCCAGACCTTGAACGAAGCACAACTAAATTACTCTACGACCGAGAAATAATTTCTTGCGGTTGTATTTGCTTTTGACAAATTTAGATCTTATTTAATTGGTAACAAAGTTGTGGTTTTTACAGATCATTCGGCATTGAAGTATCTCTTGGCAAAGAAGGATGCCAAGCCCAGACTAATTTAGTGGACACTCCTACTCCAAGAATTCGATCTTGAAATCTGAGACAAAAGGGCAGTGAAAACCTAGTAGCTGACCATCTCTCGCGACTGGAGCATCATCTTGAAGATGGTAAGACCAATTTTATAAGAGATGAATTTCTTGACGAGTATTTGCTTGCAGTTAATGCCATGCCATGGTATGCTGACGTTGTCAACTACTTGGTAAGTAACATTCTGCCACCAGACTTGGCATACAATGCCAAGAAGAGGTTCTTGCGGGAAGTTAGGCAATACTATTGGGCTGAGCCAATATTGTTCAAACAGTGTGCAGACCAAGTAATCCGCCGGTGTGTGCCTGAGGATGAGCAGCACAACATATTATATTTGTGCCATGCTGCACCGTATGGGGTAAATACTGCTGCCAAAGTGCTGCAGTCAGGATTCTTTTGGCCCACACTCTATAAGGATACCCACGAGTATACCAGGGCATGTGATCGATGCCAATGGACAGGGAACATCTCTGGCAGACACCAACAACCACTCCAAACCATTATGTTTGTAGACTTATTTAATGTATAGGGGGTAGACTTTATGGGTCATTTTCCACCCTCATTCGGTAATGTACATATTCTTGTGGTTGTTGACTATGTATCTAAATGGGTAGAGGTTGTGGCCCTGCCAACAAATGATGCCAAGGCCATTGCCAAGTTCTTGCACAAACACATTTTTACTAGATTTAGCTCCCCTAGGGTAATTATTCATGATGAGGGCACCCATTTTAAATGTAATTTAATCTCTAAAGCTTTTTGTAGGTATGGTATATGGCAGAGAATTGCCACGACATATCATCCACAAACAAACAGGTAAGCCGAGATTTCAAATAAGGAGATTAAAAACATTCTAGAGAAGAATGTTAATCCATCAAGGAAAGACTAGTCATTGAGACTAGATGAGTCCTTGTGGGCTTACATGACTGCATTTAAAACTTCTTTGGGTACGTCATTTCGACTTGTTTTCAAAAAACCATGCCATATGCCAGTGGAGCTTAAGCATAAAGCCTACTGGGCCATCAGAACACTTGGCATGCCATGGATAGCTGCTAGAGAAAAAAGGTTGCTAGACCTAAATGAATTGGAAGAATTCAAAACACAAGCCTATGAGAACGCCAGGATCTATAAGGAAAAGGCAAAGCATTGGCATAGCACTAGGATAATGCCAAGACAGTTCGAGGTAGGCCAACGCGTTTTGTTATTCAACTTACGGCTTAAGTTGTTTCCAGGGAAACTCAGATCAAGATGGATGGGTTCTTTTGAAGTTGTGAGACCCTATTCCCATAGAGCTGTGGACATCAAGACTTGAAGACGGGAGAAATCTTTAAGGTAAATGGCTTACGTTTAAAGCACTACATGGAAGGTGATCAGAGCAATACCAAGGAGGTGATCCTCTTGGCAGAGGTAATATGAAAACACCATCAGGTTTGAACTTTTGTAAATATTAGGATAGATTTTTTCTTTGTTTTTAGATTTCAAGGTTTTTTAGTAGTTTTTATTTCTTTTAAAGTTCAAGTTTTTATTCCCTTACTGTGTTGAAAGGTTTCCTTTGAGTTGCGCAGATTTATTATGCCATGAATCATGCCAGAAACGATGTTAGGGGCAATGCCAGAAATGATGCCAGGATTGTTTGGCAGGAGCTGATGTCCCAATAGAGAAGTCTGCCAGACATAGAGCCAGAATAGCTTGGCATGCGATGGTAAATTTGGAAGAATGAGAAAAACCCTAGCTTGACCGGCCCATTTAATAAGAGAGTATTTTTCTTTTAATCTTAAACCCTAGTCGCCCAAAATTTAGGTTGGAAATTAAATTTAAATCAATTTCCTTATCACTCCAATCCTTACCCTATCATATCACCTATCACCTTATCACTTTATTCTTATCACTTCACCCCTTTAAAATTAATTCTTTTTATTTTTCATCATTATCTCTAATTACTCCTCCCATTAAAACACTCAATCGACCCAACTTTTCATCTTCTTACCCTAGCCGGTTAAAATAACAAAAACTCTCTCACTTTTTACTTTCCTTTTCAACAAGCAATTACCAAAACCTAATTTGTCTCTTCTTCTTCATCTTTGTTCAACACCGCTTCATATTCCTTCAATGATTTCAAAGGCTTCTTACTCTACTTTCTTCAAACGATTCTTCAACGAGGAGATTCAAAAAAAGTTTGAATCTAATTTTGCCTCGAGAAATTTTTGCTATGAGAAGCACTTTGACCTCAAAACAGAGGCGAACAATGGCTTCCCTCTGGAAGTAATGTCTACGATTAACTTGCACAAATGGACTCAGTTCTGCCAGTAAAAAGGGGAGATTTATGCCACCATCATCCAAGAATTCTATGCGCACCTTGTGACCAAGGATTCGTCCTTCTTGATGATTAGAGATAAATGTGTTCGTTTTGATGAATGGTATATTAACAATATGTTTGAGTTAGATGGTGCATAGGATGAGTATTTTGAGAACGCTAACTCAATGAATACTGCCAAGAGAAAGAGGCTGCTGGCAGATCTGTGTGAGCCTGGCACGGCATGGACAGTGTTATCCAAGAGGCACCATACGGTGAAGAGGCTGGCATTGAAGCCCCAATGGAGAGGATGGAAGCACTTTCTCAAGGCGAATCTGATGCCCATTGTTGCGCGTAATAAGTGCTACGCAAATGTGCAAGTATACACGTCGCAAGTTATAGTATAAAAGATATCGTCTCCACAGGGATTGGTGCCACTTCAAGAATCTAGTCTCTTGCACTGTAAAAAGTAAAAACACAAGTAAAGGATTATCGAAGTTTAACTAATTACTAATCTAGAAAGCAATAAAATAAAATAAAAGATGAATTCAATTGAGAGAGATAGGCTAGGTTATCGTGAGTTGAGGTGTGATAGCCGATTGGATTGTCTTGGTAAAAGAGTGCATGGGCAACTCAGTTGCCGTGGCGACTTGCACAACGGGTTGCCTTGGCAACTAATTGATGGTTGCTTGGGCGACTAGTTGGGCAACTACTTGGGCGATCGGGCAGCAACTTCAAGGTTCGGCGGAGCGTTCTTCAATGGTTTCTTCTTATCCCTAAGTCGAAACTCTAGCTACTTGTGCATGCCTTGATAATACATCCTGCGTGAATCAAGGGTGAACAACAACCAATCTTGCGCTCCTCTTAGCCGTTGAAATCCTTAACTTATTCCTAAGCCGGATTAATCTTCACCATCATTGGATTGCATAAAGATCATATTCATTCGTTTCTTGAATCTAACTCTCCCGATATTAGATAAATGGATGAAATCACGAGATCCTCTCCCAATTCACTCGCAAACAATAATAAGAATCAAGAATGAATAAACCTTGAAATAGAAAAGTGCAAACTCTTATTACCTAAACAAAAACCAATAGTTTCTCACAACCACAAAACACAATAACCATAGCCAAGTAAATTTAGTTCATGGCTAGGTTCCAAAGAAACACAAGATAATTAATCCCTAGCATGAACCCAATCGAACAAAGATGAAGGAAGAGGCTTGTCGAAATCCTCCTTGCCCTTGATGCTTGTAAAAAAATTCTCTCCTCTTGCCCTACTTGGACTTGCCGAAATTTCCCTCTTGCTCTCTCTATTCATCTTGTCGAAATCTCCTTGGTATTTATAGGGCTAGGCCAAAGTCCTTCTTTGAGGAGGAGTTTGAGTTGGAATTAAATTATCTTTAAAGAATATAATTCTTTATTATAATTTTATTCCTATTAGAACTTCTCCTATCCTCTTGGAATTTAATTCTTCTTTAATCTCTGCATGGCAATCAAATTCCTTTGGGCTTGGGCCTTGCTCCATGTCATCTTGGGCTTGTAAAGTCATGAATTTCGACATCCATATTGCTTTTGGTCTTTGTCGACAAATGCCATGGCAACTAGCTCGGTCTCTCTTCCTTCATGCACCACGGCAACTAGCTCGGCATTGCTTTGGCAAGTGATCCCTGCACATACACACACAAAAACACACCAAAGCAGCATCTATTTCCACAAAAATCACCAAGTTATGTAATCAAGTTCAACGTTTGAAGGAAACATGGATTAATGCATGAATGACTAACTATGCAACTAATATGAGCCTAAGTCTAACAAGATAATATGAGTAAAAAGGGTAAGAAAAATAGTACTTTTGAACACTTATCACACCCCCAAACTCGAACTATTGCTTGTCCTCAAGCAATGCAAACTCATAATTACCGCCAAGACTTCAAATTTTCACAAACTTAGCTTTGAACTTGATTTCAATTCTCTCAACCGGGCACAAAGTATGATTGGCTTTTTATTTTTCAGAAAACGAGGAATTACTCGGAATCAAACTATAATGCTTGTGAGTGTGTGCGGAGTTGTGTGCAAGTTGATTTTTTCGGATTCTATGCAAACAATAGGTTTTCAAATTACTTCAGTGGGTTCTTTTTAACATGTTTTAACTAGAGCCAATTTTGGGCACCTCTAGTGTTTTATTTTTAGTTTTCTTAAGTTAATTTAATCGACTAGAGCCGGTTTGGGCACCTCTAGTTAACCGAAAAAATTTTAACGCCTCCTAGAGCCGTTTTGGGCACCTCTAGTGATCAATTTTTAGCACATGCTAGAGCCAATTTTTGGGCACCTCTAGCATTCATCCAATTTTTATTCTAATCCCCCAATTAGTTAATTATCAACCTAAGTTTACTAGAACTCCTTAAATCAATCAAACCACAACAGTGTTTCATCAAATTTAGCATCATAGTAAAATTCTAAGTTTTTCATGGTTATCCTAGAATAAAAATTCTATCAATTAAGTGCATTGGTAAAGTCATCATTGAATATTCATCAAATCTAAGCAATTCTTGTTCCAATTAAAGGCATGGCAAGCAATTTATGTATCCTAAATGTAATGCTTAAGATTAATGTAACTAAACATGGTAATTACTAATAACAATCCCCCAAACTCGAGTGAGGCATTGTCCTCAATGCATGCATAAAAATAACGAAAAATAAAAATAAAATGCATACGAGGACTTACTTGAGAGTTTCGTCATCGTAGATGATTAGTTTCCTTCTAGTTGGCGTCTTGATTTTCTTGCTTGAATGCAATGGTTGTTTTCTTGTTGCCGGGATGTCTTTGACTTTGGTTGCCGTGGCATCTTCAGGGTTGGTTGCCGTGGCATCAGCTTGTGCATGCATGAAGTAAGTTGTCGCGGCATCATCTTCTTCATTGGTTGCCGGGGCAATGATCTTGTGATAAATTTCCTTAGCATAGTAGTTGTGAGTCTTGTTGTGAAAAAGAAAATAAGAAAAACTGAAAACTAAAGATAATGAAGAAAAAATAAAATATCTCCTAAAATTAAAAATAAAAAAAAAAAAAAAAAAAAAAAGAAAAATCTTGAGAGGAGAGCATGCTCATGCATCTCCTAAGTTGACCACTTCCTTGTTACGTTCCACATGGGCACCATTGTAGTGCTTCAATCTTTGTCCATTAACTTTGAATTCATGGTTGTCGAGATGGACTTGATTATCACAAAGCACCATGGGAGAATGGTTTGACGACTTCAAATGGTCCCGACCATCTTGATTTCAGCTTTTCCGGGAAAAGTTTTAGCCGAGAATTGAATAGGAGAACTAGTTGCCCTGGCGTGAATTGCCGTGGCAATAGTTTCTTGTCATGCCATCCTTTGTTTTCTCCTTGTATATTCGTGCATTGTTATAGGCGAGTGCACAAAATTCTTCTATCTCATTGAGATCCATCAAGCGCTTTTGTCCGCACTTTCCCAATCCATATTCACGGTCTTGATTGCCCAAGACGCCTTGTGCTCGATTTCCACCGGTAGATGACATGTTTTACCATAGACAAGCCGGAAGGGGGACATACCTAATGGTGTTTTGAATGCAGTGCGATATGCCCAAAGTCGTCATCTAGTCTTAATGACCAATCCTTCCTTGAGGGATTTACAACTTTTCGAGTATTCCCTTCAACTCCCGGTTGGAAATTTCGCTGCCCGTTGGTTTGTGGGTGATATGCCGTGGCGATCTTGTGTGATATGCCAAGCGTTGCAACATCTTGGCAATTAGTCTGTTGTCAAAATGCTTGCCCCGTCGCTGATAATTGCTCTCGGCATCCCAAACCGTAAATATGTTTTTCTGCAGGAATCGTTGCACGGTCTTGGAATCGTCGTTGGGAACTGCAGTGCCTCTACCCATTTAGACACATAGTCGACGGCGAGTAAGATGTAGAGGTTGCCGAATGAAGATGGGAAAGGTCCCATAAAATCGATCCCCATACATCGAACAGTTCCACCTCGATGATGTTCGAGTGGCATCTCATGTCGCCTAGAGATATTGCCCGTCTTTCCGCAACGATCACATTGCTTGTAAAAGTCTTGGGCATCTTTGTACAATGTTGGCCAATACAACCCGGATTGCAAGACTTTGGTCATGATACGAGTTCCTCCAAAATGTCCTCCATAGGGTGAAGAATGGCATTGTCGGAGTACATTACATTGCTCTTCTTCAGAGGACACATCGGCGTATAACCTGATCTGCACATTGTTTAAACAAAAGAGGCTCGTCCCAAAAGTAATGCTTAGCATTATGGCGGAACCGCTTTTCCCTTGGTGAGTAATGCCATACGGAAAAATACCACAAACAAGGAAGTTAACTAAATCTGCGTACCAAGGTATTGCCGGGGCATGTCTTTGTCGTGGTGTCGCTCCCAAAAAATTGAGGCGTGCTCGTCAAAGTCCGGGCTGCGGCGTCAAGAGTTGCCGAGGCGTGTGCTTCCATGGTTTCCGAGGCGTCATGGGCTGCCGAGGGCGTCAAGGGTTTCCGAGGCGATTAGAATTTGTTCATCCGGGAATGCATCACATATCTCTAGATCCGCGTCCTCCTCCCCTATTGCGTTCCAAACGTGATAAGTGATCGCCACTTGATTTTTGTTCCTTTCCGTCCCTTAATTTCAATATCAAATTCTTGTAAAAGTAATATCCAACGAATCAAACGAGGTTTAGCATCCTTTTTAGCAAATAAGTATTTGATTGCCGAATGGTCCGTATGAACAATTACCTTTGTACCAATTAAATAGGATCGGAACTTGTCAAATGCGAAAACTACAGCTAGTAACTCTTTCTCCGTTGTTGTGTAATTCACTTGAGCATCGTTAAGAGTTTTACTAGCGTAGTATATCACATGGAATGTCTTACCTGTGCGTTGGCCTAGGACTGCTCCTACCGCGAAATCACTTGCATCACACATGAGCTCAAAAGGTAGCGTCCAACTGGTGGAACAACAATGGGTGCCGAGGCAAGCTTTTTCTTTAGGGTTTCAAATGCTTGAGTGCAAGAATCATCAAAATCGAAGACTTTATCCTGTTCAAGCAGATTACACAAAGGTTTAGTGATTTTAGAAAAGTTATGAATGAACCTCCTGTAAAAAACCGCATGTCCAGAAAAACTTGAAGATTCTTTTAACCGAATTTGGTGGGGTAATCTCTCGATCACGTCCACCTTGGCTTTGTCTACTTCAATTCCCTTGGATGAAATCTTATGGCCGAGCACTATTCCTTCATCTACCATAAAGTGGCATTTCTCCCAATTGAGGACTAAATCCGTTTCTTCGCATCTTGCCAACACCCTCTCTAAATTGCCGAGACAGCCGCCGAAGTCATTACCAAAAACCGAAAAATCATCCATGAAGATCTCAAGGAAGTCTTCGACCATGTATGCGAAAAGAGCGCCATCATGCATCTTTGGAAGGTTGCGGGGCGTTACACAATCCGAACGGCATCCTTCGGAAGGCATAAGTACCGTAGGGGCATGTGAAGGTTGTCTTTTCTTGATCTTCGGTGCTATGGCAATCTGATTGTAACCTGAATAACCATCAAGAAAAAGTAAAAGGGTTTACCCGCAAGACGGTCAAGCATTTGATCAATAAAGGGTAATGGGAAGTGATCTTTCCTAGTGGCTTTGTTTAGCTTTCGATAGTCCATACAAACCCTCCAACCGGTCACTGATCTGGTTGGGATAAGTTCATTATTTTCATTACTCACCTTTGTTATACCTCCCTTTTCGGCACACATTGTACCGGACTTACCCACGTACTATCGGAGATAGGGTATATAATGCCGGCGTCAAGCCACTTGATGATTTCTTTCATTACAACCCCTTTCATGGCATGATTCAGTCTCCTCCGGGCCTCAATTGAAGGTTTGTGATCATCTTCCAACAAGATCTTGTGCATGCACACCGCCGGGCTAATTCCCTTCAAGTCGGCAATTGTCCACCCTATTGCCTTTTTATGTAGCTTCAACATGTTGATTAGCTTTTTTTCTGCTTTCAGCTGTAACTTAGAGGAAATAATTACAGGTAATGTATTATCGATCCCTAAGTATACATATTTTAGTTGATCCGCAATTGTTTCAACTCAAGAATTGGTGGATTTTCGATAGAGGGTTTTTCGATCTTACCTTCCTTACCCGAGTAGTCCGGTGGTTCAAAGTATGTACCGGGTCGATTTACTAGCCAATTTACCTCTTTCTGGTTATTCCTCATCGACCGCTCTTCATTCTCTCAGTTCCTCTTGATCAGCAATGTAGTTGCCGAGGCAACTAAATTCCTCATCAGTTAAACTCTGCCGTGGCATGAAGTAGTTGGCATTCTTCGGATCATCGGCATGCCTTAGTGTTTGGAATACATTTAGTTTTACCCGCTGGTCATTCACCCTCATTGTGAGTTCTCCCTTTTCAACGTCGATCAAGGTTCTCCCTGCCGCTAGGAATGGTCTCCCGAGAATGATAGGTGCATGCTCATCCGCTTCACAATCCAAAACAATAAAGTCAGCGGGAAAAATGAATTTATCAACTTTTACCAGTATGTCCTCGATTTTTCCCTCCGGATGCACATAGGATCTGCTCGGCTAGCTGCAGCATAATCATGTTGTAGGTCTTGCCTTCCCGATTCCTAGTTTCGGAAACCGATTTAGGCATCAAGTTTATGCTAGCCCCTAGGTCGCATAGTGCTTTCCCGACATAGTGATTTCCAATAGAACAGGGTATTGTGAAACTTCCGGGATCCTTCAACTTGGGCGGCATGCGATTGTGCAACATTGCCATGCATCCCTCTGTCGCGGCAATCTGTTTCAAACTCTCCTAGCCTTGTTCTCTTGGACACAATGTCTTTAAGAAACTTGGCATAGTTTGGCATTTGTTCAATTGCTTCCACCAATGGCAAGTTGATGTGGACTTGCTTTAAGATATCAAGAAACTTCTTGAATTGGTATTCTTGCTTTTGTCGCTTCAATCTTTGTGGGAATGGTGGTGGAAGTCGGATATCTTCTATCCTTTCATTGGTTTGAAACCTGATTGACGGCATTACATGGGACATCTGGAGTTGCCGGCGCGTTACCAACCGGGGTTGCCGAGGCGTTTTTTATCGCAAGTTGCCGAGGCGTCCACCGTTGCCGCAGCAATTCTGGTTCAGCATCCGAGACTTTGCCGCTAGGTTCGTCTTGATCTTTTTGTGGAGTTTTGTTTGACGAGCGGGTTTGAACCTCTCTAAGTTGTTGGCCACTTCTGGTGGTGATTGCCTTACATTGCTCATGGCCGTTCCTCTTGCGACTTGAGTATCGCTAGGTAAACCTCCTTGTGGTCTAGTGTTGATTTTGAGCAAAACTGTCCGACTTGATTTTCCAATGATTTGATTGCCGCCTCTTGGTTTTGCAATCTCATCTCGGTCCTGTTAATAAAAGCATCGATTCTTTTTATGAAATTACTATTCTCAGCCATATAAGATTCAGTTTTCATCATAAAAGCATTTAGAGAATTTTCCAAAGAACTAGATGTTGTCGGTTGTTGCCGCGGCATACATTGCCGTGGCATATTTCACTGGAATCCCGATGCTTGTGCATTCTGATTGTTACGGTTTAGAGCATTGTTGGGATTACTCCATGAAAAATTCGGGTGCTTCTTCCAAGCTGGATTGTATGTATTTGACATCATGTTGTTGCCCCGATTGTAATTCCCCACATAGAAGCTAGATTCCGGATTCTGCATACATTCAGAAGAATTATGGTTATCACCACATAACTCACAAAAGAATCCATTACCTTGACTTCATGTGTGTTGTTTGGTTTTTGCATGTTCGGACCATCTTGGTTAAAGCGCCAATTGTGCCGAAATTGAATCGATGATCCTAGTTCATGTATTGTGGCAGCGTCTAACTCCTCCTCTTCTAGTGGATGGGAATTGATAGTCATTCTTGGCCAGCCTGTTTAAAATTTGCATTGCTTCCTCCGGCGACTTATCTAAGAGTATGCCGTTTGCCGAGGCATCTAGCATCATCCTTGTTGGTGTATTCACGGCGTTGTAAAACATTGTCACTTGAGTCCACACCGGGAACGTGTAGAGGACATTTGTGTAGAAGTTCTCTATATCGCTCCCAAGCCTCGTACATGGATTCATCATCCGCTGCCGAAAAGAAGTAATGTCGTTACGAAGCTTATCGATTAAATTTGTAGGATTAAATCTAGCAAGGAAATCACGACAAAGATCAGTCCAAGATGCTATGGATCCGGCAGAATGCTATTTAGCCATGCTTTCGCCCTATCCCTCGGTGAATAGGGAATAATCTTAATCGTAAGACATCGGGGGTGACTCCGTGTATCTTGAACGAGTTGCAAATCTCGAGGAAAGATTTCAGATGTTGTCGTGCATCTTGATTCTTTGAGCCGCCAAATTGACCTATTGTGTTGATCATATTAAACATTACGGTTTCAACTCAAAGTGGTCGGCTTCAATTTGGTCGCGACAACTCCCGGGTTGAGTCCATCAAGATCTTCTTCAAGATAGTCTCGAATCGTTCATTTTCGTGCAAGAATCACTCCTCCCCGCTCGAACATCTTGATTAATATTGCCGTCTTGATTTGCCATTGCTTCTCTTATCCTTCGTCTAAGTCTTTGTAAGGTTCGTTCGATTTACGGATCAAAGGGATATTTCGTGAAGTCGGTCTCATACGGTCATATACCAATGCAAAACCAAAGTTTGTTAGCCCTTTGAATTTTAAACAAGAAAATAAAAAGAATGTGCAAGAAAATAAAAACAAAGTCGCTATTGCCAATCCCGAACAACGGCGCCAAAAACTTGTTGCGCGTAATAAGTGCTACGCAAATGTGCAAGTATACACGTCGCAAGTTATAGTATAAAAGATATCGTCTCCACGAGGATTGGTGCCACTTCAAGAATCTAGTCTCTTGTAATTGTAAAAAGTAAAAACACAAGTAAAGGATTATCGAAGTTTAACTAATTACTAATCTAGAAAGCAATAAAATAAAATAAAAGATGAATTCAATTGAGAGAGATAGGCTAGGTTATCGTGAGTTGAGGTGTGATAGCCGATTGGATTGTCTTGGTAAAAAGAGTGCATGGGCAACTCGGTTGCCGTGGCGACTTACACAACGGGTTGCCTTGGCAACTAATAATTGATGGTTGCTTGGGCGACTAGTTGGGCAACTACTTGGGCGATCGGGCAGCAACTTCAAGGTTCGGCGGAGCGTTCTTCAATGGTTTCTTCTTATCCCTAAGTCGAAACTCTAGCTACTTGTGCATGCCTTGATAATACATCCTGCGTGAATCAAGGGTGAACAACAACCAATCTTGCGCTCCTCTTAGCCGTTGAAATCCTTAACTTATTCCTAAGCCGGATTAATCTTCACCATCATTGGATTGCATAAAGATCATATTCATTCGTTTCTTGAATCTAACTCTCCGATATTAGATAAATGGATGAAATCACGAGATCCTCTCCCAATTCACTCGCAAACAATAATAAGAATCAAGAATGAATAAACCTTGAAATAGAAAAGTGCAAACTCTTATTACCTAAACAAAAACCAATAGTTTCTCACAACCACAAAACACAATAACCATAGCCAAGTAAATTTAGTTCATGGCTAGGTTCCAAAGAAACACAAGATAATTAATCCCTAGCATGAACCCAATCGAACAAAGATGAAGGAAGAGGCTTGTCGAAATCCTCCTTGCCCTTGATGCTTGTCGAAAATTCTCTCCTCTTGCCCTACTTGGACTTGCCGAAATTTCCCTCTTGCTCTCTCTATTCATCTTGTCGAAATCTCCTTGGTATTTATAGGGCTAGGCCAAAGTCCTTCTTTGAGGAGGAGTTTGAGTTGGAATTAAATTATCTTTAAAGAATATAATTCTTTATTATAATTTTATTCCTATTAGAACTTCTCCTATCCTCTTGGAATTTAATTCTTCTTTAATCTCTGCATGGCAATCAAATTCCTTTGGGCTTGGGCCTTGCTCCATGTCATCTTGGGCTTGTAAAGTCATGAATTTCGACATCCATATTGCTTTTGGTCTTTGTCGACAAATGCCATGGCAACTAGCTCGGCGTCTCCTTCATGCACTGCCCTGGCAACTAGCTCGGCATTGCTTTGGCAAGTGATCCTGCACATACACACACAAAAACACACCAAAGCAGCATCTATTTCCACAAAAATCACCAAGTTATGTAATCAAGTTCAACGTTTGAAGGAAACATGGATTAATGCATGAATGACTAACTATGCAACTAATATGAGCCTAAGTCTAACAGTAATATGAGTAAAAAGGGTAAGAAAAATAGTACTTTTGAACACTTATCACCCATATCCCATAACGAGACAGTGTCGGAAGAAAGGATGATCATGTTGCACTCCATTGTTATGGGGCGCAATATCAGTGTTGGCAAGCTCATTATTGGGGAAACTTACAAGTGCACAGCGAAAGGTACTAACAGCTTGCTTTTCCCTTTGTTGATTTCTAACGTTTGCATGCTCCATGATGTGCCAAGGCTTGATACGGATAATGGGCAAACGATCAAAGGAACAACAATTACTGCTGCTATATAGAGGAATCTTGTTACTGTCGAGCCCAAGAACAAGGGGAAGGGAAAGGCAAGGGCACCCACGCCAAAGCCCAAAGAGTCAAAGGCCGCGCCAGCAACCATGCCAGAAATTGTGCTAGACAGTTCAATGTCAATGTTGTCCCAAATTCACCAATGCCATGAGATTATTCTCCAAAAGCTTGAAAAAACTGAGGAACTCAATGCCAAGATGTGACATTACATCCAGGCCAGGGATGTTGTAATCATGGAGGCTCTTACAAAATTGTAAACTAATTTTGTGCCAAAATTTTCATACTTCCCTGGCGGGCCCTCTGCCAGCAACAATACCATGCCAGCTAGTCCAGTTCATACCCCGTCCGATGCCACAGTCCCATTGTCTCCAGTTCAAGTCGAGTCTGCCAGTTCTGATTCTTCATCTAAATCAAAGAAAACCAAATCCAAGTCGCCAGTGACACCTACTTTACACACGCCATCTGATGCCACTGATGCACCTGCTGCATCAGAGCCTGCCAAGGAAAAGGAGGAAGTTAGAGCCTCCACTACTGCTTCAAAACCAAGCTTGAAAAGAAAAAAGCACATGGCCCCTAATTGTGGGCCATTTGTGAGAAGAAAAACCCGTGTCACACGCAAATAGCCTCCGAATGAGAGTCCTCTTCTTCCTAAGCTCCTTTACATTTCATTCCATTACATTTACATGATCATGCATTTTTAATTTTTCTGTTTTTCTTGTATATATGTGTTGTTTCATGCATTGGGGACAATGCACATCTTGGGTTTGGGGTGTGCATTTCTTCACATTTATGCCATGCATTTCATGTTTAATTTTATGTTGCCATGCCATTTAGGTCATTTAGGATAGATGCATACCGAACCATTAAAAAATAAAATTTTTTGCCTCTGTTTAATCTCGAAAAATGTTAGCATTTGTTACGCAAGTTTAATTTGATCTAGGTGTCTGTCCAATGAGGAAATTTTAATCTTTAGTTGTCATGTCATGCCAGCATAATAGTATGCCAGGTTAGCTTGGCAATTGATCTCTAGTTTAGGAGTATGTATCTAGTTTCTTAGCAAACTTAGACTTTTTGAAACTATGCTCAGATTTGAAAAAAAAAAGATCAAATGATGCCAGGGTAAAAGAAACTAATAAGGCAGCAATGTTCTGCCAGGGCGATGAAAAAAAATGAACTCTCCTCTACCTAGGGATAATAGGTTACTTGGGGCTTCGTGGTTTGCTCCCTCTTAGTTCTCAAGTCCAAAACCTTAGAGTATGAGTTGAAGAGAAAGCTTCATGATGTCTAGATTAAGGTGGGGATTCATGGTATGCTCCCTCTTATCTCTCATGCTAAATAGTGTCACGAAGCAAGCTTAAATTAATGCCAACAGAAACCCTTGGCAAGAAGAAAAAAATGATAAAAATCTGAGTTTAGGTAGTAAAATTGGCTAAGGGAGTGAAAGGATACTAGATGCATATTACCTACACATCATACACTCTTCATGAACTTAGACTAGAGTTATATTGTTGCACTTGAATTACTACTTGCTTGGCATTATTGCACTGAGATACCGAGGACAGAAATAGAGCTAAATTCTGCTTGCCAGCACGTATTGGCATTCAACCAAAATTTTGTCGAGGTAAAATTTTCACAGTTTTTATTTTTATTTTGTTTGCATTACTTGAGGACAAACAATGAGTTATGTTTGGGGGGTATTACCTCTACAAAAGTATTGTTTTTAATGCCAATCTTACAATGCTTTTGCTTGTTTTCAGGTGCATTTAGTTGCATTAGGATGTTAAAACCATGTATTTGTATAAGGAGTTTAGAATTCTATCTATGCCAATGTGAAGAGTGGTTTTGTTGGCAATTTTGCAGGTTTGGCATAGGATTTGGCCTAGAAAAGCAACACATGAAGAAATGCCAGAGAGAATGTCGAGTACTGTTGGCACATATGGACTAGACAATGCCAAGCACCGGTTGGCAGAGAAGTGAACTTGATGCCATGCCAAGAAGTTGTTGGACCCCAAAAAAATAGGACATGAATAGGCTCCATAAAGATAGCAATCGGATCAATCTTCGAAAAAATAGCGGTTAAGATGGTGCCAAGACTCATTGGCAGATTTATGCCAAGCTTGGACGCCAAGGCAGCGTCCGCATTATGACGTCAGCCCTAGCCTGATCAGCTCTTATTCAAATTGGGATAAGATGATTATCTATTATCCTTTCAGCATTTAAAATTCAAATGATGAGCTTATCATATCCCTTCCTTGCACGCCTATTTAAACACCAACCAAGGAAGATCTTAGAGGGCGATTCATAGATGATCAGAGTAAGGAGTTGGTGTGCAAGGATTGACAACTGCCTGCACCTTAGAAGGGTGGTTCGACTAGTTTGGCTGATGAGCCTGGATCTTGAAGGGCTGCATCGAGAGACCCATTCTAGCCCATTTTCTCTTTCAAGTTATTTTATTTTGTGTTAAATGATGATGTACTTGGGAAATGTTTGTGGTTTTTTGGTTAAGTCCCTCACCATGAACTAATTTTATAGTTGGTGGGGGATGTTTGTGTTGAACGCTAATTTATGTTTTAGTTTTTAATAATAAATTTGTCTTGGCAATGTTTTATCTATTCGGCATACTTTAATGTTTTTTAAATACTATGCCAAGCGAGAGCTGGCACTGTTGGCCTATTGCTCCTCAATATCTTAACAGACTTGGGGTGGCAACGATTGAGTTGTTGAATACTAAGGAGAGAAGCTTCGAGAGAAGTCGTTCAAGTAGATGAACTTACTTCGGGAGTAAAATCTACCTCTTATGAGTATAGATTGGATCTTAATCAAATTGGTTTATTTAAAAGCATGCCTATAGAGATATAGGGGTTTTTACATGATCAATTTAGGGCAATGACCATCGAAAGAGGCTTTGCTAATTTTGAATCTGCTCGGCAAATAATGCCAAGACAGGTTGTTATTAAAGGCTGGTATGGCATGAATAGTGTGAAAACCAGGTATTCCCTGCCAACGCTCATCATTCATTAAAGCACCTTCCTTACCAACGTCTTACTTTCATTTGTTTTATTTTATTTCAATTATTTCCAAAACAAACTTCATAACAAAACAACTTTTACTCAAGGCAAGTAACAATCAAGCAATTGAATTCCAAGTCAATCTCTGTGGAATCGATACTCAGCTTACTAGCTGTATTACTTGCAGACCGTATATACTTGCACACAAAAGACTCATTTTGGTATTGTTTTATATTTTTCCAACAAATAACTTTTGCCAATTTTGCCAGCATTTCACCTAGAGAGTCTACGGTTATTAAAAATAGAAAAAATTATGCTAGAGGTGCCCATCTGGCTCTAGCCAAAAAAAGAATTTGCTAGAGGTGCCTAACCAAATCTAGCTGAATAATTGCCTCAGCAATGTAATAAAAATTGAGGTTTACTTGGAATCTCATTGATTGACTTGTACACAACTCTGCACACACTTGCACCAACATTGTAGTTTATTTTTGAGTAACTTTCTGTGTTGTTCGAAGGTCAAAAGGTAATTTATTCTTTATTGCCACGATTCTGAGGATTGAAGTCAGGTTCAAAGCATGTTGTTTGGGGAATGCCTTGGCAGATAATTGTTGTTGGTTCATGTATTGCTTGAGGACAAGTAATAGTTCGAGTTTGGGGTGTGTTAAGTGTGAAAAAATACTACATGTTATACCCTTTTTACTTAGATTATTGTTTATACTTAGGCCCATTTAGTTGCATTTGTAGCTATTCATGCATAAATTCTTAGTCCTTCTATTTATTGGGTTTGGCCTTGCGTTTTGCTATTTTGTGGAGAAATAGCCGATGTTTTGCTCTCTTTTGTGTAGGGATGAATTGTCGAGCCATTGCCGAGCGGTTGCCAGGGCAAGTTGGAGATAAATGCAAATTTTTCAAGAATTATCCATTATCCTTATCTTTATCCTCATCATATGGGATAAAGCCCAGATTTAAATTTAAGAGCTGTTGGAAATAAAGATAAAGAGATTATCCCCTCTAATTCAAATGAAGATTTCCACCTCTATATAAACGCATCACATCTTCAACATCAACAACGATTGAGAGAGGCGGATCGGAGCTAGAGTGAGATCGACTCAAGAGGGAGATCGGATCCTGGAGGAGCTCATCTCCTCCTGATTTTTATTTCTTTTCTTTTATCTTTTGATTTACCTGATGTTTGGGTTTTATTCTTTGTTGATTTCTTTCAACCCAATCATGAACTAAATTAATTGGCTTGGGTTATGGTGTTGTGAACGAATGATCTTGTTTTGGTTTTTAATTTAATAAATCCGTGTTTATTCATTTCTTGGTTCATTATTTAATTTCAAATGAACTCGGGAGAGGAACTTGAATGAATCTATTTATCTAAGCTCGGGATAACTAGATTCACGAAACGATTGGATGTGGTTTCCATTTAAATAGTCGTTGGTGGAAGCTAATTCGCCTTAGGGATAAGGAGTGAATTTCAGCGACTAACAAGAGTTCATTGACCGATGATGTCCACCAAGGTTAACGTGGGGATATATTATCGAGGCTTGCACAATCATCAGCTCTTCGATTAGGGATAATTTGAAGGCATTGAAGAACACTCTATCTAACATCGAAGGGCAATTAATTGCCACGATAATTCGTCCGGCAACTACATCATTACACTCAATAACCCAACATACTATCTCAAATAGGTTTCCTCTTTCATTTATTTAAATTCCTTTAAACTTAGTTTATTTTACTTATCATTATCTATCACCATCAACTTATTTCTTTTACAGTGCGTTAACTTAAGCAAAGTGGTCCAAAAGAATCCCCATGGAGACGATACTTGAAACCTATCACTTTATTACTTGCGACATATATACTTGCACCGTTTGCGTAGCACTTAAATCACGCAACAATGTACTAAGACGGCAAAGTTGATCTTATAATAATTAATTGAATATTAATAAATTATCATTAATTGTTTATTTAAATATTAATTAATTGAAGAATTATTTAGTGCGTTGTCAATGAAGTTTTTCTCGTAAATATTAGTAAAATTATGACAAGTGTTCTTTGGTAAATTTTAAAATTTAAAAGTAAAAGAATTGAACAACCTATTGCCATTTTAATCTTGCTTGAGAAATTTTTATCTTCAATACACATGATACTATTCCAAATTAAAATTACATATCACTGTATTGAATAATTATGGTTAACGATAACAAACCGATTTTAATGCACGGCAATATGTTTTGTGTTGGCTCTCTATTTTCAAATCCTATCTTCATCTTTTTAACGATTATTAAAAAAAATTAAATATTTAGAATTCAAAGGATTATGAACTTAATGTGTGATCCAAGTAGAAAAAATGATAATATTTATCATAAGAAAATTAAGTTTGAACATTTTGTTTGCATACCTATCGGGTTAAAATATAAATATATTGAATATCAAAATATCTTATTTAAGTTAAATGGTATTTATTATCATAAACTCATTTTGAAATTCACATATTATGATGGTAATTGAACCTATAAAAAATAATCATTAAAATGAAGTACAATATCCACCAAAAGAAATGGCAAAATACAGTAAATTGGCAACTTTGTAATTATAAAAAAAAATCTCAAGCGATTTAAAAGGTAGTGTGGGGTTTAGGCTCACATTTCGTATTCCGCCATTCAAAACTTGAAATTGCTAAATGCTGAGAAAGGATTATTCTTCCAAGGCAATGCAATACATCCTTACAATCTTCCAAGACATGATTGATTATAACACTTTACACTAATCATACACTTATAAACGTAATTTGCAAAAATTAACAAGCGCATCACCCACCACTTCTTTTAATTGATTTGAGTCAGGGGTGAGCGTGGTGGTATTAACGATGCCTTTAATTCCTTTCCCTCAAATGATTCGTACGAATTGTTTTCACGAAATTCTTCCGCCAAAGCTTCCATCGGCATGGCTCGTAGGGATTCGATAGTACCTTTGCTCGGAACATCTTGCTCGCTTCGTATCGGTGTCGTCCCACTTGGATCATAATCCTATATATTATAATTGTTGATGCACAAATTTGAGTGTCACAAAGTCAGCAGGGTTATAAGTCAAGAGCTTTATGCATAAACATACCATATATCTTTGTTGGAATGTTTCTTCTGCTATCTGCTTGATCGATGAAGCTTGACTCAAATGATCATCCTGGAATGTTTCAAGGCTTTTACTATGAGCTTTAATGGAGTCCACGATCCCCCGTGTAATTTCTTGCTCCTGCTCTGACATTCCTGTGCAGAATTCCACGAAAAATATAACTCATAAGACGATTCCAATTCCGAGAAAACTTTGGCTGCAAGAAATGGGTGATATTGTACGTTCACACCAAAGAATCAAATGAATTGTTGTCCCCTTGAATGAAAGTATTCTTCAAGGAATCGGCATCAAACATAAACTCTACAGTCTGTATTCCAAAAGAAAATAGACTCACTATCTATGTACTGAAGGGTATCATTAGTATTCTTCAAGCCATCTTGCTCAGCCGCAATGCGGGCACTATCAATTTCAGCATCATGCTGCTCATTTGCATCAGAAGCTTTCCTGAAAGAAACATATTGAAATCAGCTTCTAGCAGAGAACAAAATACTACAAAATGGAACCAATTATACTTGTGCATTAATATTCCAACAAAAAGTTAGCTCTAGAAAGAATTTACTGTTTTCTTTCGAGGAGAAAAGTAAACTAACTCGCATGCATTTGCAATGACAAATACACTGCAAAAGAAGTTTACAACCAACCTGATCAGTGATACCATATCTGAAACATGTTTACTACCCTTTGCATTCACAGAATCCTGGGTACTTTTGTAGTGCTTGAGTGCAGAATCAGCAGTAGACACGCTTAAGCAAAAGATGGACAAGGGGCATGTCAAAACCGAAGAAGTGAGGAGAAATGGATTCAAAATACGAACAAGACATAATTTACCAATGCTGTAGGAGTTCCTCAATACGACAATGTTTTGCAGCCGAGTAATCAGCGGTGTCTTTAGCATCATTCTCTACTTGCATGGTGAAAGCTTGCCATTTTCGTTTTGCATCTGTTGTAATACCCTCCATTGAGGAAATATGTCCATCCAAAAATGTTTTGTTAGCGGCAACAGTTTCTTTAATATCAACAAGCCTTGCATCCACCTGCCAGAGAAATCATTGC